>CM042552.1:11897500-12307500 GCA_023630585.1 Cranoglanis bouderius
TTCACAAAAATACTCTGCTGTCATGGATATCAAACAAATGCAAACACAACACAGGTTTATTAAAAAAATTTATTTGTTAAATATAGGTGTGCAACAATTATTGGCACCCCTATGAATTCATATGAGAAAAATATATTTGAAGTATATTCCCGTGATATTAATTTTTTTTTAGTACACCTGGGTGACTCGGAACAGGAAATTATTGAACCATAACTTGTTTCACAGGGGTATAAATATGAGGTAACACACAGGCCAAATTCCCTTAGTCATTCATAACAATGGGTAAGACCAAGGACTATAGCTGTGATGTGCGGCAAAAGGTTGTTGAGCTTCACAAAATGGGAAGTGGCTATAAGAAAATAGCACAAGCATTGAAAATGCCCATTTCCACCATCAGGGCAAGTTCCAGTCAAATGGAAATGTTATGAATCAACCTGAAAGAGGACGTGTGTCTATATTGTCTCAATGCACTGTGAAGAGGATGATTTGAGTGGCCAAAAAATCTCCAAGGATCTCAGCTGGAGAACTGCTGAAGTTAGTTGTATCTTGGGGTCACAAAGTCTCTGAAACTACAATCCGAAGTCACCTACATCAGCACAAGTTGTTTGGAAGGGTTTCAAGAAAAAATCCTCTACTCTCATCCAAAAATAAACTCAAGAGTCTTCAGTTTGCCACACACTACTGGAACTTCAAATGGGATCAGGTTCTATGGTCAGATGAAACCAAAATAGAGCTTTTTGGCAATAAACACCAGAAGTGGTTTTGGTGCACACAGAGAGGTAGCCATATGGAAAAGTACCTCATGCCCACGGTTAAATATGGTAGTGGCTTTTTAATGTTTTAGGGCTGTTTTTCTGCCAGAGGACCTGGACATTTTGTTAAGATACCTGGCATCATGGACTCATCATGGACATCAAATATCAACAGATATTAAATGACAACCTGACTGCCTCTGCCAGAAAACTTAAAATGGGCTGTGGTTGGATCTTCCAGCAGGACAATGATCCAAAACATACATCAAAATCAACACAAAAATGGTTTACTGACCACAAAATCAAGGTGCTGCCATGGCCATCCCAGTCCCCTGACTTGAAAACCATAGAAAACCTGTGGGGTGAACTGAAGAGGAGAGTCCACCAGTGTGGACCTCGAAATTCGAAGGATCTTTAGAGACTCTGTATAGAGGAATGGTCTCAGATCCCTTGCCATGTATTCTCCAACCTCATCAGGCATTATAGGAGAAGTCTCAGAGCTGTTATCTTGGCAAAGGGAGGTAGCACAAAGTATTGACTAAAGGGGTGCCAATAATTGTTGTACACCTATATTTAACAAAGATATATTTTTTTGATAAACCTGTGTTTTGTTTGCAGTTGTTTGATAACCATGAGAGCAGAGTATTTTTGTGATTTTTTTTAACAAAAGACCAAAAGTTTAAACAATAAAGATAATTTTTCACAGCCTTCTTTGCTCAGATTTACCAAGGGTGCCAATATTAGTGGAGGGCACTGTAAATACAAAAGTAAAATGTATCAGTCTCACTGTATATTTGTTGAGTCAAGGATTAGGTCAATTCTATGTATAATCCTCCTCAGGTATTTCTCTTGTGTACCTGAGTGGTAATTAAACACTCCAAACCAACATTAAAGAGTTATAGGGTTCTTATACTGCATACTGATGATTAAGGTTTTGCAATGTCAGAATGAATTGCCCAGCTTAATTTTCCCTAAAGATTTCTTAAGAAATTCCTCAGCTATTCCAAAAATTGCGATCTCAGTGACTCATTGACTGTGGCATGGTTGTTGGTGCCAGACGAGTTTGTTTGAGTATTTCACAAACGACCAGTCTCCTGGGATCTCCTGGGATCTCCAACAGTCTCTAGAGTTTACACAGAATAGTACAAAAAAAAAAAAAAAAAAGCTTGGATTTTCACATGTTCTTCCTGTGACCATATGGGTTCCGTCAGGTTATCTCGTGTCCTCCCACCTCCCAAAAACATGCAGGTAGGTGAATTGCTATGCTAAATTGCCCATAGGGGTGTGGGTGTGTGTGTGTGTGTGTGTGTGTGTGTGTGTGTGTGTGTGTGTGTGTGTGTGTGTGTGCGTGTGTGTGTGTGTGTGTGTGTATGAATGAGTGTGTGCATGGTGTCCCTTCCAGTGTGAGGGGCCATAGTGAAGCACTTGTGTTTTTCTTGTTAGGAAGTAGACTATGTTTTACAGCACACAATGTGTAGTGAATGAACACCAACAGTGTTGAATGAATGTGTACAGGGTTGAATGAACACCTAAGTGCTGAATGAACATGTCCAGTGTTGAATGAACACCTAGTTTTGCATGTATATCTAGTGCTGAATGAACACCTAAAGTGTTACATGAACACCTCAAGTGTTGAATGAATCTTCAGTGTTGAATGAACCCTTACAGTGAACTTTTGAGTCTACCTTTACTCATATAAAGTATATAAGGTGTTGACTGAACACTGGAGATGTGTTAATTCGACGCACGATTTTCAGCTGTGCCTCGTACCAGCTCAAAGCGCTGCGGATGACGTAAAACGCTCTCGCTCTCTAGAAGCATTCGGAAGCGCGCGGCGACGGCGGCACGCGACGTAAACGTCAGAGCAAGATGAGCGCGGCGGACGTCGAGGGGGAAGAGGCCACCTCGTGCAGACGCGGAAGCGCCGGATCGAGTCCCTGCGCTTCCAGCCAGAAACCCCGGAACCAGAGCCAGCGGCCCGAGCGCACCGCGGCGGCTCTGCGCCAAGCGCGAGAGCGGAGCGCGTGACGAACAACGAAGAGACCATGTTGTTGCGCACGCGACCGCCTCTTCTTCTTCTTCTTCTACTTCTTGTTCTTTCTCGCCCTCTCGAGCGGGCCTTCGACGATGCACGCAGTGATAATAATCCCATCGTTACCCAAATGGACTAAGTGATTATCGCAGATCATCGCGGAGGGAAGCCGCCGTTCAGTGTCACGGAGGGGAAGTGAAGGTATCGAAAGGGGGAAAAACGGAAGCGCGAGACGGACCTCAACGTCAAATGACTATAGGGGCAGAAAAGAAGCCGCCACGGTGGAGTCGGCCGGTGCTGCGCTTGTCCGAAATATGACCAGCGGCGCTCGCAAGCCTCGGCAGAGAGATGACGGCTTAACGCACCGGCTTGCACCGCGCGAGAACGAGCAGCAGTCCGCAGACTCCGAGCGGGCGCACCGATGGCGGCTCTCCTTGGCGTCGCTCGTCGTCTTTGCCGCGCTGCTGTCTGACCGGCCGCGCTTCTGCGCCGAGGCCAAGCTCAACAGGAGCCGAGACGAGGAGCCGGCCAGGATCGCTTCGCCTCGAGACGCCATTTCAATTGGAAACACTAGTCAACCGCCGTGGAGACTGGAAACGTCCAGGAGCTGCTTCACGTTCGCCGACGCGGACCACTTGTGTGCGGGCCTCTCGGGTCCAGACGTGAACCCGAGCGACTTGTACCTCTCGTTTTGCAACGCCTACTCACTAATGGATTTGCTGTACGGCTTGACGAACCCGGACGACTTGAACTGCAGCGTGGATGCGCTCGCGAGCGGCGACCCGTCCAGGTGTAGCCTGTGCGTGCAGGCGTACCAGCGCTATGACCTGCACGCTCAGGAGAAATACGAGGAGTTCGAGAGCATGACCGAGCGCTACGAGACGGACGCGTACTCGGTGCGAACGTGCATGGATGAGTGTAAGGTAGGGGGGCCGCGAATGGTACAATTTCTTCGGTTTTAGTCGGGTTTTCGTCTGGTAGTCATGGTAACTGACGACGGTTTCATCGGGGTGCCTTTTGGTAGGCAAAAAAAGTACCGATGATAATGATTTGCTTTTCTAAACCAATGCACTAATGTGATGTCTATGCGTAATATACGCTTCATTTCAGGATGAAAGAAGAGCTGCATATTGTACAGGCCTATCCTGCATTTTAGTTCTCTTTGCCTGTTGCATTCACAGTGCACACAGAACGGCAAAAACACAGTGTTCTAGCGCATCAGGTTGCAGCTGGCCAAGGTTAATGTGTCAGTGCACCAGCAGCTTCAAAGCAGATCTTTTAGTCAGTGTGTGTGTGTGTTTGTGTGTGTGTGTGTGTGCTCTTCCAGGCTGTGCGGAAAGAATAAGGTTTTTTTTTTATACTGGCCAGGTGTTCGCTCACGTCCGCACCACTCCACGTTTGAGTACATTTCAATAACACTAAATAGGGCACCGGTGCTTCCCCGCGGCTAATCTGCTGGAAGAGCCTCCCCTCCCCATGTGGCCTTTGTTTGCACATCACTCACTCCACACGCGCGCCTCTTAACCGCACATAAAACTCAACGTTAAGGTTAAATAGCTGACATTGTCACCATAAGCGGTTAGGTAAAAACCGAAGCCGAAGATGGCTGCGCTGATAAGGGACCGATCGTGATGTGTTCTCGTTGTTGTTGCTGAGTGTCATTACTAATGGCCAAACATTTACTGCTACTGAGAGACGCAGCGCGAGGCGCCTCTTAAATGAAGTAGGTAAACTGATGAATGAATGGCTGACGTGTTGCGCTCTGTCTTTGGACCGTTTGATTAGAAAGAAATTCTTGGGCAAGTGCGTGTGTGTGTGTGTGTGTGTGTGTGTGTGTGTGTGTGTGTGTGTGAGAGAGAGAGAGAGAGAGAGAGAGAGAGAGAGATTCACTGTCCATGGTCCTGAAAACTCTGAAATTACACGACAGTATGTGTGCACATAATGAAGCGTAAACATTTAATCTATGTTTACTATCAGCTCGCAATTTAAGACATCATTAGCTTAATGGCAACAACCTAGCTTAGCCTAATTGTAGGCTATCATCCTGGCTCTAGAAGCAGTGTTGCATTTTAATGAAAACAAAACGGCCTTTGTGCATGTGTGAGAGAGTGTGTGCATGTTGGCGATATGTTTCGATATTTTAGTGGGGACCAGCCAAATGTCCCCACAAGGACAGGAATTTTTGAGAGTTTTGACCTTGTCGGGACATTTGGCTGGTCCCTATGAGGAGAAATGCTTTTTATTAAATTAAAACAAAAAACAAAAACTAAGAGCCAAAAAGTTTCATTTTAGTTACTGAGGTTAAAGTTATGGTTAGATTTAGGTGTAGGCATAGCATTGATTAAAACTATTGCCCCAAAGTTGGAAGAACACAATTGTCTAGAATGTCTTTGTATGCTGTAGCATTATGACTTCTCTTCACTAGAGCTAAGGGGCCCAAACCTGGTCCACCATGACAATGCCCCTGTGCACAAGCGAGCACCATAAAGACATGCCTAGCCAAGGTTGGTGTGGACGAACTTGAGCGGCCTGCACAGAGCCCTGACCTCAACCCCACTGAACACCTTCAGGATAAATTGGTTTGATTGCAAACACTGATTGCAAGTCAAGCCTTCTCAATTGACAATCCCCACAAATACCCACAGCTATGCTCCAAAATCTAGTGGAAAACCTTCCCAGAAGAGTAGAGGCTGTTATAACAGCAAAGGGGGGACTAACTCCATATTAATGGCCATGGTTTTGGAACAGGATGTTCAACAAGTACATACTGATCAGGCGTTCACATACTTTTGGCCATATAGTGTATGTCAGTAGAAGGTCCTCACAAGGATAGTAAGACAATTTTGTATTTGTGTGTTTGTGTTAATAGGGTCGTGGAAAGAATTTGCATTAGGCTTTTCAGAGTATGCAAAAAAGAATAAGATTTTGTCTTGGCATGCTGGATGTTGATGTACTGGCATCTCATGGCCAGCATTCCTCATATAGGCTGTGGATCCACTGTGACCCTGACCATGATAAAGCAGTTACTGAAGAAGAATGAATACAGGATGTTTTTCATTACAAAAATACATTGTGCATGTGACAAGGTTTACAAGGGTAACATGGATGACTTGTTCTATTAAACTGAATACTAAGGTTTTACTAAATGTAAGGTATTTTTCTGAAGGTTTATATTCAGGGCTTTGTGTGCTCATGTGGGTGGAACAAACTTTTGTTCCAACACCATGAGAATACCTAGGCCTAGGCTAACCAGATACAATCTTAACTTTTGTGTAATGCTGTGCCATGTAAATGGAAAGACATGAAAGCCTCTTGGCAAACAGTCATAAACTGGTGGTCAGACCATAGTTTTCAATATTTTTTAGGGCTCACACAATTGGTTCGCTAAGTCATGGCCATTTAAAAAGGACAGCTCAGCATTTTACTGGAAAACCTTGTCATATTTTATATTATTTCAAGACTCGGATTCAGTCTGGCATTACCCCAGTTAGAAGCTCTAGAGTTTTAATTAGACTAGTCAGCTACTTTCCAAAAAAAGGTTTATAAGGAAAGTTTTCCATTTCTGACCACAAAACTTTTCAATGTGCGTAGATCATAAACATGACAGGAGAAATGGTACTGCTCATTGATAGCCAAAGAGAAATGGTTTACATTATTGTGGAAATGCATATAGATATCAAACAACAATGCTTTCAACATATGGTAATGCATTTTTTAAGGTCAAGACACGCTTTAAAAGCCATAAATGTTAAACTTCTTCTTGCTTTCTGCCATCCTTATGCATTCTGATGCCATTCTGCCTTAATGAACATTTTGTTGCTGAATTCCACAAAATGTTACTGGTTGCACTTCCAACCAGTGGGTGTTTCTTAGTTGTCTCACAAAAAAACAAGTACAGACATTCCTTGTCAGTTGGGTGGTACCCTCTATTGTACACCTTTTGTACCTTTAGTACAGTATGTATCTTTTACCTAGAAAGGTGCATATAGTGTACCCATCCATCCATTCATCCATTTTCCATGCCGCTTATCGTACACAGGTCACAGGGGAGCCTGGAGCTTATCTCAGGGAACTATCTCAAGGCAGGGGACACCCTTGGGGGGTGCCAACCCAAGCAGGGCACAAAAGTGCACACATTCACACACTATGGACAATTTAGAAATGCCAATCAGCCTACAATGCATGTCTTTGGACTGGGGGAGGAAACCGGAGTACCCCGAGGAAACCCAGAAGCACAGGGAGAACATGCAAACTCCACACACACAGGGCAGAGGCAGGATTCGAGCCCCCAACCACAGAGGTGTGAGGCAAATGTGCTAACCACTAAGCCACCGTGCCCCCCATATAGTGTACCCCCCCAAAAAAAAAGCACAAGGAAAGGTACAGCGAAAAGGAAAGGTACAATTTGGTACCTCTTTTTTCCTGAGTGTGTATAACAGCATTAAATCTCAGCAGTGACTTATGTAGAATTCAGTTAATGACAGTAACTAAAAGCATAAACGTAGGACACAGATGTTAAGGAATAACTATCAACATTTTTGAAGATCTTGATATTGACATTGATGGTAAATACCACACATAGATGTGTTTGGTATTGGAGAACACCAAGGTCAGTTCATCAAGGTGAACAGTAGGAGTGTTTCTTCTTATCATGTTGTTTCCTCAAGTAATGGCAAAAATGGCAAGTTCATTTTCCACACGATTGTACAACAATTCTGTTGAATGAATTTCAATAGAGTCAGTGATATGGATGAAGGTGGCAGGAGTCAATCTGAGCTTCTGGCAGGAAGCTGCAAGAGATAGCCAGTCACAGCTGTGATTAAGCGGACGACAGAGAAAGAGAGAGAGAGAAAGAGAGATACAGAGAGAATGGGTAATCACTGTGACAGCGGATCAGCCCTCAGGTTGATTTAATCTGCCACTGTCTCAGCTCCATGACTAGCTACTGGCGGGAACTGTCACTTTGTGTGTTTGTGTGTGTGTGTGTGTGTGTGTGTTTGCTTGCTGTAGTTGGGTAGGGGGTTAAAAATAGGGAACAGACACTTGAACGTGCACTCCACCAGGGGCAACTGCTTACAGGGAAAAAAACCTCAGAGAATAAGCAGAGGATACAGACAGACATGTTTTGACTTAAGAGTGTGTCATTTTCAGCAAACACCTTGACTTTTAGGGATTCTTTGACTTTTTGCTAAGTCAGGATGCTCTCTATCAAATTGGGCTGCAAATTTTTCTTCTGCCTTTGTATCACATATCCATGTTTTCTTCCAATTATCCAATTAATACTGGACAGTTGTCCACTCACTTTTAGTAACTGCTTTATTTACATTTACATTTATGGCATTTGGCAGACACCTTTATCCAGTCTACATCCTGATACTGGTTCATTAGGTCACAGACTACTATCAGTACTATCAGTCTAAAAAGAGTACTATTAGTCTAAAAAACTTTATCCCAGTCAGGGTCATGGTGGATCTGAAGCCCATCCCAGGAACACTAAGCATGAGGCGTGAATATAACCTGGATGGGATGCCAGTCCATTACAGGACACCATGCACACTCAGTCACACCAATGGCCAATTTAGCATAGTGAACCCAGCTACTGGCATGTTTTGGGAAGTGGGAGAAATCTGGAGAACCTGAAAGAAATTCATGTGGACATGAGGAGAACAAGCACAGAAACTCAACACAGACAGTAACCCAAGTTCAGGATCAAGTCCTGGAGCTGTGAGGCAGCAGTGCTACTCGCTACACTACTGTGCCACTCTTTAAACAACTCATAACTTGAAATTGCCCCAAGTGGAGCCCCAGTGTTCTAGTAATTCTCATAGTCTAAGGTGATTTTAGGTTGTCTAAAATTCTGAAAAGGTAAAGTTGGAAAACTCTCCTTATGATAGGTCTGTATAAACATTTTATGCGTTTTAATGTTTTCTAATTTGTTTCTTTTTTTCCTTTCTGTTTCATTTTTTAAAAATTGTCCTCCATCTCCCACACTGTTATTTCAATTTAAGATATTTTAAGTCTTTCAGAAGATGACACATGTTCATCCACAGGAAAAAAAAACTCTTAAAGTTTGAATCTTGACCTGAGCTATAATCTAATAATGCCAAGACTTTACATAACTGTATGCTTACCATGGCATCCATACCAGCTATTATATAAAGTGCAGAGCAAGATCTGAAATACACATTTAAGTGGTTCAGAGTGCCAGAAATAAGAAATACATTTAAATTTATTCAGTTGTCAGATGCATTTATCCAAAGTGACTAACAAATTAGGCCAAATACAATCCAAGCATATAGCCATTAAATGTTAACAGTATTGTCACCGTTTGTATAAATCATATTGACACTTGTTATCATGCAAAATATCCTCAGTTTTGCATAGCTATACTCTTTCTTAATTCAAAATTTCTGCATTACAATCCCGCAGTGCATGGCTGAGGCACAGCAAAAGAATCTTGTGCTATTTTCCATCTTCAGGACAGGTAAATGCTTTCTACACCCGATGTTTACTGTGCTTGCAGTCAAACGTTACATCATTTTGTTGAGGTTTCATATTAAGACTTTGCAGTAAAAGCCTCAGGCTCATCAAACATACTGGGATGAAGCTATCGTGAGACACCAGCACTCAATAATTCAGATAGGCCCTGCAAAGCCACGTTAACCCAAACTGGCTTGGAATACAGTTTACCTTTTGTCTTCTTGGATTTAAAGTGCAGGAGCCATATTTTTAAAGATGATGCCATAGTTTAGCATCAAATGTCAAATGCTTAATCTTCAGAACCCAAATAAATCAGGTGACAGGTGAAAATGTTACATGCACCTATGAGTCTGAATCAGAGCAAAATTGATCGTTTTGGTTCATTTGCTATTTTGGTTAGGTTTAGTAGTTACACTGCACATAATTAAATGAACCAAAAAGCATTGGTTTGGTTGAGCGGTGCATACAGTTGAAAACTTAGTTGTAAAATTTGTACATTAGGCAGAAATAAAGAAATAATGGCAATGAAAAAAAAAACAAACCAACCAGAGCATGTAGAACATGGAGCTGGTACTCAATAAATAACTTGATAATATATAAACAACTAAGCTAAAGCATTTTGTGTATTATATCTAGAGTTTATTTTTACTTTTTGTTAATCAATTTAAAAGCACCTTGCATTTTTGCAGGGCTACAGCTATGTCCTTTGGCGCTGTTTAGCAGCTTGTATCTACAGAAAAATGCTGCAACCCATAATACATGGCATGTTGCGTTCTATAAAACCATACAACAGATGGCTTCACTTTTAGTAAACATTCCGAGTAGGACTGTTAACCATCCAAATCACCCTTAAGGAAACTTTTTTTCCCCTAAACGTGAACAAAACATTTTCATGGTTTATAATCACTTGCATATCAGAAAATGGAATTTGTTCATCTGTTATTCTTAAAGCAGAGAAAATCTACAGTATCTCTAAAGCCCTTTTGGATGCACATAGATAAGTTGTTCTGACACATAATGGGAAACAAGCTGTTGAAACAAGTGAGGTGGCATGCATGGGATGTTTGATGGATCCAGAGAGAATGCCTGTGTTGGCTAGAATTTGTATTAAAGTGAAGGAAAATTCAACAACAGTACTGAATAACTGACAAACAATAGAGTGGTGGTATAATCTGATGACTTTTTAATCATTCTAATGATGCACACTATATCCAGCTTAGCTGGGGCAGGTTTGGGAAGGGGTTGTTCTTGGGATACTTGTCTCCCAGTGACTAAATCGAGAGCTCATAGAGTTTATATTAAACTAGTATGACTTGAACAACTGTTATATGGACGATTGTGTCATAAATGATCTCTGCCTCTCTGATCTCTTATGATATGATAATACTTCAAAACATTACTGTAGTAATGAGCATGGTTACACATTACTGCTTACATTACAGTAATGAAATGTAGTAGTTGTTAGTAAAAGTAAAAGATATAGGTGTTTGTGTAGTGATATTATAGCAGCTAAAATAATGGTTGTAGTAATGATTGTATTCACTTGTGAAAATAGTAGCCATATGCAAATATTATACCTTGCCTTAAATGTGAGCTTTGGTATGACAAGTAGTACAGTGTTTTTAATTTTTTTTTTTTTTATTTACATAAAGAGATCATATAGACACATTATACTCTTTGAATAAACAAAACAACCTCTGTGATTCAGCTTGTTATAATGCTATTGAATCCATCATGAGTGATGTAATTGTAGTGATGATCATAATTAAAATAGCTGTACCCATAGGGTAGTGTTACACAACTACATTTGTGTCTGCACATGATACACAGCTGGTGCCGTGATTTATTATTATTATTATTATTATTATTATTATTATTATTATTATTATTATTATTATTATTATTATTATTTTACATAAAGAACCCATACACGTGTGCTCCAGTTTCTAGATAGGCTCATGCCAGCCGGCCATTACCACCTTTGTTATAGGCGGACATGCTGATTGGATGGGTTGTGCATGAGGGGGTGGGCCATCTCACAGTCTTCCGCCTCCTTCATTAAGACAAAGTTGCAGACTACCTCATGAGGAGGAGGAGCTCTGTGCCATGGCTGAGGCTTGGGTCAGGTCTCCATGGCAGCATTAAAATGCAGAGCATGTTTGCTCATTCATAAAAAAAAAAAAAAAAAAAAAAAATGCGCTGCAGCAGCCTTCCAGTGAGGAACACACAGGCACACCAAGGTCAATATCCCAGAGCCTGACCGCTGCTGCAGAGAGGATCTGCAACAAACACGTATACATACACTCAGATGTCAGTGGAGACAGGTACACACACTGACTTACACCAATGCAGAACCGTATAAGCACTGCCACATGCATTATTTACTGTTGAAGCTAGACATGAAGCAGTATGTCAAGGCGACTTGACTTGTCTTTTAACCTTAACCGCCATGACTTGACATTAAACATGGACCTGGATGATTTGACACAACACATGATGTGATCCCCTGCTACTGAGTGCAATTAGCATTATTACATTAGCCGAAGATGATGGTCGGCACGCCATGGTTTGGGACAGCATTTCCTTTGAGCGCATGTCACCAAGGAGACAGTAGGAGTCTGGCCCACACTATGACATTATGGCCCAATTATTTCCAAGGTATCCCTGTACCTGACCACGTGACTAAAATTCTAACACCTCACTTATTCATTACTGATTGCTTCATTTTATGAGCCCTGTTGTAAACATAAGTAAAATTTAGTAGCATTTGTGCAGGCCAGGGCCGTTTCTAGGTAGAGGCGAACTAGGCACCCACAAGAAAGAGAGTACAGTATTATTATTATTATTATTATTATTATTATTATTATTATTATTATTATTATTATTAATTAGTAAGTAATTTCATTTTTTTTTCTATTTTTAATCAGGTAACACTTTATGATTGCATGCGATTATTTATCTGGTATCCCTGGTGACAGTGGGCGCACTGTTAGGAAGAGAGACAGAGATGTACAGGGGGGCGAGCGTCCTTACTTGACTGGTCTTCTGTCTTTCATCATGAAAAGGTCGATCAGGGGCTCAGTATCGCAAAAAGAAAAAAGAGATATGAAAAAGAAAAAGAAAGAGAGTCTATGGACGGTAAAGACCTGTTTTGCCACCTTTAGCGCTCCATCATGACAAGAACAACACGTTCACAAATGACACACTGTCCTAGCAAGAATTCCCCATGTGTTAAAACACATTTAAGCAGCTGAATATTAGCATAATAAAGATGGATTTTTAAAAAATGCTATCAGAAAGACGGTGATCAGGAATTAATGTTTAGTTTATATTGAAGATAATGTTGTTACTATGACAACCAGTGTAGACCTGCCAAACAACTGCAGTCTGAACAGAAAAAAAAGTATAAAAGTTATTGTACATGAATAAGTTCAATCTTCTTATGCTGTAAATGTAACTAATTGCAGTTCCAGACAGACAGGCTTTGTGATGTGGGTGTGTCGTGTGGATGAGAATCTGTTCATTTATGCTGTAGAGTTTTATATTTATGATACAAAGAAATAATGTTATTTCTAAAATATGAACGTGTTTCCCCACATTTTATGGTGTTGGAAGGTGCAGTTGAATGGTTTTGGTGATTGGTGATTTTTTGGAGGGGAGGGTGTGGGGGGCACCAACTGGAATCTCATCTAGGGTGCCAAAATGGCAAGAAACGGCCCTGGTGCAGGCAGTGTTCATAAGGCTACATGACACCTGCATAAGCCCTGCATGATAATCGACAAACCTACATGAACATCTTTAAAGGCATATTCCTACATGCATCAGCATTTCAATAATTTGAACACCAAGTTGACATAACACCTGAATCAGCTGACATTTTTGCTAGCATGAAGTTGACACTTTCCAGGCTTATATTAGAACATTATAAAAACTGACAAATAAGTGTACTTATGCACATAATGGTCATATTGTGATGTAACTTGCCAACTGAGATTAATCAGAAATTAACAAAGATGAACATTTCATGGTGACATAGTGAAGACTTTAGCAGTGACCAATATTAATATTAAGATAAAAGATCAAAACACCTACAGAACTGACAATCATTCCAGGTTCATATGGCGTATGTGACTTATGGAATTGGCCAAGGTGGACTGAAGCTGTTTTGGCAGCTCGTGATGCCTAACACCTTACTAAGACACTTCATGTTGGTTTTTCTTTAATTCATCAACTGTCTGTAGGTGTTATGTCAACTTGACATCAAAATTGACAAATGCAGTTTTTTATGACAGCTGATGCCTGTTGGTATAAGACATGTTTATGAAGGTTTATGCTATTCATCAGGAAGGGCTTATGTAGTCCTACGAACACAGCTCTATGGAAAACAACAGCAGGAATATTTCTAATAGATCATTCCATATCATGGCTTTCTTACAAAGATTGTTAAGCCCAAATCAAGCTCAGAATAAGATATAAACCTGAATGGTGTCCCATCCAGTGTATTTATGCAGTGTTCCTAGGATAGGCTCCAGTACCATAGTGACCCTGACCACCATAAAGTATTTAATGAAGATAAATATTCTATGTCTTCTTCTTTTTTCTAGTCCACTCTTCTGTAGTGTAGTGCATGGACTGTGCTTTTCAGATTTATTGGGTAAATTAGCTATTTTGAGCTTGATCATTAGCACTCTTACTGCACATGATATCATACAGACGACATACATACACCCCTCCCCTGTCCTCTGTAAGACACCTCCATTCTTAGCTCAAGGCAATCAGAAACACACCAACTACTGTAGCTGTACTTACAGACAGGCAGTGATTTTGCTTAAATTCTCATCTTGAGGCCTTTTTTCCATGTGGAACACAGACACTTGGTAAGCCTGTGCATCAAAACAGGCCTGAGTACAGAAAATTAATCAGCCATGGTGAGTTTGCCATCAATCTTAAGTCACCTTCTCTCTGTGCCAACAAAGGAGCATGACACACCAGGGTTTAGCAGTCAAATTTGCAGTGAATCCCAGCCTGTGTGAACGACAAACCTTATTTTGTTGTTTTGATATTTTGGCAGATTTGAGCTTTTAAAATGTACTGACCATGTGAAGTGCTCAAAATTCTAGTAATACATTAATTCTGACAGGGAAGGTAATTACACTGAACCATTTAAAACTCAAGTGGTTTTACTCTGATGAGAAACAAGGAAATATGCAATGTTCAAATGAATATGTTTAAAAAAAAAAAAAAACTTCTAAAGATTAGTTGAAACACATTTGAAGGAATTCTCTAGAACAAACAGGATATGTGAAACAAATTAAAATTTTTGTTTTTATAAGATTGTAAATATAATATAAACCAAATAGATGGCGTGGTCATGCATAAAGTTCACAAGTTATAATATACAGTAAACTGGCATTAAATCAGGTTGAATAATGACAAATAAGGCGGCTGTGAGTGATTGATTTATTTAATTTTTGAAACAATTTAGATTTATTTAAGTTATAACATCATTTTAATTCTTAAAAGTCAAGCTAGAAAGGAGTGAAAAAATAATAGAAGGTGAAAACAATCACAACATCCTGACTACAGTTAATCCTCAGATGTTCAGACCTTCTAGGAAAATGTGAAAAGAATCTTTTAAACCAAATAATGTGCCTAATATTTAACATCATTTACTCTATTACAAGCTTCTTGTGCAGCTTTCATGTCTGCAACTATTTCGCTAGCTGCTAGGCATTCAGCAGGAGACTCACTTCTTGGGTAAAGAAAGATTTCACACCTTACATTCATTCCACACTGTTTAACAAGGTTACTCATATTCCTAACTGCACAGTCATCCAACCACAGCATAGCTATGGGCAAATATAACACTGAAAAGCTGACTTAAAAATCTGTTGCATATGTATGTATGCCATGTGTAGTGGAACACTTTCTCATACACTGATCAGCCATAACATTAAAACCACTGACATGTGACGTGAATAACATTTATTATCTTGTTACAGTGGCAACTGTCAAAGGGTTCGATATACTAGTGAACAGTCAGGTGATGCATTGGAAGCAGGAAAAATGGGCAAGCGTAAAGATCTGAGCAACTTTGACAAGGGCCAAGTTGTGATGGCTAGACGACTGGGTCAGAGCATCTCCAAAAGAGCAGGTCTTGTGGGGTTTTCCTGGTATGCAGTGGTTAATAACTACCAAAAGTGGTCCAAGGAAGGACAACTGGTGAACCAGCAACAGGGTCATGGGCACTCAAGGTTCATTGATGCGCATGGTGAATGAAGGCTAGCCTGTCTGGTCCGATTCCACAGAAGAGCTACTGTAGTACAAATTGCTGAAAAAGTTCATACTGGCTGTGATAGAAAGTACAGTGCATTGCAGCTTGCTGAGTATTGGGCTCCGTAGCCGCAGACCAGTCAGAGTGCCCATGCTGACCCCTGTCCACTTCCAAAAGCACTTACAATGGGCAAGTGAGCATCAGAACTGGACCATGGAGCAATGGAAGAAGGTGGTCTGGTCTGATGAAACACTTTTTCTTTTACATTATGTGGACAGCCAGGTGCATGTGTGTCGCTTACCTGGGGAAGAGATGGCAGGTCCAACTTCGCAACTTACAGGACTTAAAGGATCTGCTGCTAATGTCTTGTTGCCATATACCACAGCACACCTTTACATCTTATCTTGTGGAGTCCATGACTTGACAAATCAGAGCTTTTTTGTTTTGGTTTTAATGTTATGGCTGATCAGCATATATATTTATTGACTGGAATTGAAAAACATAGTTTAAAGTACCAATCTGAGAGATGGAAAATATGCAAGAATGGGCCTTATTTGCTTACTAATCGGATGATATGAGACTTGCACTAAATCTGGCAAAAATATTTCAGAGTTTGCAATTTGTTACTTACAAAATAGAGAGCACTGTGTTGTTGTTGTTATTGTTGTTGTTGTTGTTTTTACTACATTTAAAATACATATCTTAGAACAAGGAACAACAGAATGTGACAGCATTTTCCCGCTGAAGTGTCATTGTAAGAATCACATGGTAATAAAATAACATTTTATTACCAGCATGCTACTACCTACTAAAGCTACTAAAGCTACTAAAAATTTAAAGCTAAAACTGTACTTACTCCAAAATGCTGTAATTTTTCAGTACAAGAAAACCTGGAAATTAGTTTCATTTCACATCTAATTATAATTCAACCAGCATTGCCATGCAATGTATTCTACCTAACTTGAACTAGGCAAGATTAGCTTATAAACAACTCTTTTTATTAAACTATACTATATAATAGTCCAGTTACATAAAATTACTTGCTTACAAAGGCCTGGATAAGCAACTAACATGACTGAATGGTGACAACAGTTACCATTTAATGCTTAACCATTCATAGCTGGTTATGCTTTTTTTCATAGTGGTTCTTCATATTACCACTTTTGACCACAGACTCTGAACAGATTCAAAACAAATAAGACATTTATTTTGAATTTGACATATGGACAATGAACACTTACTTCTCTGTCAGTTCATCTTTAAACATTCAGTCTTTTTTTGTTGTCTACTTTTTTGTCGTCAGTTCACCAATCAGACTAGAGACTGTAAATAAAATCAACAAACGTCAGTGAAATCTCTCCCCTTCTGACCAGCATCTCTAGCCCTGTAGCTAGTCTCTGGTCCGATGAGCTGCCTTCAGCTAAATAATTTACATACAGTGGGTATAGAAAAGAATCACTCCCCTTTAAAATAATCACATTTTGTTTTTCCGCCTGAAATGAAGACAGACATAGTTTTTGGTTTATCCAGCTGTATTTAAATGTAGTGCAACTTAAAACATCCAAGTGAAAGATATAACACTGACATGTCAGAAAAAAATAAAAAAAAACAGAATCACTGAGTTGGAAAAAGGATCACCCCCTTGCTTTAATTTGCCTTTGTGTGCTTTGGGTCATTGTCATGTTGGAAGGTAAATCTTCTTCCCATTGACAACTTTCTGGCAGAGGGCAACAGATTTTCCTCAAGAATTTGATGGTATTTTGCCCCATCCATTTTTCCTTCTATCCTGACAAGTGCTCCAGTTCCTGCTGCAGAGAAACACCCCCATAACAGGATATTACCACCTCCATGCTTTACTGTAGGAATGGTGTTATTTGGATGGTGAGCTGTAGTGAATTTCCACCAGACATATCGTTTGGTGTTGAGGCCAAATAATTCATCTGACGATAACACCTTTTTCCATGTGGTCTCAGAATCTTCAAGGTGCGTTTTGGCAAAGCTCAGTCGTGGGTGGCTTTTTTGTTGCGACCCTTCCATGCAAGCCACATTTGTGGAGAATTTGTGATATTGCTGTCACATGCACACAATGACCATTCTTTGCCATAAATTCCTGCAACTGCTTCAAAGTTGCTGTAGACCTCTTGGCAGCCTCTCTTACCACTTTCCTCCTGGCTCTTTCATCCAGTTTGGAGCGACATCCTGATCCAGGGAGGGTCTGTGTTGTACCAAATACCTTCCACTTCTTAATAATAGACTGCACTGTGCTTCTAGGCATTGATAAAGCCTTTGAAATCTTTTTTGTATCCATCTCCTGACTTGTGCCTGTCCACAACTTTATCCCAGAGATGTTTTGACAATGCCTTGCCACCCATGGTTGATTGTTTGCTTCAGTTGCACTACAAAATGCTCCAGGAAAGCTCTTTTCATGCTGAGCTAATCAAAATGACCACAGCTGATCACAGTCAAATGGCTTTGTGTGCCATTGAGAAGGTGATTAGCTACACCTGATTGTGTTTAAAAGTCATTTTTAAGAAGGGGGGTGATCCTTTTTCCAACTCAGTGATTCTGTTTTTATTTATTTATTTATTTAATTATTTTTTTCCTGACATGTTGGTGTTATATCGTTCACTCGGATGTTATAAGTTGCACTGAGCAAATACAGCTGGATAAAACAAAAACTGTGTCTGTCTTCATTTCAGGCTGAAAAGCAGCAAAATGTGACTATTTTAAAGGGGGGTGATTCTTTTCTATACCCACTGTAAATGCATGTGATTGGCTGAAATAAGCCACAAAAGAGGATCTGCTATAGAATATGGCTGGTTCATGTTTAGAACTCTAGAGTTGCTGAACTATGTTCAGTTTCTTTTCATATGTTTATCTGCTCTGCTACAGTACTTTTTCAAGTGTTTGGTTCAGTCAGCTGAAACACTTTGCTGGGTCCACATCAGGACTGTGGTCTGCCATTTGATGACCCTTGCCAAAGTCTTGCAAAAGTATGTCCAGCTAGGCATCATCACAAAAAAAATGTAAACAAAGCTGAAGCTCAATCACACATTTCTTCAGGAAAAGACAGATTCCTGCAATTTAACGGAAATGACTTAAAACTTGTCAGATTTTCAAATTTATTTAAAATGTATTGTACATTTTGCAATATGGGACTTTATTTTGCCATAAAAAATTAGCTGCCTTAGTTCTTCTTGATCTGGTGCATTATAAGTAACCTAAAGCACAGAGCTCAGAGTGTGTGGTAGAGAGATATGAGAGAGAGAGTGAGAGAGAGAGAAAGAGAGAGAGAGAGAGCATGCAGGAAGCATAGCTTGAACTAAAGCTAATTCACCTGTCTATAACATGTCCGGTAGGTGGTGTTAATGATGGTAATCACGTCCCCAATGGCGATGATAGTCAGTTTGCACTACTGCACACCATCATAGTGAAGCTGCCTGCTGAGATGACTACTGCAGGGCTCTGTGATGTAGGAAACTTCTCTCTTCAAGGTGTGTAATTGCATCCCAGCTCACATGAGTCAAATATGTTGTTAGTATAACTGTCAGGCTACAGTGCTATCTGTAAGAAATGCTGGAGAACAAGTATGTTACTTAAGCAAGCACTGAAATACCCTTGTTGACTTTCCCCTCATGATATAGAGTAGAAGTGCATATCACCTTTAGCACACAAGTGGCTGTTTGCAGCACAAGGGATTGTGTAGCTGTGGAGTTGATCTTTCACTTGGAACACACTTGCCTTTGACAGCGAGCACAATGTAGTTAAAGTGATTTACAACATAGCAAATGAAAGTACATTTGAACATACCAAATCATTTTTACATTACTGAAATAGTTGCCATTTTTGCCCTTTGATAAAAGGAAATTACATTAGATCATAATGCTTTCTAGCAAGGATGTAGATCTTATTTCAATTTGCCATATTTCTGTACTTCTACTCACTTTGGACTTGTTCAGACACATGAAGGGTGTGCTTCTGCCTTTCATTTTGACATTCTTAGTTTCATGAGCATAGGTTTATTTTGAAAATTGGTAGGAGCACATGAAAGGGAGGTAACCTTAAGCCGATATGGATAATTTTGTAAAACAGACATCTTCATCATTGAGAACAACCCATCCTTCAGTTCAATATGTGAATAAAGTAGAAACAGGCTGTGCATGTATGTTTGCTAATGGTCAACCACCAAATGCCCATGTAAATTAATGTGCAACAACACAAATGCAGACATTCCTCCTATCATTTCTTACAACAAATTGTTGATGTATTCCTCAAGCATTGTTTGGTGGGCTTGGCACACTGCTTTGTGATTGAATTTGGTTTTAAACTGTGATTATACCGGTCTTATTGAATCTTGGCTGAATTTTATAACAGACAGTGTGATAATGTGTTCACCATGTCTGAACATATGATGAAGATCCATTAACGACAGACCTGTGACTATAGAAAATGACTATGTTCTGCTTATGTCATCAATCAGTGAGATCCAGGGTCATGCAGAAAATGGGGTATACAAAATTCTTCAAATTTGCCTTAATGTGATAAGGATATTTCGTCTGTCCTTTAGCATGTTATATATACACATTTAATCACTGCCATTACCATATTTTTAGCTGTCCCATGAGTTTCATGTTATTCTATGCCATACTCATACTGGTGGCCTTTATATTTATGGCATTTGCCAGAAGGACCATCTAGAAGGACTTACATTTTTATCTCATTTATAGAACTGAGTAGTTGAGGGTTAAGGACCTTTCTCAAGGGCCCAGCAGGGGCAGCTTGGCAGTGCTGGGATTTGAATTCATAACCTTCCAATCACTAGTCCAACATCTTAAACAATGAGCTATCACTGCCCTTAGAACTTGTCATTGAAGATTTCAACAAAGATTTTGTGATTTTTATCTGCAAGAGTAAAATCACTTGAAAATCGTACAGTATAAAACTGGTATTTTTCCCTCATTTTCCCCCTAATTTAGTCTTGGCCAATTCCCACCCACCAGCTAGCTCTCCCCTATCAAAGCATCATAATGACAGCAACCAACTGGGCAGGGTGAAGGCTAACATGTGCTTCCTCTGAGACACTTGAATCCAGGTGGGAAGATCGGATCATTTTACTCACTTGGATCTTTGAATTTCGTTCAGCAAAATGAACAAATCTTTATTCGTTGTTTAGTTCATTTGAGCAGAATAAAATTAAAATATAAAATTTTCAATAGCCAAATTCCCCCCAACACGTCTATTTACTTTGATCATATTCTGAATAAAGGACAAATTATGAGAAATAGAAATGATTAACTCACCACTCAACTGGGTCTTCTGGTCTGAGTCTTTCACCCTTTTGTCACATGACAGCAGCATACGCTATGTACAGGAAACATAAACGATTAGTTCACCTCCTGAGTCTTCTGGTCCGAGTCATTCATTCTTTTGTCATATGACATAGACTGCAAGGCTGAGACCGTGTGGCCTCTTTTCTCATACCTTATATCTTGCTTTATCAACATGCTTTTCATACATAACATACAATCATATATGTTTAAAGCATTCAGTGTTATGGAAAAGAACCATCATGACAGAAATGCATCCTGTAACAGTAAGAGTAAAAACAAGGAAGGTTTTGTAAGGAAAGTTGGGAATTATGAACTAATTTCTGTATCCAATACAGAATATATGCAGCTGTCACGTCACATGAGAAATGAACGAACTACTCGGACTGGAGAAGAGACTCGGGAGGTGAACTAATCATTTCTGTTTCCTGTACAGAGCGTATATGGCTGTCACACGGCAAAAGAAGGAATGACTCGGACCAGAAGACTCGAGAGGTGAACTAATCTTTCTGTTTCCTGTACAGAGCCTATGCTGGTTTCACATTACGAACAAAGGATGTTGCGCATGTGTGGCCAAAACAAAATCAAAGAATCACTCTCTGAGACAATGTTATGCTCAAGTTATATAAAACGGTGTGCACTTACAGTGGGTATAGAAAAGAATCACCCCCTTTAAAATAATCACATTTTGTTGCTTTTCAGCCTGAAATGAAGACAGACACAGTTTTTGTTTTATCCAGCTGTATTTACTCAGTGGAACTTATAACAACCAGCTGAAAGATATAACACCAACTTGTCAGAAAAAAAATAAAAAAATTAAAAAACAGAATCACTGAGTTGGAAAAAGTATCACCCCATTGCTTTAATTTGCCTTATTTTTTTAATTACAGCCTTTAGTCTGTTGGGATATGTCTCTACTAACTTTGCACATATAGACTTTGCAATATTTGCCCACTCTTCTTTGCAGAACTGCTCAAGTTCAGTTAAATTTGATGGTGACCGTTTGTGGACTACAGTCTTCAAGTCATTCCACAGATTTTCAATGGGATTTAAGTCTGGGCTCTGACTAGGCCATGCAAGGACATTCACCTTTTTCTCCTTCAACCACTGTGTAGTCAGTTTTGCTGTGTGCTTTGGGTCATTGTCATGTTGGAAGGTAAATCTTCTTCCCATTGACAACTTTCTGACAGAGGGCAGCAGATTTTCCTCAAGAATTTGACGGTATTTTGCCCCATCCATTTTCCTTCTATCCTGACAAGTGTTCCAGTCCCTGCTGCAGAGAAACACCCCCATAATAGGATATTACCACCTGGGAGAATTTGTGATATTGTTGTCACATGCACCCAATGACCACTCTTTGTCATAAATTCTTGCAACTGCTTCAGAGTTGCTGTAGGCCTCTTGGTAGCCCCTCTGACCAGTTTCCTCCTGGCTCTTTCATCCAATTTGGAGCAACATCCTGATCCAGGGAGGGTGTGCGTTGTATCAAATACCTTCCACTTCTTAATAATAGACTTCACTGTGCACCTAGGCATTGATAAAGCCTTTGATATTTTTTTGTATCCATCTCCTGACTTGTGCTTGTCCACAACTTTATCCCGGAGATGTTTTGACAATGCCTTGCCACCCATGGTTGATTGTTTGCTTAAGTTGCACTACAAAATGCTCCAGGAAAGCTCTTTTCATGCTGAGCTAATCAGAATGACCACAGCTGATCACAAATGGCTTTGTGTGCCATTGAGAAGGTGATTAGCTACACCTTATTGAGTTTACAATTCATTTTTGGAGGGAGGTGATCCTTTTTCCAACTCAGTGATTCTGTTTTTTAATTTTTAAATTTTTTTCTGACATGTTGGTATTATATCTTTCACTTAGTTGTTATAAGTTGCACTGAGCAAACACAGCTGGATAAAACAAAAACTGTGTCTGTCTTCATTTCAGGCTGAAAAGCAACAAAATGCGATTATTTTAAAGGGGGGTGATTCTTTTCTATACCCACTGTATATAGCACCTTTTAACCTTCGTGGTTCTACAAAGCACTTTACACTATGTCTTATTCACCCATTCACACACACACTCACACACCAATGGCAGCAGAGCTACCATAAAAGTCACTTGCCTGCCATCAGGCGCAAGTGGGGGTTCAGTATCTTGCCCAAGGACACTTCGGCACATGCAGACATGTGGGCTGGGAATTGAACCACCAACCCTACAATTAGTGGACAACCCGCTCTATCACCTGAGCCACAGCCGCCCAAAAGATTTGTTCAAAATAAACAAATCGTTCATGAATGACCCATCACTACATAACACATTTAGAGGAAAACGCTATCTACCATCTTCTGCATACATGAGATTATAGACGCCCATGATTGGCAAGTGTTGCTATGATTGACAGGGGAGAGATAGTATGCCATTCCTCCCACCCAGAGAGCATAGCCAATTTTGCTCTCTTGGACTCCTGGCCACGGATGGCTGTGGCATCTTTGGGTTTGGAACTTGCCGTCTGCGTATGATAGGGTGAACGTTTTGAGTCTTCTTTGAGCCTTCTTAAAGCACAAAAACTTCTTTCAGTTTCCACAGAAGGCATACTGTATGGATAACCAACAGCAGCTGAACCAAATCTCGACCTGTTCCAGTAGCTACACTATTTGAGCTACTTAATTTGAGCAACACTTTTCAAGGCAATGCACACCATTAACCTCATATATTAAATATTATATTAAAAATAGATTCACTCAAGATTTAAGTGACTCACATAGAAGCTGCAGTTATTAACAAAGCAGTTTTTACAAATAAGCACAAGTTTAAATATAGGAGTCCTGTAACTAGCTAATAGTTTAGCTAACTAGCTAGCTAAAAAGTAGGTCCGTAGACACTATATTACAGCTAGAAATTAGCTAAAAGTTAGCTAGGATAAAGTCTTTCTATGAGGGAACACAAAACAAAGGATTCCTTTTAACTCTTTGGAAAGTTAAAGACAACGCATAAAAGAGAAATGAGTGATTTGAGTCAGTTTGTAACTAAGTCAGCTAGCTAGCTACTTAAACGCCACAATTTTCTTTCCATGTTCGGTTAACAACAATGTTCAACCTAACACAGACAATCACACTTAGTATGCGCAGCCACACGTTACTGCTAATATGAAAGCTTTGTTATAATTTTGAGATTTTTACATGAGTGACCCACTTCTTCAGACGCAGGAAAACACAGGCTATTTATACCACTGATTCATTGATTGTTTGTGGCTGCTGTCCAGGGAACCACAGATAAGATCAATGGAAGATCAATTTGGTAGTGTCTGTGTTACATTGTGGAGAGGATCACACATCTGGCCTTCAGTTTGCTTTGAACCTAGATGTACAAGAGAGACTCCAGGTGTACATTGTAACGCCTGTGCAGTATAACACTGTAAAGTTTACTATAAAATGTAGTACTTTGCCAGTAAAGTACTAAATGTACTATACTGTAAATTTTCCAGGTGATTTTCCAGTAATTTACTGACAGCATTTGCCATTAATACTTGTAAGTATAATTCAGTATAAACTAAAATGTACAGTATAAAATAAATTACAATCTACTACATTTGCATTTGGCTGACAATATTATCCAGTCATTTACAATTGAGACATGTAGAAAGTTCAGGACCCAGCCATGTCAGCTTGGAGGTGCTTCAATTTGAACTCACAACCTTCTGTAATGTCACTCATAGCCTTAACCAATGAGCCACCACCAGCTTGTGCTGACTGAACCACCTCTACCTTTGTATCAACTCACACTAAAACACTACATCAAAAAGTTTGTACTAGCACATAAACAAAAACTTAACAAGGGTCTGTGTTCACCTAAAATAGAGCACAAAATGATCCACTTATTTGCAGATCTTTGTTGATACAAAGAGAATCTTTACCATTCTCACACCTGCCTAAATTGTTAGATGTCCAACTATACGTTTTCTGATATTTTACTGTAAATCAATGCACTACTCTAATTTCACAATTGTTTACAGTATAATCCTCTGTAATAATAAGAGTTGTTTGGTTTATATTCCATACATTTTCCATACCACTTATCCTACACAGGGTTGTGGGAGAGCCTGGAGCCTATCCCAGGGAACCTGGAGCACAAGGCGGGGGACACCATGCCATCCCATTGCAGGGCACAATCGCACACACATTCACACAATTTAGAAATGCCAATCAGCCTGCATGTCTTTGGACTAGGAGAAGAAACTGGAGTACCCAGAGGAAACCCCCAAAGCATGGGGAGAACATGCAAGTTCCACACACATGGGGCAGAGGTGGGATTCGAGCCTCCAACCCCGGAGGTGCAAGGCAAGTGTGCTAACCACTAAACCACCATTTAATGATTTAAATGGAATACTGTAAATTTACAGCAGTTTTTCACAGTGTGTAAGATTGTGTATGATGCCCAAGTAGATATGGAGAACGAACACTGAATGGAGACTGAATTATTGCAGTATCAAAACTTGCACTATAATATTCTCTGAACACAAATCAACCTTAAAATATATTTCAGAGTCATTTAAGAGTTTGGATCCATCATTCACTTGATTCTTGCTCCATAGCACTCTGGTCCAGTGGGACCATTGCTCATAGGATTTTGACTGTCATGCAGACGCTTGCAGGCAGGCACCCCCTATTGTGGCTCGTATGGCACAGTGGAGCAATGTTTTATGCCCCCCACTGGCACAGTGGGAGTGACTGGCACTCTCTCTTCCTCCATCTTTCCTCCTGAGATAAAGCCTGCGAAAGCTTGGGGCACCTTTAGCAAGGGCTTTACACTATACACTGTAAAATCCCAAAGATTTACATCATCTGCAAGTATGCAGTCAGTGGCACTGTTCTTTTATGTATTCATTTTTGTCTTTGAATTTTGCATGAGCTAAGGATGACATCATTTCACAGAATTTTAGTGTAAAGTATTTACAGTAATAGCAAAATATTCTAATACATTGTAAATATATTTTCATGAATTGTATTCCTAAACCTTTCTTTCTGATCTATGCACAAAAATACCACCATTGTAATATCTGCAGAGAACACTGTTCCATCAGAGCACAAGCGACCTCTCGTCCTTTCCTATTCAACCAGCTGGAGCACGTTCAGGGTGCACAATGTTCCCTCAGGTGCCCTTCATCGGCACCAAAAAAATCTCTAGAGATGCACTGGATGTGCTTCCGTGTGGATATGAAAGTGTAGGACACATTTTGGCTCATCTGAGCTCATGCAAGGATCAAGAACTTCAGTCTAGTGATTAGGAGCCTGCGTAATCCAATGCAGCTGAGCAAGACTTATCCACTACTGCACAAATCCTCAGTGATAAGATAGCAATGTAGCAGTACAATAGACTTGTATTGTGTTGTTGCTTTTGAAAAAGAAAATTATATCTGTGAAAACAGAGATGGAAGGGCTGTCTAATGCCAAGGATTTTTACCCAGCATGTTGATTTGGTGAACTAAATCAAAATGCAAGAATGTTTCTCTGGCATCATAAACTGATTTATGGATAAAAATAATGAGATAAATGGATGAAAGCTCTCTCTCTGTATCTCTTTTCGCAAATGTTACTTTTAAGGATGATGTTAATAATGTTATGTTTTTTGGTGTTAAATCAGGGGCTGGTAGGTTAATTTGTTAATTTGGGGTACAGTGTTGCTCTTTGGGTGGCTCATACAGTGTTGCATTTAATAGGATTCAAGTACTCATTGACATATGTGACCCTGTTTACCCTTAGTTGTTTCATGCATCATGAGAATCAGGAATCTATGATTATGTACATAAAAACTAAAGTATAAATGCACCCATGTACTGAATAACTGAGGTGACATAGTGGTTATTTTTTTTATATTTATTTCTTTTTTAAAGAAAGTGTGGCTATGAATTAATATATTAATGTTAGGTTTCCGAAGATCTATCTTGTAGCAACTATTGTATTATAAAAATGAGTGAGACAAAGATATCAATTGTATTAAATCATTGTGGACATGGGAAAAAATGTTAGCCGTATTGTTGGGAGATCTTCAGTTTGAATCCTGATGATGCCACAGGGATTGGACCGGGAGTAAAGAGAGTGAAATTGACCATGTTCTCAGGGTGGGAGGGAATTTTGGTATGAATATACAATTAACCCATTTCATCTTAAGCAAATTCTGAATGTGAAGAACTCAACATATTACACTGTGTTGCTTAAGTTACCCAATTTGTGTCCATGACATAATAATTTGTGGCCATGAGATATTTAGTTTGTGGCCTCAAAATGTTAACTCATAGCCTTAAGACCTTCTGTACCCAAGACAAATTTAAAACAGATTTGAAATGAACTTATCAAACCATTTCAGGAGGACTAAGAAACATTTTATCCAAATGTTATTCAAGACAAGTAAATACACACACATGCATACACACAAGCCACAACCAAACCCATACACAAACGATTATGCCATAACTCATGTGGTCCACGAGTACTGAAGGAAATGGCACATAAAATTGCAATATTTGAATATTCATTGAATATTCATATTCACTGAATATTCGCAACTGAATACAGGGAACAACACAGGAAGCTGGTGGTTTGATGTTATGAGCATATTATTAATCATTTAATGAGTCACTTTTCAGTCTGACTTCTGTCCAACCTGAGGCATATTTGACTATGATGAAATACATGCCATTACAATCTTATCAGGATACAGCCAAGTTTATCAGAAGCATTAAACAAGAAGGTGTAAACTTAGTCTGTGTTCCCAAACAATGAATATTTTAATACCCTATTTTAATAAATTTAAAAGCACCAACCACAGTGGGCTCTTAACACAGTTTAACTTAAAAGTACAGTTTGTAAGATTTATAAGTGTTTTTAAATAAGTGAAAGTGTTTTCACACACAGAAATGAATCAGATGCAGTTATGCTATAGTATTTACTCCAACAGCCCATATTACACTCTAAGAAAAGAAAAAAAAAGGGTTCTTTGGATAGTTATAGTTCTAGCTTTCTAATGGGATCTGCCTGGATGTTTTTATAAAAGAGTTTTGGGTTCTACATAGAAATTTTAAGGGTTCTTCCAATGACGCAAACCCTTTAAAGAACCCTTTTGAGTTCTTTTTGAAACCTTTTGAGTGTAGTTCTGACCATTTGTAATTCACCTAAGTGCTATTATACTGTACAGTGGATATACAAAGTCTACATACTCCTGTTGAAATGGCAGGTTTTTGTGAAGGAAAAAAAACCCTTTAAGATAAATTATGTCAGACCTTTTTCCACCAATGTGAAATTAAAATGCATAAAACTGAGTGAAAAACAATCAGAAACATTTGATAGAAAAATGTTACAATAACCTGGTTGCATAAGTGTACACACCCTTTTATAATAGGAATGAGGCTGTGTTCAGAATAAACCAATCACATTCAATCTTATGGTAAAAAGTAATTATCATACTGCTGTCATCAGTGAAATTATTCTGATTAACCCCAAATAAAGATCAGCTGTTTCTTTAGGATTTTCTTGATATCTTCTTTACTTCATCTGACTGCTGAAGCCATGGTCTGCAAAGAGCTGACAAAGCCTGTACAGGGTCTTACTGTCAAAAGATATCAATCAGGAGAGGGGTATAAAATAATTTCCAAAACATTAGATGCACCATGGAACACCATGAAGGCCATCATCAAAAAGTGGAGAAAATGGAGCACTATAGTGACATCACCAGAACATGACATCCCTCCAAAATTTATAAAAGGGCAAAAAAAAGAAAAACCCTTACCAGAGAGGCTGACAAGAAACCCACGGCAACATTAAAGGAGCTGCAGGAATATCTGACAAGTACTGATAAATCTCTGTATGTGACCACAATCTCTCATATTATTTATATGTCTGGGCTATGGGGTAGGGTTTTCTAACAAAAAACATCCAAGCTCAACTAAATCACCCCAAACCATGTGGCAAAAATGTGTTATGGTCTGATGAGAACAATTCCAAAAGGTATGTTTGGTGCAAAAAAAAGCACCACCAAAAGAACACCATATCCATGGTGAAGCATGGTGTTGGTAGCATCATTCGTCAATGCTGCTTTTCTTCAGCCAGGACTGGGGCTTTTATGAATAGCTACAAATATCAGCCGATTTTAAATATATGTAAAATAATATGCTTTCATTGATAGACCAAATAATATTGTGATCCGTATTAGGCCGATGGGCTGCCATTTGCTGTCGCCTTTGCTAAAGTGTCTTACCACTGTTATTGAATAGACAAAAATTGAGAATAAAAAGTTGTTCAAAAAACACTTCTTTAAAACCAGTATTTTTTTGGGTTTAACAAGGTAGAGAACAAGGTGATTGCATAATGAGATACAATAAACAACTCATTTGGTGATGCCTGAGGAGTGATGGCTGATAAAAGTGGTGGATTTATGACCTATAATTCTACACTCAAAAAACGAATTCATTACTCTTACTTAATTTAATTGAAGAAAGTTTTTACACACAATTTAATTTAGTTCATTCAAAAGGAATCCGTTTAGTTAGGTGAACACAATTTAGTTGGTTTAGGTCAAATTAATTTACACTAGTAAGTTTAATTAACTTTATTACATTTATCAAACTACACCTTCTTATGTTGGTCCAACGCAATTTTTTAAATTAATTTACTGAGGTTTAATTCATTTTCTTATGTTTAAACACCAGTTTCATTCATCATTATACACAATGTATATAATGAACAAATAAGAAAAGACTGATGTCAGTATACTGACATTAGTATAGATTACTGCGTGCCCACAGCCTAAGTACAAGCACCAGTCTTCAGCACCATGGTAACCACAAAATTCAAAAACATTACAGAAACTCCCTTTCCCTTTACTGAAAAACACATAAAATAACACTTAATCCCTAAATTTACTCTCCTAATGCAATCCCTTGCAAAGCATACTGGGAACTTCAGATCAGCCCAGTTAGTTATGTCAACAAAAATGATTCATGTAGTTTTAACACTAATGACTTAAGTAAACTTCAGTGTTAAATATGTTAGGTGGTTTGAACACAATGACAATAGGTTGTGACAAAATGTTCAAAAATCGTGTTACTTTAGCTCATTCTAATTCATTAAACTGAACAAGAGGCAAGAAATCATTTTTTGAGTGTAGTGTTTTTCCTAATAAACTTGCAAATCTTGCTCTATTGCATGCATCAGTACTGTAGTTATTTTTTGCCAAACCATTTACTTCAATTGCAACCAGCATCACTTTGATACTTTCGTCTCCATTGTAATCAGCCATTAGTCCTCATGCAGAATTTGTTTATTGTATATCCTGTAAGAGGAGACAATCAGCTCTGCATCAGTCAAACCAGCAGAAGATTGTCTCATGTTTCTTGATTCTTACCATCAGAATCTTACCATTTTTTATGCACAAAGATAATAGACAGAAGATTAGTGCCTCTGAACTTCGGACAGGAATTTTGAACATTTGGAGCTAAAAAGGGATTTTGAGCCGGTTTGACCTCCTGGAAATTCAGATGCATTTTGACATTTATCTCTATGTTCATTACTGATTTCTCTGAAACGAATGAGAAGTAAATAGAAAGGTAAATAGAAGAAATAAATAAATACATACAGGAGGTAGACAGAGGCATGGAAAAGAGAGCTTTAATTGATTCATAAGACCAGCCCTGGTCACACCAATTCAACTGACGGTGAGTGTGTATGAAGTGAAGAAAAAGAGAGTCCTAGAAACATAGTAAAATCCTATAGACTTCAAAAGCCCTTGCTTTTGCTATGCTTCTGGATAGGAATCACGATTTTCCTATCTTCTCGTTTCAGCTTCCCCTAATATCATTCTTGCCTTAAGCATTACAGCATCACAAATTGGCTTTTGAGCAGTTTATAAGGAACCCTGTTCATCAGAAAAGAAAATGAGCTACATTGTTAAAAAATATTGCAGACAAATGGTGAAAGTGTGGGAGCAGGGGTACTGAGGAATTTACCATGTGCAAAACTGACACCATCCGTGTGCAAAATTGACAAAATAAACCATCACACATTATGGAAATATGCTTTTATTTTACAGTTATAATATTTCTAATAATCTTAGCAATTCTTATCAATCAGTAATATTATTATAGTAAAAAGGCAAAAATCAGATAATTACTGTTAATGTTCTATGAAAAAAAGTACAACTCTAATTTAATCAATTTTGTGATCTTGTATTATTTAATGATGTGTTAAAACAGGCATGTATCTACTACAAATTTAACAACCTAACCAGCTAGCACTCAATCAATAATAATAAAAAAATGTTGTAGCTAGTTACTTAAGGCAGTGTTAGTAAACTAAATATCTTAGAAACACCAACCAGTCCTCTCATTTTTTCCTTTCTTCTTTTTTCATGAAACTACTGTAATGTACAATTTATGACACTTAAGGGTTTAAAAGGGTTTAACAACAAATAAAGTCAACATGTAAACTAATTCAAATTAGACTGCTTTATTAAATAAATATTATACATTGTGTATAATGTAATTTTACTACCATAAAGCAGTTTATTAAAAAACAAACAATGAAAATGTTACATTTTAAGTTTTTTTTCCCCTTGTGAATGTACAGATTTAACAGTTTATGATTGGCTGGAGCCAGTGTTTATGGTGCTGGGGAAATTGAATCAGGAAGGTCTGGTTCTGCTAAAGCGGAGCAGGGTATTGCCCTGATTGATGGATTGATATGGGGATCACAGTACACAGGAGAGAGCAAGGACGCTGCCTGCTGCATAGAGAAAATCCCATTTCTCCATTTTAGATGGAAATGGAGGAAATGTATTCTGTGCAATTGTGTGATGTACTGTATAAACTCTGTATTTTTGTAAAGGAAGGAAGTATTTGGATGTCACAACAGATATAATAAGTCTGAGTGATTCTGCACTGGTCATAAAGCCATCTCAGATAGCAAATGAGTGATGGGTCAAACTTACCACTCTCATCTGGCCCATATTCTAGCATGGAATGAGGCAAGGAAGCTGTCTGTCGAATTAATTTCAATTTACCAGAACCTAAATTAATTATGCCTGAAAGAGAAAAAAAAAATTACAGTTTGATGTTATTGAATTTTTGTGCCTGACAGTCTTCAATATTTGAACATATTGAGTCTTACTTAATTTTAAGCAAGTGCTTCAGTCACAAGGTCTTAAATCATATTTAAGTCTTGAAAATTCAGCCTTATAGAACTTTATGTTCACATGTTTGTAAAACTTCAAGTAACAGAAATTCATGTTGAGAAAATTCAGGTTGTGAAAATGTAAGCATAACATTCAGAGGATGCAGATATTGGAAATGAACCTGAATCTCAAGTTCAAGTTCAAGTTTACTTTATTGTCATTCACCCACATACAAGGTATACAGCTGAACGGAATATCGCTTCTCTTGGACCAAGGTGCTAAAAAAAAAAAAAAAAAAAACCAAGGAAAGAAATGGTGCAATGTAACAAAGAAAAAGAAGAAGGAAACAGAACAAAGAAATAACAGTGCAATGTAACGACAACATATATAACAACATATATAAGATGCATAAGGCACAATAGTACTACAGGGCATTTAAGGTGCTTTACCGAATGTAAACATATTTGCATGATTTTAGATATTTAAGCAGATAAGAGCAGCTGGAGGAATGCAACAATGGATAATATATTATGTTATGGACTAAAAGTACAGGAGTAAGGGAAACAAAATAATTTAGATATAAATAAATAAATAAATAAATAAATAAATAAATAAATAAATAAATAATAAAAAACATAAATATATAAAGTGATGTCTGACGACTGTAACCAGTGGTATCCATACACAGTATATGAATAACTAGTTGAATAAATAAATGGGAGGTACATATGATGTGATGATGGCTGGTATCTTTACCTAAACCCTGGATTTTTCAGAATGATCTGAATATAAGGTGCTGTTACAGTAATTTTTTGTGCTAGTATATAGAGATCTAAACACTGATACAGTCCCCTCTGAAAGTATTGGAACAGCAAGGGCAATTAATTTGGTTTTTGCTATAAAAAGATCAAAAGATGATTATGAGACAATAGATCAGAATTTCTCTTTAATCCCTGATATTTACATCTAAATGTGTAAAACATTTAGAACATGGCCCCTTTGGTGGCAGACCACCCAATTTTTTAGGTGAGAAAAGTATTAGAACAGATAGTCAAAGTAAATTAAAGTAAATAACACTTAATATTTGGTTGCATATATTTTGCTTGCAATAGCTATATCAAGCCAGTGACCCACTGACATCACCAAACTGTTGGATTCTTCTTTTGTGTTTTTTGCCGGCTTGTAGCATGGCTTCTTTGGGTTGTTGTTTGTTTTGGGGGTTCCTCCTTTCAGTCTCCTCTTCAGGAGGTGAAATGCTGCTCAATTGGGTTAAGGTCTGGTGACTGACTTGACCAGTTTTAAACCTTCCACTTTTTCCCCCTGATTACGTCATTTGTTGAGTTGGCAGTGTGTTTTGGATCATTGTCTTGTTGCATGATGAAGTTCCTCCCATTTAGATCGGATGCATTTCTCTGTAAATTGGAAGACAGAATGTTTCTGTAAACTTCTGAATTCATTCTGCTGCTACCATCATGAGTTACATCATCAATAAAGATCAGTAAGCCCTTTCCAGAAGCAGCCATGCAAGCCCAAGCCATGACACTACCTCCACCATGCTTGACCCATGAGTTTGTATGTTTTGGCTCATGAGCAGATCCTTTCTTTGTCTATACTTTGGCCTTTCCATCACTTTGGTAGAGGTTAATCTTGGTTCCAGAACTTTTGTGGCTCAACTCTGTATTTCTTTATGAATTCCAATCTGACTTTCCGATTCTTACTGTGATGAGTGGTTTGCATCTTGTGGTATGATCTCTATATTTCTGCTCTCAAAGTCTTCTTCAAACAGTGGATTGTAATACCTTCATCTTTGCCCTGTGGAGGTTGTTGGTGATGTCACTGACTGTTGTTTTTGTTTTTTGTTTTCCTTGGCTGATCTGTTCAGTGTCTGGTTGTTAGTACACCAGTGGGTTCCTTCTTTTTCAGGACATTCCAAATCAATTTTCCCTCTTTTCTAAGCTTCAAAATGGCTTGCATTTCTCCTATATACAGCTCTCTTGCCTTCATGTTGGTTCATCCTTTTTAACAACAAATGCAGTCTTCACAGGCAAAACCCAGGGCTTAAACCAAGAGTAGACATTCAGAGCTATTAATTATTTAAATTGTTAATCAGTCTAACAAGGCACACCTGTCTAACAAGAAACACCTGTCATTTACATGTTCCAATATTTCTGATCACTTGAAAAATGGGCGTTTAAAGGTGTAGAAAGTTGTTTAAAACATCTACATGTAAATATCAGGAAATGAAAGCTGAAATTCTGATCTGTTGTCTCATATTCATCTTTTCATCTCAAACCCAAATGCCTTCAGTGTATAGCAAAAACGAAAGAATTGGCCTTGCTGTTCCAATACTTTCAGAGGGGACTGTATTAAGGAAATGTGATTAAAACAAACTTTTCCTTGGTTGTCACTTTTGGCATCACAATATCACAATATCTTCTTATTCTAGCATAACAACTGTGGCATACGATTAGCATAGAATTATAATTACCCTCTCCTTGTTACACGTGTTATTACCCGAGAGAAAATGTCTTGTTACAACTGTCAAGATACACTTGTCCATTTTCACAAGCAAAAACAGTATGTAGTGCTGTAATCATACACATACTGGCCACTTTAATATGAACACGTACACCTGCACATTCATGTAATTATCCAATCAGCTAATCATGTGGCAGCAGCGCAGTGCATAAAAGCATTGAGGTACAGGTCAAGCACTGCAGTTAATCTTTACATCAAACATCAGAAAGAATGCAATCTCAGAGACTTTGAGCGTGGCATGGTTATTGGTCCCAGAAAGGTGGTTTGAGTATTTAGTAACTGCTGATCTCCTGGGATGTTCACAGTCTCTAGGGTTTACACAAAACGCAAAGTGCAACCCCCCCCCACCCCAAAAAAAACAAAAACAAAAACAAAAAACATCCAAACATTCTGCGAGTGGAAATGCCTGATTGATAAGAGAGGTCAGAGGAGAATAGCCAAACTGGTTGAAGGTGACAGGAAGGCTACGGTAGCTCAATTAACCATTCCTTACAACCATGGTGAGCAGAAAAAGATCTCAGAATGTACATGTCAAACCTTGAGGCAAATGGGCTACAACAGCAGAAGACCACATTGTGTTCCACTCCTGTCAGCCAAGAAGAGTAATCTAAGGCTGCAGTGGGCACAGGCTCACCCAAACTGGACAGTTTCAGGTTGGAAAAAGACAAGGTGATGTTATTGTGCTATTTTATGCATTGCACTGCTGCCACATGATTGGCTGATTGGATAATTGCATGAATGAGTAGGTGTACAGGCATTCCTATTAAAGTATCTGGTGAGTGTATGTCTTCATTAGTTAAATTATAGTTGAGTGTATATGTTGTTCATGTGTAGAAATAATATGTCCAGAATTTTTAAGACCTGAATTTAATAGAGATAAGTTCAGAGCCAAAATAATAGATATAAAAAATTAGTAGCAGAATCTGTTTAATCTTAGTAACATCAGCTTATGCATGTTTTTCTTTCTTTTTTTTTCTTCCAAGCATTATGTATTCACATTCAGAATCTGGTGAATTTAATTCCAGAGCTACCAAAACAGCAGCTGCAACTCAACCTTGATGAGACCATAACCTAAAGCATGAGACAGAACTGTATTCACAAAGAATCTTATCTTACCCCTAACAGTTCTCCTAAGTAGCTTGAAAAGTGTCTAAATCCTATTCCCAAAACTGTTGAGAGCAATTTTTTACTGAGGAATTCCTAAACTAAGAATAAAATCAGGATTGACGATGGCGGCATATTTCACAAATAAATATCGACAGTAATTTGTTAATGTTGTAGCGGCATGCTCGGTAAACTCAAATAAAATTCCAATGCACCAGTGTCATAAAAAAATAAAATGAAAATGATATTTCATATATGAAAACATCTACATGCTCATGTCAGATTATACTATATTTGTCTGCATAGTCAGTGTGTGACAGGATTTGTATTTTAATGTACATTTATAGTATTGATGTGCACACTCCTTACACAGCAGACTATACCATAGTGTATCCATGGATTTGTAGCTTGTAAACAAAGACAATATATTTGACATGTGAGCATTTTAGATTTTTGGTTCAAGGTAGTATGAAAACGACACTTTTTTGTATTGAAACGATTTTTATTGTATTGTTGTTTATTGTAATATGACATTGTGCTCATACGTTTCCATGCAGACATCTACATCAGCCAATCACTGTAGATATTCACTTATGAAAAATGATTGAATTGTTAATTACAGTGGCCTGTAAGTGGAAAACACATTAACAAAACCAAAAACACAACAGCAAATTCAGAAACACAACAGCAAAACAGTAAACGCTACAGCAAAACCCAAAACACTACAACATATTCAAAAACACATGGACAATAAGGACAAAGCCTTTTTGTTTTCAGTTAATGCTGCTGTGTTTTCTGAGTTGTCATGCTTATCAATTTACTGTGATGTTTCCATATTTCTTGTTGTGTTTTTGGCTTTGCTGTCGTCTTTCCCAATTTGCTGTTGTGTTTTTGTATTTTTCTGCTGTTTCCAAATTTGCTGTTGTGTTCTTTTCTGTTTTGCTGTTGTGTTTCCAAATTTGCTGTTGTGCTTTTGGCTTTACTGTTGTGTTTCTGAATTTTCTGTCATGTTTTTGGCTTAATTGTCATGTTTTGTTTTGTTTTTTTAAATTTGTTGTCATGTTTCCCTATTTGTGCATTTTTTGTTTCGCTGTTGTGTTTACAGATTTACAATTGTGTTTCTGAATTTGCTGTCATGATTTAGGGTTTGCTATCGTGTTTTCGGATTTGCTGTTGTGTTCACAACCTTGCTGTCATGTTTTTGATTTTGTTGTGTTTTCTGGTTTGCATTTGTTAATGTGTTTTGCACTTACAGGTCACCGTAGTTAATAGCAGTCTGGAGAGAGCGTATATTGTTTGATGTAGTTTCATGTGAAGTTGATATTTGAAGAAATTTTAATGTGGATAAGTAGCAGAGAGTTGTGTAATCTCTGGCGGTACCTCATTACTTTACAGCTGAGGTGATTTCCCTTACAACACCATTGTTATTGAATATATATCAAACACATGAACTTGCCTGCACTATTAAAATGCCTACAGCAGCCATTAGGATTGTTTGTGATTCAGGCTTAGTGACTTAGGAGTTCTCAAGCAAATCCCTAACCACTTGAAACCGATATGCTGCAAAAGCATTAAATATTGTTGGTTGCATTTAGATCACGTTTGGTCCATATTCAAAATGCTCATTTCTCATTGCCATAACACTCTTATGTACCTAAACTCATATTTGTCCTGAAATCATCTGGTTTCTGGGCAGAGGCACAAACGAATGACCAGTTTCCCGCTTGCTGAGTCAAGTTGCTTTTAGCTGCAATTTGTATGACACCCCCCCCCCCCCCCCAAACAAGCATTTCCCCATCTCTTAATTTCCTGGGTACTTGCGTCAAAGTCTTAACGAAGGAGCCTGGACTAAGCAAATGGGCCTTGGCACTATGTTTGATCTGATATCTTTTGTCAAGGCAGAATAAAGGAGGCACAGCAAGTGAGTTGCTAAGCCTCTCTGGGTCACCAGGCGTCTCATTTGAATCTGGTGGAATAAATGAATACTATTTAGAAATAAATAAAAAAAAAAAAGCTTGCAAAGGTGAGAGAGTGACAGGGAAAAAGAGAACAGTGAAATTTCCATGGCCATAGAAAAGTCTGGGTTTGTGACGTTTGTGAAGTGGGTGTGTATCAGACTATGCGTGACTCTATGTGGCGATATGCCTACTTGTGTCAGAAGTAAGCATAATGATTATACAGTGTGTGTACTATTGTATATGTGAGCAGCAGCTTATTAGTGACTACTGGCCTAAGTTGACACCATATTGTTGAAAAGTGGTAACAGTGTGATTTCCTCTGAGCTGGGTGAGCACAGTAATCTTTTCAAATCAGATTTGAGCCACGTTTATATGTGGATACATACAGATTAAGGATGTAACCGAATATGAATACATTACTTGGATTGAACAGATAATATTAATAAAATGTATTTTAAACAAATACAAATACAGATATGAATAATTTTTAGAAAGGTTGCTAGAAAGCTGTTTCAGACTAGATGTGTGCATCGGGACTGGAATCCTGCGGGACACGATGAGAAAGTCATGCAAGCAGAAGGATTTTATTTTCATGCAGGCATGAGTGAGTGGGACAATGAAAATCACATTCATTAACATAAATGTGAGTCCCTGTGCGATGCATTTATAGCATTCTTTCTTTCACCTTTAGTAACTTCCTGGTCTATTTTGGAAAATAGGACCAAGTTAAATTCATGAGAAACTGTCATGGTAGAAACCAAACCAAAATAATAATTGTGCAAGCAGGATTAAAACAAATGAACAAACAAACAAACTAGTAAACAGTAAACACAGTTTACTAGTTGAGACCAAAAACAGTTTCTAGTTGAGACCAATTATAAACTCGAGGTTGAATTCACAGTCCATGACGACAGTGCTAACAATTCTACATTTGTTTTTCCCCTATTCTCTTCTAGTGTTTCTGCAGGCAGAGTGGTATGGTTGATATTTAACTAAAAAAACAATCTTTCAGTCAAGGCCACACCCACTTCAGGTTTAAATTTGAATATACTTACAGATACAAATATTTTGAACACAGATATTGACACACTTCTGTTACAGATACGGCATCTATTACTTTTATCGTCATCATCCAGTCATCGTCCTCCAGTGTCAGCAGTGGTTAACAAGAAAAACAAGGAGTTCTAGTAATAATAGCTGGATAAACAGCAAATGCCATGCATCAGCTTTTCCCCCCCATTTCTTGCTCCAATTACAAACATCTGACAAGCTGTCATCTTCAGAGCAAATAATCTGTCTGATGAAGATGTGCGCTTCTAGTTATTTTGTTTTTTTATACTTCTGCAATGATGCAGTGATGCTGTTTGTAACGCACCTGTGAGTCATGCATGGTGACGCTTTAGAGTATTGTTAACGTATCTTTATGCAGAGCATAGAGTATGTAAGTCAGTATTATATGTGATTATTGTATGTCAGTATTTTATTGTGATTATTGTTATAAACATGCCATGAGCTTTTCTTGATCCTCCACAGTCCTCTGTGAAATATTTATATATCAACAAGGAGAGGCACATTTATCAAGGCTCAGTCTATGGTACCACCACGCTTGGCTGGTATTAATAACAAATACAAAATGCCAGCAGTTGACTTAGAGCTGACATTAATGCTCTAACCCAGAGCATGCTCGCTCGAGTAGCTTGTTCAAATGCCATTGTTTTGTTCTCTTTTACCAATGGTCATCAAATATGAAAACGTGTGTCTGCATGCCTGAGGCTACACATGAGAGAATCTCTATCTAAGTGTTATGCTTACATTCATCTCTTATTATTTAGATTATTTCTCCCAGCAGACATCAGACTGTACAACTCTGTACAATGTATACTTTATGTGCACTTTACACAATACGGTAACTGTAACTACCTCACCTGTGGACAATACTATATGTGTAACCATTACACTGTATAGAAATGCATCACAATATACTGTGGTAACACTTTAAAATAACAGAACATGAATAATCATGCACTAATACCTGAATTAATATTTATTTAAATATGAAAAATGATGAGTTAAGGCACGTACTAATCACAAACTAATGAAGAGCTAATCTTAACTACGGCTTGAGTCTTATGAATTCATGTGTGAATAACAGCCACCTTAGGTACATGTTAGTACATGTTAGTTAGTTAATGTGTTACTTAACACATGTGGGTAAACTAAATCAAATTTAGTTTGAAAGGAGCAGTGGCCCGGGCTCTAGCCACCCTGAGCATGTACTAGTACTACAGTAGGATTTGAAGAGAAATTGATGCAGAATGATGCAAAACTGGTTGAGATTAAATTACTGGTGTTTATTATTAGTGCATCTTTCTACGTTCAGTATGGAGGATCAATGTAAATTATGAAAGTAATCCAGCGACAATGATATTTGTGTACGCAGCTGCATATGGCAAATTATAAACAATTTAAAATTATGCATGTTTAATTCATATTCTTTCTTACAGACCATGTTTGATTTAGTTTACCCCTACATGTTTATTAATACATTAATTAACAAACATGCACTAACATACTTAAGGTGGTCATTATTCACACATGAATTCATAGTTAAGGTTAGCTCTTCTCGATTAGTAGAGTACCGGAGGAAACCCCCGGAGCACGGGGAAAACATACAGACTCTGCACACACAGGGCGGAGGTGGTATTCAAACCTCCAAATGATAGCATTGAATTTTTAAATTGATGTCTTTTCCTGTAATCGTTCAAGTTGAAGTTAGGATTTTTATTTGAATAGGATGTTTCATAGAATTTTATACAGGACAATTTAAAATAAAAATCGTTAACATAAATGTTTATTTTACTTGCTTAAACAGTACACTTATTTAAAAAATAAGAGAGGCACAACATAAAGTTTATTTATAAACCTATTTATTGCCATATTGAGCAGTGCTGATTAAAACGTGTTATTTAAAGTAATACTTCCTATATTTACAATTGAATTCAAATACAAAAAAAAATGTTTTGCACTTAATTGTTTTATTTTATTTATTGCGATATTAGTGTAGACTAAAACTAAATCAACTGAAGTGAATTTGTAGACAAAACTGAAATGACTTATTAATTCTCATTGTTATTGGTATTCTATCAGATTTTCTATATTTCTGATTTAAATTAAAATGTTCGATGTGCATATGACCCACACCCTTACAAATGTTACATTTATACCAGACCCTTACCACTTTGCCTTTAAACCACCTCTAGAATAGAACTATGAATAAAAGAATAACATGCCACAAAAATATATTTAAAGGACTCAGAATCAAAACTTAAAATTTTAAATTCACAACAATTGTCAGATAGAACAATAATCTCAAGGTCTTGTATTCAATATTGTAGAATGATCAGGGTTATAAAATGTGTGTGGACATTTTATGTGTGCAGTGATTCATTTTTCCCTAGACAGCTTCTTTTTTTAAGCGTGTCTGAGCGAACTTTGGGTATTTTACAACAGTGTACTGTTAAAGACAAGAGTGATGATGAAATCTTAGAATAGAAGCTTGTAAATGTGTGTTCACACTGGTTAGACTAGCAGGTGGAAAGGTGAAATCTGTCTCCTATTGTGGATGTTGTGGAAAGAGAGAGCGAGAGAGAGAGAGAGAGAGAGAGAGAGAGAGAGAGAGAGAATCTTGTGATTAAATATACAGTGCCCTCCACTAATATTCATAATATTCATAATAATTTTGGCATATTTTTAAATTATGTGAGAAGTTAACATGTATGCTTAATTATCCATTTGACAAGGGGTCTGTCACTGTCTGATTAGGTTTTAATGTAAATCACAGCGTGTTGTCTCATAAATGGTTTTGATGAGAAAAAAAAAGAATACATACACAGTGCCCTCCACTAATATTGGCAATCTTGGTAAATATGAGCAAAGAAGGCTGTGAAAAATTGTGTTTATTTTTAATGTTTTCATCTTTTGTTCAAAAAATTCACAAAAATACTCTGCTCTCATGGATATCAAACAACTGCAAACACAACACAGGTTTATAAAAAAAAAAATTAAATAGGTGTGCAACAATTATTGGCACCCTTTTAGTCAATATTTTGTGCTGCCTCCCTTTGACAAGATAACAGCTCTGAGTCTTCTCCTATAATGCCTGCTGAGGTTGGAGAATACATGGCAAGAGATCTGAGACCATTCCTCCATACAGAATCTCTCCAGATCCTTCAAATTTCAAGGTCCATGCTGGTGGACTCTCCTCTTCAGTTCATGCTGGAAGATCCAACCACGGCCCATTTTAAGCTTTCTGGCAGAGGCAGTCAGGTCTATCAAATATCTATTGATATTTGATAAGAGTCCATGATGCCATGTATCCTAACAAAATGTCCAGGTCCTCTGGCAGAAAATCAGTCCCAGAACATTAAAGAGCCACCACCATATTTAACCGTGGGCATGAGGTACTGAGGTAACCACCTCTGGTTTTTTTTGCTAAAAAGCTCTATTTTGGTTTCATCTGACCATAGACGCCGATCCAATTTGAAGTTCCAGTAGTGTGTGGCAAACTGAAGACTCTTGAGTTTGTTTCTGGATGAGAGTAGAGGCTTTTTTCTTGAAAAACAAGAAAAATCACTTGTGGTGATGTAGGTGACTTCAGATTGTAGTTTTGGAGACTTTCTGACCCCAAGACGCAACTAACTTCAGCAATTCTCCAGCTGTGATCCTTGGAGATTTTTTGGGCACTTTAACCATCCTCTTCACAGTGCGTTGAGACAATATAGACACACATCCTCATAACATAACATTTCCATTTCATAACATTTCCATTTGACTGGAACTTCTTAATTATTGCCCTGATGGTGGAAATGGACATTTTCAATGCTTGTGCTATTTTCCTATAGCCACTTCCCATTTTGTGAAGCTCAACAACGTTTTGCCGCACATCACAGCTATATTCCTAGGTCTTACCCATTGTTATGAATGACTAAGGGAATTTGGCCTATGTGTTACCTCATATTTATACCCCTGTGAAACAGGAAGTCGTGGTAATTTCCTGTTCCTAGTCACCCAGGTGTACTAAAAAAAAGAAAAGTAAAATATCAATGGGAATTTACTTCAAATATATTTTTCTCATATAAATTCATAGGGGTCCCAATAATTGTTGCAAACCTATATTTAATAAAGATATTTTTTTTTTGGATAAACCTGTGTTGTGTTTGCAATTGTTTGATATCCATGAGAGCAGAGTATTTTTGTGAATTTTTTTTAACAAAAAGATCAAAACGTTAAACAATAAAGACAATTTTTCACAGCCGTCTTTGCTCATCCTTACCAAGGGTGCCAATATTAGTGGAGGGCACTATACGTGCTCTCTGACAAACATGGTGACACAGACTCATCTGTTTTTTGTTTTTAAATTGGTAGAACTGACTGCCAAATGAAATTAAATTCATTGTTTAACTAGAATTTTAAAAGGCAGCTTGAAAATTGGAGATAGTAAGCAAAATGCATGATGAGTTTGACTGAAGAATGACCTTTTTTTGGGATTTGTTGTTAGTATTGGATGATACTGTTGTAAATCTTTCTGGATGACCATCAAAATACTGCAGTTTCAGCAGAAGTAAGATGCCCAAGGGGCAGGTTATATTAAAAGAGATGGTTTATTATTTATAATATGGTTATTATTTCTTTTTTTCTGGAAATAATCCTGGAAAAACAGGAAATAATCCCACAATACTTTTAGCCATGTACAGTTGCAATCAAAATTATTCAACCACCATTGCAAATCAGGTTTATTGTCAAAATTTACAGACTTTCAGCTGTTTATAATGAACAAATCAAACAAAAGCAATTGAAATAGCTCAACACAACGAATGCTTCAAGTGGTTTCCCCAAATTCAACTGAAAATGCAACTTATAATGACTTCTCCAGTTTCAAAATTATTCAACCCCTTCATGGCAAGCTTCTTTAGTACTTAGTAGAGCACCCTTTTGCTGTTATGACCTGCTGCAAACAAGATGCATAGCCAGACAACAGCTTCTGGCAGCGTTCCTGAGGAATCTTAGCCCATTCCTCATACCCATGTATATTTATATACTGTGTTGTTAGGAATATGGTGTGATAGTGTAATGAAATCAGAAATAATGATGCAGTTAACATTATGCTGTATTTGTATAAGCAAAGTCACAAAAACATCTTTGATCAGCCTATCATCCCTGGTATTTGAACATGATCCAAAGACTTTTTTTTTCTTTTTCTTTCACTTTTGCATGGATACTTTTAGTTAGAATGTTCTGAGAAATGACATTATTAAACTAAGGCCATGTCCACACTAGGACAGATACACTTGCAAATGCTGTTTATGTAACAAAAAGTTTTCATTCACATTGACCTTTTCACATTGCTTTGAAAATGTTTTTCGTGACACCTCATTGTGAAATTTGTGAAGTTGTTTAGCTCACTCATGATAGCCGACTAGTGAATAATGAGAGGTGTTTGTATTTTATTCTGTATTTTTGTATTTTAAACATGGTCATATGGGGCATGAGTGAATCATCTAACATTTTTGACATACTCAGATTACATAATAAAATGCACACAGAACACAGATTGTGCACTAAAAATACACACATCGGAAAGTAGCATAGGTGATAGTTTTGTTCACTACACTGTTAGAGCGACAGTAGGCATCTATCATCATCTGAGGTGCGTGGAGCTGGCACTCAGTGAGATTACAGTAATATGTTTTAGTCTTTCACCTGACTAAGTAACTGTGACATGTAATGTAAGCAGGTAATTATATTCTCGGTGTTATGAATACTTGGGCAGCATACTACTGTACTAAGTAGTTTGTCAGTGTAGCACTGGTCTTAATACAACTTAGTGCACATTATGTGGATTGGGATGCAGCTGTGAATGTTCTCTGGATGTGTATTGACTTTGCACTCGTGGCCGTGAGATGAATCTGTGGTTGGGGCTCAAATCCCACCTCTGCCCTGTGTGTGTGGAGCCTGCATGCTCTCCCCATGCTTCGTAGGTTTCCTCCAGGTACTCTGGTTTCCTCCCCCAATCCAGTGAACCCATGCCCTGAGTTCCCTGGGATAGGCTCCAGGCTCCCCTGCAACCCCATGTAAGATAAGTGGTATGGAAAATGGATAGATGGGTTAAATTCTGTGTTGACTTTTTGGTTTAAACTTCTTTCATCAACAAGTTGGTCTTTTTTCACTTTGGCTAACTGTCTCCTACAATGGCCACAATTACTACCCACTGATGGTTGAAGAACCCCACCAATTATATCAGCCATTCAACCAGCCAATCTTAAATTCCATTGAAATACCAATTACCACTTTAGAATGACCAACAATTAAAAGAAATGTTGCTACTTAACAGATATAAGCTGCCTTTGTAGATATTGCTCACTGCCTCGCTTAGCTTCCATAGAGTTATTATTGTACCTAGTGGTAAAAAAGGGAACTGTACTAAGTGCTAATGGAGGTCCATTGGGAAGGAACTCAACTGCTCCATGCTTGGGGGAGGAGCAGCAGACAGAACAGTTAATGGGGTTGCCAGATTGCGTGATCTTGTTTTATAGCAAATAATCATAAATGGATCTCATAAAGTGCAAACAGTGTGTCTATGATGTACAGAACCATTTCTATTGTAAATTATATACCAGTTAGTTCTGGTCCACTAATTTGATTGGTCGCGCAGCATTCCAAGAGTGCCTATATTTCCTATAACAGCACTGGGACATTTCACAGTGTATATCGCTCCTCTGTGTACGCCATGTAAAATTTCACTCCCTAGTTTGAATGTAGTGCTACAGTACAGTAGTGTTAGCGACATCATCAGCAACACAACAATACTTTTTCAGGAATATAACGTGACTTAAAATATTAAAGCTTGTCAGATGAAGATGAAAAGGAAGAAGGGAAGCCAATTTTACCAGAAGCACCTTTAACAGGATTGTACAAATCAATGTGTGTGTAACAGAACATAAACAGAACATAAGCAGGACTATGTTATACATACTAATGCAGGAACACGACAAAAGAAACAACAACAAAAGCTTGACAAAAGGTGCTGAAACAAAGGAACTTATATACTGGTGATAATCAGGGTGAAAACAAGACACAGGTGTGGCTGATTGAGACATGTGACCGGGTCATGTGACATACTGGGGCTGATTTTGGCATAACCCTGACAGTATGCTAGCTAGCCAGCTAACCGATGTGGTATAAAGTGAATGTGGCTTCTTCGGGATCTATTTCTGCTAGCAGAGCAAAAAAAAAAAACAGAACATTTGGCCACATATTAATATCATTAACATAATATTAATTGGCACAACTGTGATTACCTATGGCCAAATCACATATGTTGCAAATTTTGTGAGAGGGAAAGGGTGATTTTGGAGTTGATAATATCCATACTTGGGAAATGCGTGTGCAAAACGGTAACCTCTCCTCCCCACACAAAGACAGTGAAAAAAGGAAGAAATGTGAAACCTGGCATCCCTTGCTAATTCTAGTCTTGAGTCTTGCACACAGGAAACACACCTGCTGTATCAAACACAGTTGAACAAAGGTACATCCAAACCCATTCAAAAACAAGCTGCTAGATTGCATGCTGGATGACTGTATACTGGTGACTTCCAACTGCTTATTATGGAGTTACTCTAAAAATTCACTAGATAAAATAGCCAATAGCATAAGTCAAGTGTGATAGCCTCCTGACTTAATTTAGTTTAAGGCTATGCCATTATTAATGTCACCCTGCCCAACCAGAATCTATGGTCACGAGCTGCTGCTGGTGGCACCAGGGGGAATTAATCTCACATAAAGAGATGCAGCAGAATATTAGTTCTTTAGTCTATCAAGCTCTCTCATCTTCTCATCTATATACCATGCTCAGATAAGGTTCCAGATCTTCAACTTTCATGCTAATAATGCCATCAGTCCTGTCATCATGCTTGCCATCTTGTAGATCTCTAACTAGCCGAGCTAAGCCTCTGTTACAACTTGGCGCAGCTGTGTTGTATAGCTGTATTGCATTCTGGAACTTTGAGTCCAATGTTTGCTGTATCCAGTACGTCTACATTGGATTAAAAAAAAAAATGTGACATTGAATGTTATGACATTGAAAATTTTTGGGTAAAAAAAAGGTATTACTCTTTTGTTTTTGGAGCTAACAGCAAAATCTAACAGTTATCAGTTATGTTTGAGATTAACTTTCTTTCTCCTATTAAACACTGTTTAATGTCCCCCTGTGACATCAGCATGGCAGACAACCACTAACTTCTCACAGGACTAATGATAATACAACATTAACCAACAAATTATTACAGTGTTATACAGAATGCCAATGTCACCATCTCAGTGCCGAGATCAGGAGACACTGCAGAGCATCATTTGGAAGTACTGACCTTTGTTCAATTTTCCAATTAACCTCATTTGGCAAGCTATAAAACATCATCATCATTATGTGAATCTGACATAAAAGTGACTGAGCTACAAAGTCATGACGTAACATGACTCATGGAAAGTGTTGTAGCACATCTCATGACAAAACTAACATTTCAAACAAAACTAAGATATCTGTCTTTATGTAAGCTGAAAACAAGCCTTTATAACTGTTTGTCAGTTGTCATAAAGGGCTTATGTAGATTTTGTAGCCCTATGAACATCTGCACTGAGGATTAACCTGTTTAAACAACTTAGCAGTCCCTCCAACAACATTGTTTAATACCTGTACAGATATTGAATTGATATTGAAATTGCTCATCTGATAAATATTCAGCCTTTACATTGTATTATATTACTATATTTCCTATTTGTTAACAATCTACATTTGAGATGGAATTTCTTATGGGCAACACTGCAAAGAGCGAGATAAAGCAAATTTAGAGGTGTGAGAAAAAATCTCACTGCCAGACTTAAGTGCAATTAATTCACATTATTGGCCTGTTGAGTAGAGAATCTGGCCTAGACCCACTAAATATCTGGTTTAAAGGTTTATAATAGAATAGCCAGCCATAAGTTTTTTTTTTTTTTTGTACAAGTTTGCACAAAAGTTTCTGTTTACTGTTTGTGCTATCTACCTTTGTTAGGCAAAGACCCCAAAATTTGCTGCAAGCATTAAACTCTGCCATTTGTCTTGGCAGCAGATTCAATCTACTGAATAATTAAACAACTTTCTTATTACCCTCCCTTTGCTTAAGAAATTAGAGTGGTGAAGAAAAACCAGCATGGAGACATGCTGTTCAATTCTTTATTTCCTTTGATTAAGAATATATTATGCATCGCTATGATTCTACCCCAGTTGTTTCAGGAAATGAGTCTTATCACCCTCCGCCTCTCACCAACTGCTGTCACGTTTGCTTTTCTCTCTATATTTCTGCTTGGCATGTGACAGGTACGCGTAAGAAACGGAAGAGAATAAGAGAGAGAAAGACGAAAGAGACATGACATGTAACCATGTGAATTAGAATCGGAAAGAAATTCCTTTTGTAGATCTGTGGGAAAAGGTTTAGATCTCAAGGCTGTCAAATATGCTGGCAGTGGAGACCCTTTTCTGATATTTATGTTCAAATGTAGGTGGTGTGTCAGTGGATAGGGACTGAGGCACTAGTCATAAAGAGTATGTACTTACAAATACAAACGTATACACTGTATTGGTGCATACTTGTATGGTGATGTCCCCAAATAATGTCCTCAACTATGTATTAATGTGAGAATGCTAAACTGGAAAACCTAATAATCCACCAGACATCAAAGAAAGTGATTTACTCCCAATCATACATAAACAAGATGGTTTCTGATTAAACAGGCCAACTTCAATGTTATGAAAGCAGACATTTCAAACAAGAAAAGGATTTATGAGAAATTTAAACAGGTAGAGCATCTTTATCATCATGCCAAGAAAATTAGAAATGCAAGACATTTCAATAAAATGCCTCCAGTTTAGTAACAGATGTTTCGATAGTTTTTGTTAAATAAATAAAATAAAAGCATAAAAAGCCATATAATTAGATTTCCATTTTGTCCACAAAATGCATCTACATGCATAGTACTGATGTGGAATTGTTTTACACATTCTTAAAATTAAAAAGCTTTCAGAATGACATTTATTCAAATATCCTGGTGTAGGTTTTAAAAAATGTTAAATAATTCATTACACAAGTGTAAGTACAGACAGGGCACATCTGTCTAGTGATTTTCTGCCTGCATAATCCAAGGTGGCTGAGCAAGACTGAAAAATATATGCTTTTTCATTTCCACTGGTATGTCTGTTCTATTAAATATACTTCTGATAAAAAGGAGTACTTTTCAACAAACACTCCATTGTTACAGTGGATCTAAAAGGTCTACATACCCCTGTTAAAATGGCAGCTTTTTGTGAGGTAAAAAACAAAACAAAAAAAACAACAAAACAAGATAAATGATGTCAGAACCTTTTTCTACCTTTATTGTAAAATTTTAACCTTAAAGTTAAATGTGAAAAACAATAAGAATCATTTCAGGGGGGAAAAAAATTAAAACAAAAAATGTACAATAACCTGGTTGCATGAGTGTGCACACATCTAAACTAATACTTAGTTGAAGCACCGTTAGATTTTATCTCAGCATTAAATCTTTTTGGGTAAGAGTCAGTCATTTTGGCACATCTTGACTTAGCAATATTTTGCCATTCTTCCTTACAAAAGCATTCTAACTCTGTCAAATTGGCTGGGCATCTCCTGATGCAAGATGAAATTCCTCTTCATCTTATGTGTTTTAACAGAAGCCTTAAGGTTTTGTGCCAAAAATGACTGGTATTTGGAGCTAATCATTATTCCCTCCACCTTGATTAAAGCCCCAGTTCCAGCTGAAGAAAAACAGCCCCAAAGTATGATGCTGCCACCTCCATGCTTCCCCGTGGGGATGGTGTGCTTCTGGTGATGTGCTGTGTTTATTTGTGCCAAACATATCTTTTGGTATTATGGACAAAAAGTTCAACTTTGGTCTCATCAGACCATAACACATTATTCCACATGGTTTTGGGAGATTAGATGTATTTTTTTAACTTTATTTTTTGGTTAAAAAAGGCCTCCGTCTTGCCACCCTACCCCATAGCCCAGACATATGAAGAATTCGGAAGATTGTTGTCATATGTAGGGAGCAACCAGTACTTGCCAGAAATTGCTGCAATTCTTTTAATGTTGCTGTAGGCCTCTTGACAGCCTCCCTGACCATTTTTTTGAAACCCTCTCTTTATTGATATTTTTCAAGAATGAGATCCCGTACCTTTGTAAGCTATTTGTGGCTCATGGCTTTTCTAGTTGGATGTTACCAAGATGATGTCAGGAAAATCCTACAGGAAGAGCTGTACTTTATTTGGGGATAATCAGACACTTTAATTGATGGCAGGTGTATATTAATTAGTATTTAACATGAGTTTGAATGTGATTGGTTCATTCTGAACACTGCCACATTCACAATAATAAAAGGGTGTGCACACTTATGCAACCAGGTTATTCTATATTTTTTATTTTTCATTTTCCCCCCTAAAGTGATTCATATTGGTTTTTACTTTAATTAATAGGTTAAAGTTTTACAATAAAGGTAGAAAATATTCTGAGATGATTTGTGTTGGTTTAATTTTTTTTTTACATCACAAAAACCTGCCATTTTAACTGGGGTGTGTAGACTTTTTAGATCCACTGTACTTTCAGATTCAGTTTTACTATTGACACTGTTCCTCAGCCATTTTCTCTGTGTTAAGCTTCATGATGGTGAATATGGTAATTACTCTTTACATAGAACACTGAAGAAACTGGAAATGTAAAACAGACCAAACTGCTCAAGGTGTTTGTAACTTTCATTTTACAGTGACATTAGCATTACAGCCTGATCTAGCCTAATTCAAATCAGATAACAGTTCCATTTGTATGACATGTATGAAAATAATAATAATAAAAAAATGCAGGGTTTACTTTTCAAAAGCATACATCACTAGCATTTGTAAATATTAATAGCAGGAGAATTAAGCTGACATCTGCTGTCATAGTTAATTGGAAATTGCAAAATCTAAACCTTATTTTGCAAAATCATAATTATTTACCTATATTCAGTAACAGAGTAGTTTTTTTTTTTTTTGAGTTATTAACCTCTACTCTATTACCAGTTATCTAACCTAACTAGAATGTCAACATGTTTTGTAGCTAATGTGAAAGCTCAGCATTCCATACACTTTATAGTACTGTACATATAAACTGGTGTTAATTACAGTGCCCTCCACTAATGTTGGCACCCTTGGTAAATATGAGCAAAGTAGGCTGTGAAAAATGATCTTTATTGTTTAACCTTTTGATCTTTTGTTCAAAAAAATTCACAAAATACTCTGCTCTCATGGATATCAAACAATATAAATTAAAATATATATATATATCTTTGTTAAATATAGTTGTGCAACAATTATTGGCACCCCTATGAATTCATATGAGAAAAATATATTTGAAGTATATTCCCATTGATATTTTACATTCTTTTTAGTATACCTGGGTGACTAGGAACAGGAAATTGTTCAACCATGAGTTCCTGTTTCACTGGGGTATAAATATGAGGTAACACATAGGCCAAATTCCCTTAGTCATTCATAACAATGGGTAAGACCAAGGAATATAGCTGTAATGTACGGCAAAAGGTTGTTGAGCTTCACAAAATGGGAAGTGGCTATAAGAAAATAGCACAAGCATTGAAAATGCCCATTTCCACCTTCAGGGCAATAAAGAAGTTCCAGTCAGCTGGAAATGTTATGAACCTACCTGGAATTGGACGCGTGTCTATATAGTCCCAACGCGCTGTGAAGAGGATGGTTTGAGTGGCCAAAAAAATCTCCAAGGATGACAGCTGGAGAATTGCAGAAGTTAGTTATGTCTTGGGGTCAGAAAGTCTCCAAAACTACAATCCGAAGTCACCTATATCACCACAAGTTGTTTGGAAGGATTTCAAGAAAAAAGCCTCTACTCTCATCCAAAAACAAACTCAAGTGTCTTCAGTTTGCCAGAAACTACTGGAACTTCAAATGGGATCAGGTTCTATTGTCAGATGAAACCAAAATAGAGCTTTTGGCAATAAACACCAGAGTTGGTTTTGGCACACACAGAGCGGTAGTGATATGGAAAAGTACCTCATGCCCACGGTTAAATATGGTGGTGGCTCTTTAATGTTTTGGAGCTGTTTTTCTGCCAGAGGACCTGGACAATTTGTTTGGATACATGGCATCATGGACTCCATCAAATAATCAACAGATATTAAATGAAAACCTGACAGCCTCTGCCAGAAAGCAGACACAAAAATGGTTTACTGACCACAAAATCAAGGTCCTGCCATGGCCATCCCAGTCCCCTGACTTGAAAACCATAGAAAACCTGTAGGGTGAGCTGAAGAGGAGAGTCCACCAGCATGAACCTAGAAGTTTGAAGGATCTGGAGAGATTCTGTATGGAGGAATGGTCTCAGATCCCTTGCCATGTATTCTCCAACCTCATCAGACATTATAGGAGAAGACTCAGAGCTGTTATCTTGGCAAAGGGAGGTAGCACAAAGTATTGACTAAAAGGGTGCCAATAATTGTTGCACACCTATATTTAACAAAGATATATTTTTTTGATAAACCTGTGTTGTGTTTGCAATTGTTTGATATCCATGAAAGCAGAGTATTTTTGTGAATTTTTTAAACAAATGATCAAAAGGTGTTAGGGAATACACGGGAAGGCTGCATGCAGGTGCAGAGCAATTTCATCATTTTATTTTATTTATATATTATTATATATAAATGTCACAGTTCCAAAATGAGAGGCAGAAGAATGGTCAAGATGGGAGGTTGATACCCCAGAGTGCACTGGAACGGGGTCAGTTGTGTGGCTGAATGGCGGAGGGAGTTTTGGTGTACTCCACCCAGGGCAAGAAGCGTGACCAGTCCGAGGGGTTTGTGCTGCAGAAGGAGCGGAGGATTCGTCCACTCTCCTGATTTGCCCGCTCTACTTGGCCGTTGGATTCAGGGTGGTAGCCTGAGGTTAAGCTAACATTCACGCCCAGCTTCTCCATGAAACCTGACCAGACTTGGGAAGTGAATTGGGGCCCCCGGTCACTAATAATATCCTCGGGGATGCCAAAATAACGAAAGACATGATTAAATAGGAATTCGGTGGCATAAAAAGCGGACTAGGGAGAGGAATCAAACGTAGGGATTTGGAAAAACGATCTATGATAACAAAAATGGTGGTGTTGCCTAATGAGTTGAGGAGGACAGTAAGGAAGTCAATCGCTAGATGTGACCAGGGGCACTGCGGCATGGGTAGCGGCATAAGCTTGCCGACTGGGAGTGCTCTGGGCACAAACACTGCATGATTTAACGGCCTGCTGGATATCACGTAACATGTGGGGCCACCAATATTTGGGCTCCAAGAGGTGGTAGGTGCGCTGAATGCCGGGGTGGCCTCAGCCCGGGGCCATATGGGCCCATTTCATTAATCATTCACGATGGGCCCGGGGAACGAAAAGCTTGGCAGGTGCACAGTTAGCTGGGATTTGGTTGCGAGGGATTCTGGTTAGGAGGTGATCTAGCTCCCATTGTATGGCCCCAATGAGGCAGGAAGGAGGCAGAATGGGATCAGGGTGCTCAGGCTGGGGTTCTCCAGAGTGGATATGGGACAGGGCGTCAGCTTTGAGGTTCTTGGTGCCGGGATGGTAGGACAGGGTAAACTGAAAATGTGCGAAAAAGAGGGACCAATGGGCTTGGTGTGGATTCAAACATTTAGTGGTACAGAGATATTCTAGATTCTTATGGTCGGTAAAAATGATAAAGGGGTGCTCTGCTCCTTCTAGCCAGTGTCACCACTCTTCTAATGCCAACTTAATGGCTAGCAGATCCCGGTCGCCCACATCATAATTTCTTTCCGCCTTGGATAATTTCTTAGAAAAAAAGGCTACGGGGTGAAGTTTGGGCTCCTCCCCAAAACGCTGAGACAGGACGGCCCCCACTCCTGTCTCGGAGGCGTCTGTCTCTACCACGAGGGGACGAGAGGGGTCAGGGTGTTTCAAGATGGGAGCGGTGGTAAAAGCAGTTTTCAGACGGGACAGGGCCCTCTCGGCCTCCTGGTTCCATTGGAGACGGCGGGGTCCACCGCGTAACAGAGCTGTGAGAGGTTGGGCAATTGAGCTAAAGCCCCGGATAAAGCGCCAGTAGAATTTTGCGAACCCCAAGAAACATTGCAACTCTTTGATGGTTGTGGGAGTGGGCCATTGTGTGACTGCTGTAACTTTGCTTTGGTCCATGGCTACTCCTTCGGGACTAATGACATATCCCAGGAATGTGGTGGTGGTTGTGTGGAACTAGCACTTTTCTGCCTTTTCTTCAGCTGGTTTTTCAGGAGGTGTGCGAGGACCTGGCGCACATGGTCCACATGAGTATCATAGTTACTGGTTTACTGGGAGTAAACCAGAATATCATCAATGTATGCTATCACAAACTTCCCCAGCATGTCCCTCAGCACGTCGTTGATGAGGTACTGGACTACTGAGGGCGCGTTGATTAGCCCATATGGCATCATCTAGTATTCATAGTGCCCCGTAGCTGTGCTGAACGCGGTTTTCCACTCGTCCCCCTCTCGTATGTGTACGAGATTGTAGGCGCTATGCAGATCCAGTTTCGTGAAGTAGCGCGCTTCTTGTAACTGTTCTAGGGCAGAGGGGACAAGTGGAAGAGGGTAGGGGTACCTGATGGAGGCTTGGTTCAGGCCCCTATAGTCAATACAGGGTCGAAGGCCCCCTCCTTTCTTAGCCACAAAGAAGAAGCTTGCTGCCACCGGGGAAGTGGAATGACGGATATATCCTTGTTGGAGGGCCTCCTGAATGTACTCCGTCATGGCTTTATGCTCTGCTTGGGATAAGGGATAGATGTGTCCACGCGGTGGAGTCATACCTGGGAGCAGATCAATCGTGCAGTCATAAGAGTGATGAGGCGGGAGACCGCCAGCTTTGGCCTTGCTGAAGACCTCCCCAAACTCCCGGTACTCGGGGGGGATGTGGACTTTTAACTCGGTTTCAGGGCTTTTGATGGTCGTGGCTGAGACCACCAGTGTGGGCGCGTGGAGGCAGTGCTGCTGGCAGAAGGATGACCAGCCCGTGATCTGACGGTCCGCCCAGGAAATCCGTGGGTCATGCTGCTCCAGCCAGGGCAGGCCCAAGATGATGGGGTATCGAGTGGAGGTGGTGACCCAGAACGACACTTCTTCATGGTGTAGGGCGTTCACCACGCCAAGGGTTGTGTGCGGTGAGTGACGAAGCCGCCGCCAATGGGGTTACCGTCAATGGCCTGAACCTTGAGAGGACACACTACGGAGCTGGTGGGTAGGCCAAGCTGATGCACAGTTCTCTCATCTATGGAGCTGCCCGCCGCCCCAGAGTCGAGCAGAGCTGTGAACAAAAAAGAAGTGCCTGAATGTTCGAGCAAGACAGGGAGAGTGAAAGCATGAGAGACAACTTCAGGGTTGGAACTGATGAGCGGGTGCGATGTCCACCCCTCACCAGGGAGACATTCGAGGGGCATACTGGGCAGTGGTGGATGAGGTGGTCAGCTTGGCTGCAGTAGAGACAGAGATACTCTCGGCGCCTCCTCTCTCTCTCTCCGTCGTTGAGCTTGACTCCGCGGGAATGAGTGTTGTGGACGGTTCAGGGAGGCTTCGAAAACTGCGACTATGAAGCAGCTGGCGAAGTATTCTGTTAGGGAATACACGGAAAGGCTGGATGCAGGTGCAGAGCAATTTCGTCACTTTATTAGGAACAGTTATACAATATCTCAGTACAATATCAGTTTCAGGGTGTTGGCAATCTTCTTATAGCCTAGGCCATCTTTATGTAGAGCAACAGTTCTTTTTTTCAGATCCTCAGAGAGTTCTTTGCCATGAGGTGCCATGTTGAACTTCCAGTGACCAGTATGAGAGAGTGTGAGAGCAATAACACCAAACTGCTCCCCATTCACACCTGAGACCTTGTAACACCAACGAGTCACATGACACCGGGGAGGGAAAATGGCTAATTGGGCCCAATTTGGACATTTTCACTTAGGGGTGTACTCACTTTTGTTGCCAGTGGTTTAGACATTCATGGCTGTGTTGAGTTATTTTGAGGGGACAGCAAATTTACACTGTTATACAAGCTGTACACTCACTACTTTACATTGTAGCAAAGTGTCATTTCTTCAGTGTTGTCCCATGAAAAGACATCATAAAATATTTACAAAAATGTGAGGGGTGTACTCACTTTTGTGAGATACTGTATATAAATGTCACAGTTCCAAAATGAGAGGCAGAAGAATGGTCAAGAAACGGGCAGAGTACAAATACACAGGCAAACAGGGTTATCAAAGATTAGGCAAAAGTTCAAATCCAAAAAACGTTAGCAAAGTTCAGTATCCACAAAACAGTAAATCCAAGGGAAAGAGCAGTAATCCAATATCCGTAAATCATAAGCAAGGTTCAGAAATACACAGTCCACAAAAATATTGCTTGGTAGTTGTCAGAACACAGGAACGAACAAATACTTTGTGGTGCCTGAAACAAACTAAAGTCCTTAAATAATATGAGTGTGAGCAAACTTGGAAATTATGAACAGGTGTGTTACTAGAAGGAGGGTGACTGTGAGCGTGGGAGTGAAGGAGTGTCATGGGGAGTGTAGTCTGTGGTGGCCATGTTTGTAGGCCGCCGGGCATGCTGGGAAGTGAAGTCCAGGTCTTGGCGTGAGTGTGGGTGCGAGTCCGTGGCAGCCATGTTTGTAGGCCGCTATGAATTCTGAGAATTGGAGTCGCGCTCGCAGCGCGACCTAACAAAAGGTTAGACAATAAAGACAATTTTTCACAGCCTTCTTTGCTCATATTTACCAAGAGTACCAGTAATAGTGGAGGGCACTGTATATGTATTCCTTTTTTTCATCAAAACCATTTATGAGACAACACACTGTGATTTACATTAAAATCTAATCAGACAGTGACCGACCCCTTGTCAAGTGGATAATTAAGCATACAGGTTAACTTCTCACATAATTTAAAAATGTTATGAATAAACTTAATGAATAGAGAACACAATGTAGCATTATAATAATCAATATCAAAGAATATTAAAATGTAATTTCAGTTTGTGATTATACAGTATGTGTTTATATAGTGTTTGATTATACAGTGAGTAATTCTACAGTGAGTAATTATATAGTGTGATTATACAGTGAACAATTATACAGTGAGTGATTCTACAGTGAGTAATTATACAGTGAGTGATTCTACAGTGAGTAATTATATAGTGTGATTATAAAGTGAGTAGTTATACAGTACGTGATTATACAGTGCATGATTGTACAGTGAGTGATTATACAATGATTTTACAGTGTGATTATACAGTGAGTGATTCTATAGTGAGTAATTATGCAGTGTATGATCATATAGTGTGTGATTATACAGTGTGTGATTCTATAGTGTGATTCTATAGTGAGTGGTTATACAATGTGTGATTCTATAGTGCGTGATTATACAGTGTGTAATTATACAGTGCGTGATTCTATAGTTAGTGGTTATGCAGTGTGATTATACAGTGTGTGATTCTATAGGGTGTGATTCTACATTGAGTAATTATACAGTGAGTAATTATACAGTGTGTGATTGTACAGTGAGTAATTATGAAGTGTGTGATTCTACAATGAGTAGTTACAGTGTGTGTGATTATGCAGTGTGTGATTATACAGTGAGTAATTATGAAGTGTGTGATTCTACAATGAGTAGTTACAGTGTGTGTGATTATGCAGTGTGATTATACAATGTGTGATTGTACAGTGAGTAATTATGAAGTGTGTGATTCTACAACGAGTAGTTACAGTGTGTGTGATTATGCAGTGTGTGATTATACAGTGTGTAATTCTATAATGAATGATTATGCAGTATGTGATTATGCAGTGTGTGATTCTCTATAGTGAGTGATTATACAGTGTGAGATTATACAGTGTGTGATTCTATAGTGAGTGGTTATGCAGTGAGTGGTTATACAGTGTGTGATTCTATAGTGAGAGATTATGCAGTGTGTGATTTTATAATGAGTGATTATACAGTGTGAGATTATACAGTGTGTGATTCTATAGTGAGTGGTTATGCAGTGAGTGGTTATACAGTGTGTGATTCTATAGTGAGAGATTATGCAGTGTGTGATTCTATAGTGAGTGATTATACAGTGTGAGATTATACAGTGTGTGATTCTATAGTGAGTGGTTATGCAGTGAGTGGTTATACAGTGTGTGATTCTATAGTGAGAGATTATGCAGTGTGTGATTCTATAGTGAGTGGTTATGCAGTGAGTAGTTATACAGTGTGTGATTCTATAGTGAGAGATTATGCAGTGTGTGATTCTATAGTGAGTGATTATGCAGTGTGTGATTATGCAGTGTGTGATTATACAGTGGGTAATTAAATACAAATGACTGGTGTGTTTGTATGCTAATGTTTGTGCTTTTATTTATAGTACAGATAATAAATAAGGTATACAATTACACTTCAAATGGATTGTTAAAATTAAGTCTTTGCAATACATTGGTATTTATTAAGTTTAAAGCTAGTATACAAAATTGACAATATATAACTGAAGAAAACTTGAGACAAGCCTAGCACAAAAGTTCTGTCATCTTGAGGCCTTTGGACAAAGCTGTCTGGGCTTGCTGGCGAAATATTCTAGATATGGCTATTCTATTTATTTCCTTTCATTCCTTTCTCAAGGTCTTCTTTTCCTGCTCACTGACTTTAATGATTTAATCATGGTCTTGCCTTGACTATCTCTCACTTTCTGAAGCTATTGCTTCCTCTTTTCAGGATCAGAATCTTGGCATAACTTCTACTTCAGCAGCACGTAGGGGCATCACTGTATACAGTATACAGTGTTATGAAAAAGTACTTGCCCCATCCTGATTTCTTCTGTTTTTGTGTATATCTCATACTAAATTGTTTCAAAAATTAAAACAAAATCTAAGATAAAACAAAGGCAAACTGAGTAAACACAAAAGACAGTTTTTACATGTTAATGTTATTTATTGAAGCAAAAAAGTTACCCAAGACCAACTGGGCCTGTGTGCAAATGTATTTGCCCCTGTAGTTACTAATTCCCCAAATCTATGAAACTGCATTCATAGTGGGGTTCAGCTGGACTAGACACAACCAGGCCTGATTACTGCAACCCCTGTCTTGCATCAATAAAGGTCACTGTTCATGACTCCATTATCAAGTTCAAGTTCAAGTGGTTTTATTGTCATTTCAACCATATACAGCTGGTACAGTACACAGTGAAACGAAACAACGTTCCTCCAGGACCATGGTGCTACATAAAACAACACACTAAACCACATGAGACAACACAGAACTAAAGAGCTACATCAGAAAGACACTGGGCAAAAATGGCATCCATGGAAGAGTGGCGAGGCGAAAACCACTGCTAACCCAGAAGAACATTAAGGATTGTCTGACTTTTGCCAAAATACACCTTGATGATCCGCAAACCTTTTGTGTGATGGTGTGGGGATGCTTTGCTGCTTCAGGGCCTGGGCAACATGCAATAATTGAGGAAAACATGGATTCTGCTCTCTACCAGAAAATCCTAAGGGAGAATGTCTGTAAGTTGAAACTCAAGTGCAACTGGTTCATACAGCAAGACAATGATCAAAAGCATAGGAGTAAGTCCACGTCTGAATGGCTAAAAAAAAATTAAATTAAACTAAATTAAAGTTTTGGAGTGGTTTAGACAAAGTCCTGACTTAAACCAACTGAGATGCTGTGGCAGGACCTTAAACGGGCAATTCATGCTCAAAAACCCTCCAGTGTAGCTGAACTAAAGCAGTTCTGTAAAGAAGAGTGGACTGAAATTCTACCACAGTGCTGTGAAAGACTGATCTCCAGTTATCAGAAGTGTTTGGTTGCAGTCATTGCTGCTAAAGGTGGCACAACCAGATTTTAAGTTTAAGGGGGCAAATAGTTTTTCACATAAGTGATAGGTGTTGGATAACTTTTTTTGCTTCAATAAAAAAAAAAACTGTATTGTGTGGTTACTCAGGTTGCCTTTGTTTTATGTTGTATTTTGTTTGAATATCTAAAAGTATTTAGTATGAGATATACACAAAAACAGAAGAAATCAAATACTTTTTCACAGCACTGTATATCCACAGAACATTAAATACCAAATTGAACAATACATTATTAAATTTGATATTTGGATGTCTATAGATTGTTTTGCACAAATGGGTTGATTTTAACCCATCAAGGAATTTTTGCATGTCATTCATCCTATGAACACTACAGTTACTGTCTCTCTAATTGAAGATCTGTTCTGTGCAATGTCATATCCTGAAACTGACATCACTTTTCAGTGTTACTCTGCAAGCTCAGATATAGCGCCACTTTAAAAAAATTAAAAAATAAAAAGTCTACTTTTTTCCATTTATTGTAGCTGTCTGATGTGGTCAACAATATCATGACCACCCTGTAATGGCAAATGCAAGAAAATCCAAGAAAAAAAAAATCATATTAAAAAGAATTAGCTTGGTCTTGTTCACATATTGTATAATGACCACATTTATTTCAAAATGTCCACTCTGTTAGGTCTTGTGAGATAATAGGGTGGACATTCTGACATCTGAGATTCCCAACAGCATTGTATTTAACATGCAAAAAGTGTTAATTACTTTAGTCAAACTTTAGTAATAGATTTTGTTACATTAGAAATACCTTGAGCTTTCCTGGAGACACAGTAGGCATAAGATGACATCTGACAGCACTGAATCTGCAGTTAAATTAAAACACTTCATTAATATTAATGCTAAATGTTGAATAAATGACAAAAACCCCAATGAGCACTTTGAAAAACCAAGACACAATTATTTGTTACAGTCAAAATACAAAAACACATCATGGTTCTAACAAATGATTGGATAATTTGTTGACATAAATTACCATAAGGCTACTATTAGCTAGTAAGCTAGAAACAGCAAGAAAATGGACAAAAAGACTACATCTAAAGTCTTTCTTATTTTCATCATATGTACATTTTATTATGATTTTCCCATTGTACCCGTTTTTAGCGTTTAATAATTGGTCATTTTCTTTAGAGCAAAAAAAAAAAATAAAGTATTCATTACATACTTTCCTTCAGGACAGTAAATTAATAAAGACAATAATGAGTGGTGCATCAAAAATAAGAACTATGAACTCTACTGGTATCCATCCCAGATGAACCTTCGCATTAAAAGAACAATGGGGTACTCCTCACAGACACTGGAGGTTAAGAATGATATTCATATACTGGATAGTGTAAGCACTATGCTGGAGAATGCTAAATAATAATAATAATAATAATAATAATAATAATAATAATAATAATAATATGTTTTATAGTGATGAAAAGGAAAAAAAACTTGCTAGAACACATAAAATAGCAATTTGTCTAAATATTTGGACCACCAAGCATCATTTGTGCCATCGGTGTATCTATCTCTGTATTTATACACATGCATGCTGCACTCAAGCAAAGAAGCAGAAAAAAGTACCTGAGGAGTGAGAGAATCAGCAGATGAAGAAGAGCCGAGGTAATATAAATCTTGAGATACATTATTTATTCATTCATTCATCTTCAGGAGCCACTTTATTTTGTTCAGAGTTGCAGTGGATCCAGACCCTATGCCAGGAACACTGGGCATGATGCAGGAATACACCTTACTTGGGATGCCAGTCCATCGCAGGGCACCATACACACACACACACACACACACACACACACACACACATACACACACACACACACACACACACACATTCAAACACTTGTTCATCTACGTGCAATTTAACATAGTCAATCCACCTATCGGTATGTTTTTGAAACTTCACACAGATATTACCAAAGCTCAGGACTCCAACTGGAGCTATGAGGGAGCAATGGTACTTGCTGCACCACTGTGCCACCCATTACATAAAAATGTCAAAAAATGTTGTCGAATACATAATTGATGTAAGGCACAAGTACCAGGACTGACAGGTAACTCCTCAAATATGTGCACTCCATCCAGTAACCACTCTGCTAAAACCGGGGTCTCGCTGTCCTGCCCTGCAGCTGCATTAGGTCTTTAAAATTTTACAGAATTGTTGATGTGTTTGAACTTGAACTCATCAACTAATATTTAAGGTACACTCTGGCTAAAAGTATGTGGATACTTGACCATCATACCCATATGTGGGCCTTCCTATGCAAATCCCCACAGCCACATTCCAAAATCTAGTGGAACGCCGTCCCAGAAGAGTGTAGGTTGTTAAAGTAACAAAAAAAGGGGAGGGAGGGGAAGGGCAGCTCCATATTAATTTCCATTGTTTTGGAAATGGATGTTCAACAAGCATACAGTGGGGGAAAAAAGTATTTTATCCCCTGCTGATTTTGTATGTTTGCCCACTGACAAAGAAATTATCAGTCTATGATTTTAATGGTAGGTGTATTTTAACAGTGAGAGACAGAATAACAACAAAAAAATCCAGAAAAACACATTTCAAAAAAGTTATAAATTGATTTACATTTTAATGAGGGAAATAAGTATTTGACCCCTTCGACTTAGTACTTGGTGGCAAAACCCTTGTTGGCAATCACAGAGGCCAGACGTTTCTTATAGTTGGCCACCAGGTTTGCACACATCTCAGGAGGGATTTTGTCCCACTCCTCTTTGCAGATCCTGTCCAAGTCATTAAGGTCATTTTCAATGCCCTGACTGAGGGAAGGAGGTTCTCACCCAGGATTTGACGGTACATGGCCCTGTCCATCGTCCCTTTGATGCGGTGCAGTTGTCCTGTCCCCTTAGCAGAAAAACACCCCCAAAGCATAATGTTCCCACGTCCATGTTTGATGGTGGGGATGGTGTTATGACTTGGGGTCATAGGCAGTGACAATCTTGTCCCTGACATCCTTGAACAGCTCTTTGGTCTTGGCCGTGGTGGAGAGTTTGGAATCTGATTTATTGATTGCTTCTGTGGAGAGGTTTCTTTTTACAGGTAACAAACTGAGATTAGGAGCACTCCCTTTAAGAGAGTGCTCCTAATCTCAGCTCATTACCTGTGTAAAAGACACCTGGGAGCCAGAAATCTTGCTGATTGATAGGGGATCAAATACTTATTTCCCTCATTAAAATGCAAATCAATTTATAACTTTTTTGAAATGCGTTTTTCTGGATTTTTTTGTTGTTATCCTGTCTCTCAATGTTAAAATACACCTACCATTAAAATTATAGACTGATCATTTCTTTGTCAGTGGGCAAACGTACAAAATCAGCAGGGGATCAAATACATTTTTCCCCCACTGTATCTAGTTGTGATGTCCACATACTTTTGGCCATATAGGGCACATGCAGAGATATTTCGAGACCTTGAATTTTAAGCCACTTTATTGTTTAAATCTGAGAAGTGCTAATGTAGGTGGACATTGTGGCTTAGTGGTTAGCATGTTTGCCTTGCACGTCTGAGGTTGGGGGCTCGAATTCCGTCTCTGCCCTATGTGTGCAGAGCTTGCATGTTCTTCCTGTGCTTTGAGGGTTTCCTCCTGGTACTCCTTGGAGTTCCCTGGGTTAAGCTCCAGGCTTCCCCGCGACCCTGGATGGATGGATGGAATTGCTAATGTAACATATTTATGTTAAAGTTAATGAAGCGATACACCCATAGTCTTTCTTATACCCGAGTATGAAACATATGCTATGTGTTGTCCACAGTTTATTACTGGTTGTCAGATGTCCACTAGAGATATGGTGGGAATGACAGAAGAACTTCTTTAGCATGTTTCAATCTTTACAAATGATGCATTTGTTATTGTTATTGTTATTCTTATACATTCAGAACCAGGGTTTCATTTCTCACTGTGTTGAGTCTTTGCTGACATGGATCGATTGTGGCCTGTATGAATACCTCAAGATCGATTTGATGTGTTTCCGTAATATTTTATTCTGGCCTGGTGCTGCTCACAAACCATGTCATTCATATGTAATTTATGAGTCATTAGGCTTCTTAATAAAGCCGAAGTGCCTCCACACATGCACAGGCTGCAGGAGCCTTTCATGTCCCTGTACAATTTACTGACTGTCCATAGTGGCATCTGTTAGTATTAAGTACTAGAAGAACTGTGGTTGGTTCTGCAAGATGCTCAATAAAACTTACCAGCTCATTTCCTTATAAAACTGCACAAACTGTACCAGAGGCTACTAATTTAATTTTTATTTTTTTGTCACACCAAACATTGACTTTGTTTCATTTACTACTGTTTACTGCTCTGTAGGTTTTTTTTTTTTTTTAAAGTGTAGAAACATTTAATTTCATTATTTTGAAGGCATCTTTGCTCTACAGCATTTCTTTGCATGTGTATAAAACTTTTGCACAGTGCTGTACATCAACCTCAGTGACTGAACTATAGCAGTGTGTATAAGTACATTAATTTATTAAATTTGTAAAATAAAACAAAACAATAATAATACATAAATAAATAAATTAATTAATGAATAAAAAAAAATATATATATAAAATTTTAATTTATGGGAATACACCCTGAATGGGAAGTCAGTCCATCACAGGGCACCATGCACAAACATTCACACCTTTAGTGTATAAATACAGAGATAGATAAATGAATATCAATGTAAGACTTGCTACTACCATTCTTTTTTTTCAGCCCCTACACTATAGCTTATAAGAGTATCATTTACATTTGTATTTATCTTATAATACTCTACTTCTCTTTTAATAACACTGAACCTCAATAGAACTTATTTAAAAAGAAAAGAAAACCCATAAATCATTTACCCAATTATCCATGTGCTCTACTTCACCATAAATTGAATAACATGGTTATCTTTCCTGAATTTCTTTTGTGTATGGTTGCCTTAAATTACTTGGCAACCGCACCTACATTCATCCCTATCAAAAAAAAAAAAATGATAAAAAAAAGAAAGTATGTTACTAGCAGATATCCATTTAAACTGAATGTGGTTGAAGTTAATGGTTTCCAGAAAGGACAGTCTTAGAATAATCACTGAACCTGAGCTACAGTTCATTGGTTCACTATTCACATTCATAACTTGCAGCCAAATTGATTTGGTCTATAAATAAAGCTAGTATGACAATCTAGTGTGATGAGGAGTGCAGAAGGGGTGTGGATAGATATTTCTCTGAAGTGAGGTTCTTTCTGGTTTGATCCACGACTGTCACAGCGGCGTATGTTTGAATGGGTTTAAATGTGTGTGTGTGTGTGTGTGTGTGTGTGTGTGTGTGTGTGTGTGTGTGTGTGTGTGTGTGTGTGTGTGTGTTTTCTGTCACTTCATTAAAGGAAGCAGTGACTCAACTCAGGGCTCCAGGGGGCGGAGAAGTCATTTACGATCTCCTTGTTTTCCCCAACCCTTTAATTAGTGTTTGTGTGTGCAGCTGAGTGTGTGTATTTTGTTTTTCTTTAGGGATGCTGCCCTCCAAAATCCATAATCACAACTGGCTTTAGAGATCACTAGCTCTGTAAATGTATCTAACAATGTGTGAGTTGTGCATCACCCACACCTATTCTTTACATTGGTGTGACTGGTTAATGATGGCTTCATCTTTATAGAAGCATTTGGATCCACTCCCTATTATTCATTTAGGGAACTATTTTGGGAGGCAGAAATCTTTGGCCCTTTTGAAAAATGTTGCCCTTTGCATAGTGCACTAGATGTTAATGTACACATACAGTGTTTCTAACTGAAAACTGTGTAGTAATCAACATTGTAGTAGTGCTTCTCTGGGCAGTTCAATCCCTTGAATTATAGAATTGATTCCCACAAGGTGGCTATTGTTAAATGTTTAGATGTGAAGCACCTCATGGAACCAAGGCCATATTCACAAAGAATCTGAAGGCTAAAAGTAGCTTCAGGAAAAAGTAATTAATTGGCTATTGGTGCTAAAATTAAGATTTATTAATTCACAATGCATTTTAGCACTAAAAGGAGGTTCTAAACCTGTGAAAATGATTGCAAGTCAATGGTGCAGTCAGATTCATGGGTTTTAAATACAACAAGCTCTTAAAAAAGTATTGTGTTGATTGCAGGAGTATTTCAATGATAATGGAGTTGTAAAGGAAATCACCTCACCTGATAAATAATGCAGTACTACTGGAGACCAAAGTTTACACAACTCCCCAGTACTTAGCCATATGGATATTGCTGTTCCGTATGCTGCAAGAGCTACAACACAGAAACACTAATATTAGTACTTTTAGACCAGTTTAGAAGAGGACTTTCAGGATATAGATTGGTTTTGCTGAACCAGGTTCTCTGATACAGGTTTTGTCGCACTACACCCATCATGCACTGTATGAACGTGGTAGAGCTCTCCACTGAGAGTTGCAAGTGGACATGTACCATTTCACTGATGCAAGTGCAGATATAGGCCACCAACATCTGGGTGAGAGTCCTGACTAATGTGAGTAATGTTACTAAAATTCTCATAAACACATGCTTTAGCTTTCTATCCTTTCCAAAAGCAGCATTCAAGCTTCATAACTAACTTTATAAAGTGACAACATAATATGATGGGCAAAAAAAAACACAGAGGAGGTATAGTGTACTCTGGATTACCTACATAAACTTGTGAAAACAGAGCAGGCTACATATAAGCTCCTTATTGTATCAGCTTAGACCCCGAGTAAGACAATTGTGAACTGAAATGTGAACTGGAATGGAAATATATGAATATATATAACAGATTAACTAAACTTCAGGGGAGCTAGCTACTGTGGTAAACCGCAAGGCGAATCCTAAATGGTTTCCTGTTAGCTAGCTATATATATATATATATATATATATATATATATATATATATATATATATATATATATATATATATATATATATATATATATATATATATATATATATATATATATATATATATATATATATATATATACACTTTGTAAACCCCACTCTCTCATTTCCATTAATGGACAGGGAACACCATAGGGCTACCACTAAGCAGATGTTATTTGAGTGGTAGATCATTCTTAGCACAGCAGTGACTCTGACACCGACTGGCTACAACTAGTGTCTGCTTAATATTATTGAAATGTTTAGCTCCTTAAAATTAGTGACAAATGTTTCACATTTATTGGGCTCTCAACTGAATAAACAAATTAGAATTTATCATTTATTTGTGTGATATACAGAATATGTTTTGTTCATAATATAAATTTTTTTTTATATGTTTGATGTAGGTCACATGACTACAAATCATTTTCTGGTCATATTCTAGTCCTCCAGTTGAGTCTGGACAAGATCAGCCTTGTTTAAAGTGTGAATAATTAGCTCCCAGTAATTATTTATTTGGCCTAGTGCTACACACTTACTAAGCAAGCAAGTTCACATCTTAGCTGGAGGTCTAGATCTAATTCTCATCCCAACATGTGTTCCTAGATTTAAGAAAAAAAAAAAATTGTTTGCTGAATATAGTGAATATTGAGCATGTGAGACCAATTAACCACATCTGATCCACTGATGCTCCTCTTTGAAGCCAGAAAGGTTGCTTGCTTTCATGACCATCATGACTAATGATGAGGTTAGAACTACATGTATTCATGAATTTACATTATGTATAAGGTGTGGTCTTCTTTGCCAATGTAATACCTGCAGAAGAAATAAGAAAATTGGATAAGGATAGATGTTTGACAGAAACCTCATTTACAAGTCCTTTTAGCAGAGGTCCTAAATGCATGCAATTGTATCATGTACTATCCATTACATACAATGGACCTTTGTGTTTCCCTAGTCTGCTTTTATTCAAAGACATGTTTCAAGCTATTGGCTAATTAAAAAAAAATTATTTAGACATTTTGGATCTAAATACTTTGCTAGTATTACACTTCACCCAAATGTAACCATCAATACATCTGTTGTAAACATGTCTACTTACCTCTTACAGCTTTGATGTCATAGCCTCTATAGCAGGAGTCAGACTCCAGTCCTGGAAACATTCAGTACAGCAGAGTTTAGTTTTCTACCTTATTTAACACACCTGATTGCTAATTGCTAAGGCCTTCATGGGCTAAATTTGATAGGTTTGAAGAGTGTAACCGCAAGTCTCTGTAGGCCAGTGGTCACCAACCCTCTTCCTATATTTCTACCTTCCTGCAGGTTTCATCTGCAACCAAAAGCTAACACACCTGTTTTAGTTGATCAAGAACTTCTTTAGGCAATGATTAGATGGTCAGGTGGGCACCAATTATGGTTGGAGCTAAAGTAGATCTCATGGAACAGGGTTGGTGACCATTGCTGTAGGCCACCCCTGATCTAGAGTGAGATTTTCAGTTTGAATACTGGTTTGAAAGCCTCATCATGCATCTTCAAGGTAGAAGGTAGAACAACATGTTTTTGCTAGCAGCCTTACTAGCTAATGCAAAAGAAAGCTTCAGGCCAGTGATACAGAAAGCTAATGCTAACAAGCATATGTAACAGTGTTTCTGTGGCTAAGAGGAGGGCTGCCAATCAGCTGAGATTTCTTGCCGAGTATCAGTAGGTGACTGGGATTGTGACCCTACGTGGGCAGCCTATAAAAGGTCCCTATTACATCACGCTCATCTTCAATACCTATTATCTTAACAACCCAAGTATCCAGATGCATAAATCTGGTTTTACATACATTGCATTCTGTACTACTTCCTTTTGTACCCAACAGCTAGGGGGTCTCCTTTGGATCTAGCAGAGGACATCACAAGTTTTGTAACATGCCCCGATAGTGCACCTTGCCAACTCTCTATTGAGGATAAGAATCACTCAAACTCAACATTCTGATGCAGACTGATGCATTCAGTCTGTAAAGTCTAGCAAAAGAAGATGGTGAGCTCCATATTGCTACTTCACAATTGTCTGCAAGTAAAAAAATAAATAAATAAATAAAAAAACTCCTAACAGTTGCTCTCTTTTCAACAGGTTTGTGTTCAGTGCACTTCGTTGTAGTCGTACGAACCAGAAATGAAGTATTCATTGATGGAGAATTTAAAGCACTCTTGTACGTCGCTCTGGATAAGGGCGTCTGCTAAATGCTATAAATGTAAATGTAAATGTAAGTAACAGTCCTTTTAGTGCTGCCCAGGAGGTAACCAAAGAAGACCAGTGTTCTGCTTGCACAATCATTTCCTTTACCCAATTGGCTAACCTGTCTTTAGATCCAGATACAGAAAGAGATCCTTCTAGCTAACTCTGCAAAAACTCTAAAACATTGTTCATGGTGCAAGCTAGGGGGATTTATGCCTAGTGGGTCACAATATAATGAGAAAACCTTCCTTTTTCATATATACAATTTCCACATAGATTTTGCGTACATGTAGCATGTAGCAAGTGTGTGTCTCACCCTTTGTGAGCATGCCGGTATGCTGGGTTTGCTTCCAGGTCCTTAAGAACATGGTCTATTTATTTATTTTGCGACAGGAGGTCTGGTCAGATGGATAGTGGGCACTATGGGCCTATCAATACCATGATCTGAAACCATGGTCTGGAATGGGGAATACTGGTTGCGTAGTCTGTTGAATGAGATGCAATCGAAAGGCTACCTTAAAAAAAATCAAATCTTAATACTTAATTAATATGATCATGCCACATATTTATGCACAATTAAAGTAAGTGCATTTTCATAAATAATGCATTCTTATTAGATTTATGACAGAGAGAATGTGCTCAGCAGTGCAAAAATCTGTGAAATGATCAAATTAAGTAAGGAACATATGTAGCCTTGATTGTAACTCTGTGTCTATGTCTATGAACAGCTATCTGATTCTATTTTGTACAAATCCACTGTTGCATAGATATGGTCCGACCTTAATAGATCATGCTCTGATATGAGTCAAAGATGTCTTCATCACATGGGTAATCTTTAAATAAACATTTTAGTCATATCTGTCTAAAAACTGTCCCATTCTGCAACATTTTTTGTTGTGTCCCACAGATTCCCAGTCCTAACACACACCTATACTCCATACAACTGTGGTACTGCATGCATAATTATTGGACATCAGTTTGGGGATCTGGTAAAAACTCCTAACCTGAATCATGATTTGAAAGAAAAACTGGACCACAGATTTGTCCAGATACATAATGGCAAAATACCTATTATCTTTCAGGCTCTCAAAAAGGTTCCAAATTTAATGTAATAACTTCATAGTGTAAGCCACTAGCTTTCAATTAGCTGATTGCCAGTACTAGGGCCAAAGGTGACATGCTGTGTTCCTGGTGGAGTTTCATAGTGAAGAATTCTTTTATATCTGTGATGTGAGGTTTGTGCCAAACTTCTCAGTTAGGGCAAACTTCAGTCTCTGTAACAGCAGTCATATAACTTGTCATATAACTTACATGTGGGCCATTGCCGGTTCTTTAAGTGTCACGCCATATTATCTTCATGGAGTAGCTGTCTATGTATCCACTTATTTCAATGTCATATTGTTTTAATTTACCATAAATATTGATGTGCCAGATGTAATTGGGACCCCGGCTGTTGCATATTCGCTGACGCAGTCGATTCCTGGCCCTCAGCTTGACACTCTCATCATCTAGTAATCATAAAATCACGCAAATTTTTTCTCTGTCAGTATTCATTCCTTTAAGTAAACATTTCTGATGCATCCATCGATAGCTGTGTGACTGGCCAGACAGTTTGAAACTGTTTTTCAGTGAAGGTAGCTACATCAGTGGCTTGTTTTGTTTTTTTCTTCTCCCAAGCTGATACTTGTTCAACATTTGCTTGAGGGTGTGATTGCTTATCCTGAGTCTGTAACATGCAGTTCACGAAGGCAGGGCAAAAGTGCATAAACTCAGTATGTCTTTTATTGTTGGCAAACCAAGAATCCTTGTGGTAGTCCATAGCATGGGTCAAAACATAATCAGGCAGGAAAACGCAAGTATAATCCATATTAATAAACTGGAGAAACAAGTGAAAATTGAAACCAGGAAACATGGAAACAAGGCTTGGACTTAAAGTAACTACTGCATGTTAAGACTTTGCAATGTTTTACAGACACAACAGGGTATAAATCGACAAATTGGTAATAAGGTGGGGTGGCTGTGGCTCAGGTGGAAGAGTGGGTTGTCCACCAATCACAAGGTTGGCGGTTTGGTCCCTCCACATGCAGAAGTGTCCTTGGGCAAGACACTGAACCCCAAGTTGCTCCCGATGGTAGACTAGCACCTTGCATGCTGCCATTGGTGTGTGTGTGAATGGGTGAATGAGAAACAGTGTAAAGCACTTTGTGGAACCGCTAAGGTTAAAAGGTGCTACATAAGTGCAAACAATTTTCCAATTTACCAATTTACTGGATAATATGCCAATGATGTAACAGGGGCAGAGACAGGACCAAAACAGAAACAAAAATAAAATGCAACGAAAATGAGTAATCTGTGACAGACTTCATGTACCTCCTTCAACAATAAAAGTATTTAATTATTTGTAAAAACTCTTTCTAAAGTATTGCTTAGTGTGCATAAAAACCATCATGTTAGGCACTAGATTCATACATTTGCTTTTTTTAAAATGATTTTCCTGTGGTACCAACATTCAAGCGGTGAAGAACAGTGCTTTTTGGATATGTGGCATGTCATCATGCATGAATACCTGCAAATGATCTTGCAAATGAGCTGATCTTGTATAAGAAGGTTTTTAGCCATGCAGACCAGCACGAGACCACAAGCACTCATGCCACAAACGTGAACTAATTGCAGTGCTCCATTCCTATGAAAGTCCGGTTTTATATACTAATAACCTAATAACCCTTTCCATGGCATCAAGAAATTAGAAACAGGAAGTAACATGACAAGTTGAACCAATCACATTACTTGGCATGTGGCCCCGAGCAGGGCTTCCACACCTGATGACTGCACCATGGTTTGGTTGAAGTAAACCGCAGACCTCCGTTTTCAAGAGAACCAGACATTGGTTCTCTGGACTGCTTCTGGGCTCAAAAGCAGCGGTCACACTTTACCAATTGTACTAAACTCTGGGTTCAAACAGCCCTGAGTGCAGAAAAGTGGGAAAATGACCTGAAAGGGAGCTTGTAAGTAGTCTAATAAGTACCAGCAGATTAATATCTTTAGTGATGCAACCTCCAAGAACAGATTTTAAAACCCCTTTGGCCCCCTTTTCATGGCACATAATGAGTCAGTGTTTGCCACTTCGAGAGAAATGACCCTTGTGGTGTTTCTGTTTTGGGGAACAGTAATTTATGTTCAGCAATTTAAGCTTCTCATATTTTAACCTACCATACCAGCTAATGCTGCTGATTTCCTGAGGTAAAGAACCCCCCAGGGTTAAACTCTAGAATCATCTTTGTAGGTGAGGCTGTACTAAGCTCCTCTGAATTCTGCACTTCATTGTGCTGTTGCAATGCCACTAACAGCTCTCGCATTTGACTCATGCCTGCTGCCAACTCCTTCACTCTTCGTTCCAATGCTCACGTTTCTTGTTCTGGGGGCTGAGCTTCTGTTCCTGCCTTGTCCATGCAGCAAAGGATAACTTACCTTTTTCTTCCTAGGGTGTTCCACAGCTATGTGTGCAGTTCACCCTCCACTGTGACTGCTACCTCTCATGTTAGAGCCAGAGAACTGTGGCACAGTGAAAAGCAGTTGGAGGTAAATTCAAACTACTCTAGGCTTAACAACATGCAGGAAAGCACATAAAATAGGGTTTTCCCATAGGTTCTGTGTGACCTCACCTAGGGTCGCCAGAGATGCAGATGGAGTGGCAAGAGATTTTTAGTTTAATATTAGTTCTGCGCATATAAACTTGTGATCAGGAAATTCTAGAAGATAAAAAAATACACGCAGCAGCCTTGGAATAGGTAGGACGTCTATTGCTTTCTGTGGAAAGGTCTCAAGTACACATGTCTGAAAACATCATGCACAAGAGTCCCGAGCACAGTTCTCAGGGGTTTTTATAGCAAGTGTGTACATGCAAAAAAGGTGCATACAAGTCTGTTTCTAATTGCCCCAACGTTGGGGTGAGACAGTTTCTGACCTTTTTATGAACTTCCTCCCAACAAGAATAATTCTTGTCAGCTAACACATATATTCATGACTCTTGTGGTTTATCATCCACGTGTGTCAGACTTTCAGTAGTGCATGTTCTAAGCAAAGCATACCTTGCAGCCGTAGATGTGAAGAACTAGGCTTAACATAAATAGCTTGCACTGCATTTTGAGTAACACTCAAAATTAAATTAAAACCGTCTAATTAAAACCGCCAGATTATTATTATTTTTATTCAAATTCTATTAGGCTTCATTTGGAGCATCTATTTTACAGCAGATCTCAACATTCTGCCATGTTAATAAAACATGCCTTTATAACAGACACTGGCAGTACGCAACAACAGCTATTTAAAATAAAAATAAGCATATTTTGTGAGGGTCGGTTGTAGATTATGGCCGTTTGCCTATAAACATCACATGACCAATATTTCAGTCTGTATCCAACTGTAACAGTTCCCATTCTGGGGTCAGTTAAAACATTCTAACTGTCACAGAGTGCAGAAGTGAAAATCTCATTAAATTAATAAACCATATGGGATCATATACAGTTGTAATGCATATTTATAATATTTACAGATATATGCACATTATATTTTTACTAAATATAAAGAAGACAGCAAAAAAGAAAGCACACAAATGAATGTGTGTGAGCTGTGATGCTTTTGGTGTAAAATGGGCTTTACGCTCATGAAAATATTACACAAAATGAGGGTCGTGAAAATTTTGGGCACTTAAAATGGGGTCACTGGACCAAAAGGTTGAGAACACAATGTGCTAAACATGTTTTGCAAAGTTTCTGTGAATCAGTGAAAAACAGCACCCTTAAACTTTTACCTTTTGTACAGTATTTACCAAGCCAATAACTCTAACTCTGCAGATAAATTGTTGCCTTTGATAGGGATAAAGTTATCTTGTTTCACATGACAAGTTATTTTTTCACACCTAAAGCCGCCAAATCCTGCATCCAGAGCTAAGATTGTCTAGCAGTTGTTATTTGCAAACACTATACCTTTAATGATTGTTTTAATGATTAGCAGTGGATGTTAGAATAAAACATTACAGATGCACATAATAAATGAAAAAATACTGTATGTGTTAGAGCAGGGAAAACACAAAAATTATGTCAGAGCAATATTAAAATTTGGTCACTGATACTTTACAGATCTAAAAATTCAAGAAATTGATATCAATAGTTATCATTTTATATTGTCAGAAATTAACAGACTGTCAAATTTCTGAAACATAAATAAACAGCAGAAAATGCTATATAAAATCTTCAACAAAAAAAATTGTTCCTGGAGGGTTCTACTTGGTTCCTCCTATGAAAGAAAGACACTGTTTAAAGGTTTCCCTAGAGGAGCAATCCAAAAGAACCTTTCAGGTTATTGATGTCTTTTAAAGTTCCAATATAAATACTTATGTTAATAAATGGCTTTAGGGAAGGAGTAGGAAAAACTTGCATGGCAGGGGACCCAAGGACCGGAGTTAAGGAACTGCTTTAGAAATTTAGAACATTTATTGATATACGTTTATATCATATGACCCCTGGCAAAAATTATGGAATCACCACACTTAGACGATCTTCACCCAGCTTTTTTTTTTTTTTTTTTTTTTTTTTTACTTCGTAGCAAATAAACAAATCACAGATATGACAAAAAAAGATTTTTGTTTAATAGCTGAATATTCTCACTTCATCACACATACCTCAAACAAATGAATTGAAATTATTTTAATTAATGGTATATTTTTTCCCAGATCAAGTAGAGGAAAAATATGGAATCACTCAATGTTGAGGAAAAATCAGCAAAATTAGTACTTTGTTGCCCCTCCTCTGGCTTTTTAGTGGCCTGAATTCTTTGAGGCATGGACTTCACAAATGAAAAACAATATTCTCCATGAAGCTGGTTCCAACTTTCTCGATTAGTGGTAACAGATCAGCTTTGCAGGATGGAGCCTTGTCATGGACCGATTTTTAAAATTTCCACCATAAACTTTCAATTGGATTGAGATCTGGCCTGTTTCCTGGTGTTACGGAACACAGACGGAGTTGGATGCAATCGCTGGGGAGAAGGTTATTTTATTTAGGGGAAAACACAAAATAACACCAGGGTCCCAAGTTTTTAGGTCTGGCTCGAATTCCGGGCTCCCATATTCCTGGATCAGGAGCTCCACGAAACCCGAAACTGTAACCAGTTTGGGCTGAGCCGACCAAACGGGATAGGAGGAACCGTGCCCATTGTTCCTCACTGGGTTTGGGGTCCTTTAAACTGAGGAAATACCCCTGGGCCTGCCAAAGAAAATATTGGGGATATGTAGAGAAGCCATTGTAAGCAGAAGGAGGATGAATGCAGGCCCACTGGGAAAAGGAGACTGAGTCCAGGGGAGGAACGAAAAGGTGGCGCGGCATGTCCCAAATTTCCCCACTGCATCCATTTTGGGCGGAGTATTCTGTTACAAAACACAGGGGGAATTGGATGCAATCGCTGGGGAGAAGGTTACTTTATTTAGGGGAAAACACTAAATAACACCAGGGTCCCAAAAACAAACAATTATCCACAAGAAACAGGAACATGAATAATCCAAAAGGAGGTGAACATAAATCCACAAAAGAGCATGGCAGTAATCCAAAATAATAATGAGACAAGGTAATCCACAATGAAAAGAAACGTTAAAACAAAACCAAACAAAGCAAACACACGACACGAGGCTATGGTCTACAAACAAAGAACTATGGTCTATGAGCTATGAGCTATGGTCAATGGCCTAAGGACGAGAGAGCACGAGAAGGTAGCAGGCATACAGCATATGCTTAAACTAACTCTAATACTCCGCGAAGAAGCAGAAACGTGAAGCGGTTTAAGTACACATACACAAACAAGAGACACCTAAAACTCATAATGACAATGAAACGAAAAACCAATGAATGAACAGGGCAGAGACATGATGTAAACCAAGAGACAAAGAACCAATGAACATGAGAAGGCGGAGACATGACATGAATGAAAACAAAAGCACATGGCAAAGAAAACAAACGTGAGTCCATGTAAGAATCAGTCCAGCGGGTTTGTGAATGAAAGCGTGGAATGCGGAAGTGTTCGCGAGTCGTGCAAAGAATGGAATGCGGAAGTGAGTCGCTCAGCCTTTGCGAGCGACTCCGAGTGCGAGAGGTTCTCTAACACCTGGCCATGTCATTGATTTGATGTGCCTTTCCTGAAGAAAAGCTTTAACACTCTGCTCTGTGGCAAGATGCATTATCATCCTGAAAAATGACTTCATCATCCCCAAACCTACTTTCTATCGCTGGAATGAGAAAAGTGTCCAAAATTTCAATATACACCTGTACATTGACTGTTGAGGTCTCCTCTGGTCGTTTACCTGACATGCAACCTTTTCCTTTTATAACCTTCCGATTTTGTTTATACTTGCACCAAATTTTAGACACAGCTGACTGGGAACAACTGGGAACAACATCTTTTGCCAAACTCCATGTTGGATTTCCTTCTTGAAGGTGTTTTATAATCCTTTCCATTTTTTCAATTGACAACCCTCTTGTTGGGGCCATGTTTCCTTTCAAAAAGTCCAAGGTTAAGGTCTGTAAGCACTCTTTTAAGGTTTGTAAGCACTCTCTTTTAACTGAAGATTAATTTGTGTTTTTAGACTTGCGGTTTGTAGAACCACTAAGGATAAAAAGTGCTATATAAGTGCAGACCATTTACCATATTCATTCATCTTCAGTAGCTGCTTTGGTCAGGATCACAGTGAATCTAGAGCCTATTCTGGGACCCCTGGGCATGGGAATACACCCTGGATGGTTTGCCAGTTAATCACAGGGCACCATGTACACCCACATTCACACTTAGTAGCTATTTAGCATAACCAATCAAACTACCTAGGTAGGAGGAACCAGAAGAGCCTGTAGGAACCCCACATGTACATAGGGAGAACATGAGAAAGTCCAGGATCGAACTGGGGACCCTGGAACTGTGAGAAAGCCATACGGTGCACCTTATAATTTAACTGTATTCACACACAGACAAGAAACAAATCCCCATGTTCAGTGTTGGTTCAAAATAGCATCACATCAGTTATGCATGATCGGAAGTGGACGATACACACATCATGGAAACACTGAGGTGGAAATCTATACCAGTATAACATATAACTTAATGGTCTTAATATACAGTATATCAAATGTCTTAATCACAGTATATCTGTACACCATCACACACCTACTTGCAATAATTGTGTTCACATGGTGTGGGGCTGACTGAGGAAACAGCCACAACTGATCCACCAGTGGGATCCAGTCTAGTTTGGCTTCCTCCCAACAATTCAGCCATTTCCAGTTCCGTTTTCTCCTCCCGAGACATTTGTTCCTTTCCTCTGCTCCATCTTTCTCTGTGCCTTGTTTGGGAGGATAAACGGAGCTGCCACCATGGACGATACGCTTGTGCATAACTGGGATTTAATTACCGGTTCCTCATGCTCTGCCAAAACCAGATATTTGCTAAATCTGATGCCAGCTATAGCAGGGAAGAGAACTTGTAAGTTGAGGCAGAAATCTACTGGCCTACCACAGATATTATTTTTTATAAGCATATTGTACATTTCTATTAAAGCTTATAACCCAATATTATAATGTCAATATTATTAGGTAAAGAGCCAAGCTATACTGAACATTCTTAGGAATCCACTTAGCTAGGAATTTAGGACGAATCACACTAAAATATGTCACAGTTATTACATAATCGCTTCATTACAGTTATGCATGCTGATCAGGATTATATGAAAATATTGTAATTAACTGGTAGATTTCACAATCATAGGGTTTCATATAAGTGTAGCCAGTAAACACAACATTGATTCTCAGTATATTTCTTGATCAAACATAATCAAACAGTTTCAAAATATGATTTTTATTTCTGTTTATGATTATGTTCAATTGATTTTGATTCTCAGTCAACAGCTTTGATTTACAAGCTATTTTATAGTAATTATATATTTTTTCACGGAACACAGTACATTTTAAGGAAGTTATATAAGTTATGTAAGTCACTCTAGCTAAAACCTTTTGTAGATGACAAGATTCAGTATGTTAATACAAAACCTATTAATAGGAAATTCATTCATTCGTTCATCAAATCACACTTGTGTAAAAGACAAGAAAAAAGGCTTAGTAATGTTTAGACTTCATTTGAATCATTCTTCAGATGTAATACTAGAAACAGTCCACTATTCACAATAGTCATTGAGTCATTGCTGTTGAATCCTTGATTCAGGTCTGAACATTAATTTTGATTCTTCTTTTTTTAACAGCATGGCTCAGACAAAGTTTATATTAATGCACTCATTCTAATGTGTTATCCTTTCCATCGTAACTATAAAAGGATGTTTGTGTAAAAATGTGTGTAATGGTTAAAGTTTTCTGTGAGGAGACATTTACTAAGTATTTTCCCCCGATTATCTCCCTAATTTCATCGTGGCCAATTCCCATCCACCAGGTGTCTCTCCCCTATCACACAACAGCTACCAACCAGGGAGGGTGAAAGCTATCACATGCTTCCTCTGAGGCATATAAAGCCAAGCGAGCCAAATGCATCTTTTGGAACTGCTGTTGATGCAACATCAGGGGCTGGCATAACACACTCAGAGGAAAATGCTCTCTGCCCCCTTCCGCATGCATGAGCTCACAGGCGCTCATGATTGGCTGGCGTCACTATGACTGATAGGGGAGAGAGAGTATGCCACCCCTCCATCCCTGAGAGAAAAGCCAATTTTGGACTCTTTTGGACTCCCGGCCATAGATGGCTGTGGCATCATCAGGATGTCACTGGATGATAGGGTGAATGCTTTTCTGTTGTGCCACTCGGAAGCCCTAATTTAGCATTTTTGTAAGGAGTCTCCAGTGTCAGCACTTTGTAAAAGTCAAAGCTGTTTTCCGACACAGGAGAGCCTTCAGGACAGAGGACTTTGCAATTTCTCTGTAAGATCAAAAAGTGCATTTTTTTTTGTCTTATTAACTTCGAGAGAGAATCTAATCAGTTCATCTGCTGCTTGAGATATTGCACTAACAATAATATCAAATCTCAGGAAGACGCATGGGCAGACACATGGACAAACTGATGGCAAAAATTGTTGCTTGACAAAAAAAATGGCCTTGAGTTCCTGAACACGAACATTTCTGTCTGACAAACAGGAAAGAAACTTTTGAAAAAAAAAACCCAAAACACTATTTCAGATATTTGACCTTGATTCTGTTTGGATCAATCCCAAAATATGATCAGTTCATCTGCTGGTTACAAGGATAATTCCCTATAAATCCTACAAACATTCAGCCGCTCGTTTTTGAGATATTGCAATAGCGATAATCTTGGATGGACTCATGGTTGGATGCATAAAAAGTACGATGTGGTGTTAGAGTTGGCACATTGCTATGGTATGAGTGGAATAAAACACTTCTGCACATTCAGCACATTATTCATATAACAGCACATCCTGAAATGTTTTGTTCCTTACACAGTATGGATTACTATTTGAACAGAATGTATGGTGTTTTGTAAAATAAGCCAAATAAGGCTTGAAAGGCATTCAGATACATGTACTGTCTACATTGGTTGGGGATTTTAGAGACAGCTTTGACTCAGGTTTAAACAATAAATGTCAATTGAGTAAAATGTTGCATTAGTTTTTAAATCAAATAGGTAGTGTGGCTGTTTTTTTTTTACACTACACTCAGAAAAAAAGGTTTTGGCAGGGTTCTTTGGATGGATAACAGTTCTTCCTTACCTACAGCTCCTGCCTTGTTGTAGTATTTTACATAGACGCTTTAAGGGTTCTCCCAGTAGGATAAACCAAAGAGCACTTTTGATTACTAGATGGAACATTTAGAGAGTGTACTGGATATTACTGTACTAGCTCAATAAGAGAATAATTTGAGTAAACATAATCTGATTCATTTGGAGTTATAACCTCTGAGCTGAATTATAATCGAAATATAAATTCCTTGATTGGGTTTCTCCACGTTAACATAAAGGTTAATGTAAACTGAATGTAATTACTACAGTGCCCTCCACTAATATTGGCACCCTTGGTAAAAGAAGGCTGTGAAAAATTGTCTTTATTGTTTAACCTTTTGATCTTTTGTTAAAAAAAATCACAAAAATACTCTGCTCTCATGGATATCAAACAATTGCAAACATATCTTGGGTATATGTTTATATATGTCATATATAAGGTTGGAGAATACATGGCAAGAGATCTGAGACCATTCCTCCATACAGAATCTCTCCAGATCCTTCAAATTTTGATGTCCATGCTGGTGGACTCTCCTCTTCAGTTCATCCCACAGGTTTTCTATGGGTTTCAGGTCAGGACACTGGGATGGCCATGGCAGGACCTTGATTTTGTGGTCAGTAAACCATTTTTGTGTTGATTTTGATGTATGTTTTGGATCATTGTCCTGCTGGAAGATCCAACCACAGCCCATTTTAAGCTTTCTGGCAGAGGCAGTCAGGTTTTCATTTAATATCTGTTGATAGTCCATGATGCCATGTACCTAACATGGCCAGGTCCTCTGGCAGAAAAACAGCCCCAAAACATTAAAGAGCCATCCCATATTTAACCGTGGGCATGAGGTACTTTTCCATATGGCTATCTCTCTATGTGCGCCAAAACCAACTCTGGTGTTTATTGCCAAAAAGCTCTATTTTGGTTTCAAATGACCATAGAACTCGATCCATTTGAAGTTCCAGTAGTGTCTGGCAAATGGAAGACGCTTGAGTTTGTTTTTGGATGAGAGTAGAGGCTTTTTTCTTGAAACCCTTCCAAACAACTTGTGGTGATGTAGGTGACTTCGGATTGTAGTTTTGGATATTTTCTGACCCCAAGACGCAACTAACTTCTGCAGTTCCAGTTGACTGGAACTTAGTTCTTCTTGATTATTGCCCTGATGGTGGAAATGGGCATTTTCAATGATTGTGCTATTTTCTTATAGCCACTTCCCATTTTGTGATGCTCAACAACCTTTTGCTGCACATCACAGCTATATTCCTTGGTCTTACCCATTGTTATGACTAACTAAGGCCTATGTGTTACCTCATATTTATACCCCTGTGAAACAGGAAGTGATGGTTGAACAATTTCCTGTTCCTAGTCACCCAGGGGTACTAAAAAAACCTAAATATCAGTGAGAATATACTTCAAATATATTTTTCTCATATGAATTCATAGGGGTGCCAATAATTGTTGCACACCTATATTTAACAAAGATATTTATTTTTGGATAAACCTGTGTTGTGTTTGCAATTGTTTGATATCCATGAGAGCAGAGCATTTTTGTGAATTTTTTGAACAAAAGATCAAAAGGTTATACAATAAAGACAATTTGTCACAGCCTTCTTTGCTCATATTTACCCAGAGTGCCAATATTAGTGGAGGGCATTGTATAACAGCCAGTAAGCAGCAATCCAGAATGAATGGATATGTTTCTTTGATGAGAAACCCAGAACATAATTGCAAAAATTGTCTAAATTTAGCTAAATAGGCTCATTACTATTTTCATTATTTTTGTTTCTATGATCATTAATAATATTAAACATCTTCTATATTTTGTTTAATTTTCGTTCTAAAGACCGCGTCACTCACCCCCTTTCTGCAAATAAACATTCCAATAAAGTCCTGCTGTACTACTTGTCCGTTATGTTTGTGCACACAGGCAGTCCATACAACAGTAATCTATAAAAGAACAGGAAGTGAAGCGCTATCTTGATGGAGTGAGATATAAGCCCAGGATTAGAGCAGAGTTATTGATATATCTTATGGGGGCCATGGCAGAGATGGCTGATGTTTGACTAAGAGTAATGTTGACAACAGCTTATGCTATAGAAAAGGTCTAAAGATGAAGAGTCCATCATAAAAAAGGACTTAGAAAGGAATGAGACCGAACAAGAGGCAAGAAAAGAGTAAACTGTTAACCTGAGGGATTTAACTATTTTTACCAGAGGCCAAAAAATTTAATTTCTGCCTGTTGTGGGGCTGAGTGTGTTCAGCATTGAATTTATTTGTGATGTCACACTCAGTGTTTAATGGCTCATAAGAAAGTAGACACTCAGGGCTTTAAGAATTTGCAGTTTTTCATAAGTATTTCTTTTTCCCCCTAGCCTACTAGGTTGTATAGTGTTATTGTGGAAGTTGTGTTTTACTATCAAAAAAGCTTTAGTTGCTATCTGTTTTATCTCTGTACCAGTGTTATTGTGGAGAGGTGTGAATTGTTTGCCCAGCAGGGGGCTCACACGTCTCCCCTATCCCATTGCCCTGCTCACCATTAGCTAAACACAGAATCATGATACTCTACACACAGAAACCCAACAGTGTCCTGACTAATCTTATAACAGAATTGTGGTGATAAAAAATATTAATTTGTCTATACTGATTGAAAATATCTGATCAGTTGATTTTCATTCCGCTGGTGGAATGGAACGCCAGTGTACTGTGAGAAAGGGTTAAATAGCTGTGCTTGCCATGCTTGATTTGTTGGTAAAGATGCATACAAACTTAAGCGGGTGGCCTTGTTGAAGCATTAATGGGGTAGTCCAGCTGAGGATAAACTGTACATGTTTAATGGTTCATACAAGTAACCCCATAAGTAATAAACAATAAGTATTTGCCTACCAAGTTTTTCATTGAAAAGTGAAATGAAAGCAATATCAGGTTAAATGAAACCACTATAATATGTGACTTAAAGCAGATTTATAATAAATAAAACAGCCACACAGGATTATAAAGAAATGTTTGCTTGAGGACCTGTCACTTCTGCTTATACTATCATTAGATCAGACTGGATACTTTAAGTAGGGAATTAAACATGATGGGGCATGCTGGTATAGGAAAATAATCAATCACAGTGTTACCATTAACACTCCACACTCCATAGCAGATTCATAAGTTCCTCTTATTTTGCTAAAGATTGCATTTATTAATTGATCAATAAATGTAATATTGTGTATTTTAACCATTTGTAGTTATATTTAACGTTGTGGAACGTTCATGAGACGAGGTAGGTCCTGTTATCACCATAAGCAGTCATTCCCTCACCTCTATTTTTTCTCTATCTTGAAGTTCATAAGACAAAAAAAGAAACCAGGAAACACAAAGTCCTGAAGACTATCCCGTGGCAGAAAACGCACTGACTTTTTCAAAGAGCTGACAGTGGAGACTCCTTCCATACATTTTAAATAAACATCTCCTTACTGAAAGCTTCACCATCATGATTATAAGTTTTTCTTTGTTAAATAACAAAAAAATATATTAAATATAATTTAATCTGTTTATTATTAGGCTTAGATAAGTCCCTGTGAAAGAACTGTTACTCTAGAAATGATAACGTATTAGAACAAGTGCATTAAAATAAACTTGATTTACAGCCTGTGCTACTGTCAGAGCTGTGCTGTTATAGAAAATTAATCAACGCCTTCTGACCATCAGATTCGAGAATTCAACAGTGCTCTGAAATAAATAGAATTATTAAAATTAAGTTAATTAAAAATTAAGGAAAAAATGCAGTATCATCTTTGTTTACAATTTTATTGTAAACAATTTTATTGTAAACTGCATTTCAAAGGGATTTTTTTCTTCATGTATCAACACTGTTTCGAAAGCGAATTAGATTTTGTTTTTGTTCATCACCTGTGTTTTCTTGGTTATGCCACGTCCTCAGAGCCTGCTGCATATTCATAGAAATTTCATCATCAGCCTGAATGGCCAACAGGACCTTTAATCTGACTTGCTTCTGTCATTCGCTTCCATAGATTTTAGGCTTTTATTTCCTGTTGTGGCTTCGCTATGTAGTTTTTACTGTTTTTGAGCACTTGGCTCTTTGTTGGTGAAGTTCAGCAAAATCAGATTAACTTTGTTGTCTTTTCTGGTTTATGCCCTTATGGGGTTTTTATCATACGTATCATTGTAGAGTCTTGAATTTCTGGTGTCCCCATATGTAAATAATAGGAGTATTTTAAAATGGGTTAATCAGACAAAGATACAGCTTGATCCTTACTGAAAAAAACCCCCCCAAAAAAACCCAACAACGCTCAATTATGAGTCTTCTGCCCCTTCAGCCACCTCAATGAAAGGGTCACACAAGTTTTCCAATAATATATGAACCTCTACACACACAAAAATTAGCTGAATGAATCAACCAATCTTTTCCAAACCTGGAGTTTTCAAACCTGGCTTGGGTAAAGTTAATCTCTTCCCATTTGTTGCCATTAGAGTGAATGTGTGAAAGGGGTTTTCACTGAAAGTGGTACATGGAAGTGAGTGGACATCCAGGGTGGCCAGTTACATTTAAAGAGTTGGGTGTTGCTTATTAAACATTTAAGTGCATAGTGATGCATTGCAGACCAGACTAAAAAATCAGTTTGTTTTTTTTTCGATATTAATTCTAACTATGTGATTATTAAACAAAATTCTTGTTTGGTGAAAAACTGAAATCATGAGATCTAAACTTTAAAAAAAAAAAAAAAAAAATTAAACATCAGATGAAAAAAATCAGGTACCCTCTTTATTTATAACTGTAGTGTCAGATTTTAGAAACTGATTTCATGTTATGTATAACATATAACAACAGATCATGTTTCTGTGCTTTTTCAGGTCACCGTAATGTATTCTACTAAAATCTATTATAATTGTGGTATTTCCCCTTTTGCAGTCTCTAATCACCAGAAGTTTTAGTCTACATGTTGAAAATCTTCATGCTGCATTTGAGTAATGCCAGATGTCATGCCAAGTATTAAAAATGTGTGCTGGGACGATGGGTAATAAAATAACCTTAACCCAAAATAATCTTATTGAAATGGTGCACAAATGAAGATTTATAGGACAAAATGGGAAGGAATTGTAACAGTGAGGGATATATAATTAGATTATACAGTATGTGTATGAAGTTATAAGAAAAGCCATGACTGCCCTAGCACTTGTTGCCACAAATGTTTACAAAAGCAAAATTTTGTAAATCTGTTGAGTTTTGGAATTTTAGCAGTCACCAATTAATTAATCATGGATCAGTGTGTCTTAAATTTTTAATAATTGCTGGATTATTATGAATTGTTGCCCACTGCTCTTTGACAGAGAGTGTGTTCCCTATGGACACGAGGAAGAGATGCAGAGAAAGATACAGAGAGAGTGGAGGCTTAGCGATTCGCACATGAGCTCATTGCTGGAAGAAGGCTCTCGAGGGAAACAACAGCTCTGAGCGTGCCTGGGACATTCTCTCTCTCTCTCTCTCTCTCTCTCTCTCTCTCTCTCTCTCTCTCTCTCTCTCTCGTTCGCTCTCATATACTCACAAACACACTCGCACACATACAAACACATAGACACGTGCATGAGCGAGAAAGGGAAACTATTGGCTCTGCTTTTCAATCTAAATGCAAATGCATGGAACGGGAGCTCCTGAACAAAAGAGGAGATACAACAAAGGGAAGGGAAACAAAAGGGCAAGATTAGAAAACACTTGTATCATGTATGTTCAAGTGCTTGCATGTGAGTGTATATGTGGGTGTGAAAGTAATTTAAACATGAGGTTTGAATATGTCTGGCAATATTGTGTCAGGCTTAGCTGTTCTGTGGCAAAGCACCTGTGAGCTCATGGAATGTGATAATTTCTTTTCTATAATGAGATAGTCAGTGTGATGTGTAGGCGTGTAGCATGACCACCACCAGGACTGTGAAGTGAATAATGATGCTTTTACATCATTACACACATTAACTGCAATGACAAGTATAGAAAATGGCTACTGTACGGCTTTGCTTGCCAGTCTTATTACTGAATGAAAAGTCATCATTAATGGTTTTGCTCCATTAATGATTTTATTTATGTCATGAAGTTCACTCCAAATAGGGATCCCCTGTTGAGCATATCCATTAGACTAGTGGTTTAGTAAACAGAAAACCCACAAAACAACAAAGTTTTATGTTTTTTCTTGTTTTGTTTTTAAAAAAAATCCTAATTAGTATGAGGAAAGACATAATGAATCTGAGTGTTAATGGAATATTGTTCTTAGAATGTTAGAAAGAAGTGAACAATGCCATTATTTTCCATGCATTTCATAACTCTATTTACCAAATGCAGTAATATTGTAATAATGTTCTCTCACAGCAAGCAGCAACAGAATGGCCACTCGAGTTCTTCCACACCAATCTTGTCAACAAACCATGTCTTCATGGACCTCTTTGTGCACAGGAGCATTTTCAGGTTTGGTGCTCTTAGTTCCAGTGTAGGGAAATTATTAATGCTACAGCATACAAAGACATTCTATAGAATTGTGTGCTTAAAACTTTGTGCCAACAGTTTGGGGAAGACTCACATACTATATGGGTGTGATGGTCAGGTGTCCTCATACTTTTGGCCCTATAGTGTACTTAACAGGAAAATAATTTGAGAATAGTTTAAGAAAATAAACTAGGGATAAATCAAGATTACACCAAATTAGAATGAAATCAAATCCAGAAGATTTAGAGCAAAGTTGCAATGGCTTCTGGAGATACATGAGCTAACAGACAAGGATTAATGATTACCAAAAGGTCATGATTAAGCCAACTGACTAGAGAAACTAGGATAACGAAGGCAAGGATCTAACATGAAAGATGATAAACATGAACAAGATCTAAGCATTAAAAGGAACCAGATATAAACCAAGATAGGGTAAAGGTATAGGAAACAAATACATAGGATAACACTAATTATGTATGTTACTATTGTTCTAACTCCTTTTTTTTTCTCGACCAACAGAGCGATTTCCTTTAGAATTTGGGGTATTTTCCCAATAGCATTTTTCTTTCCAGAGTGCTAATAACAAATTGGTAACCATGACCCCATGTGGGTAGCCTATAAAAGGTCCCCGCTACATCATACAACAAGTTCTTTCACATCTTGTCTCATCAAGGAGTTAAAGAAGTGGATTGGAAGTGGAAGAAAGACACAGAGGCTGTTGAGTGCTTGTAATGTATAGAAATATACTCACAGAATTAGATGAGAGGAGAGGAAGTTATCCCCAGCATTGAAGGACAGAATAAATGTAGTCACAACCTACTAAGTGGATAGCTCAATGTGTTGTATGTATGGTGGTAAGAAATGTATATATGGCTAGATGATAGGAAAGATGGACATATATGTAACAGTAGTATTTATTGTAAATACTGTCTCATACTGTATGTCACTGCATAACCTTGTTAGATAGTCACAGCATGTGCATACACCTGTACAAGAAGGTATTCAGGTGTTTGTCTAGGCTCTCCTTTATATACAGTCTGTAATTGAGGAACCAAAAGAGAGACAGTGTTAATATGAGCAGCTAGATTGACAATCATGAACTTGTACACCAGCTGTCAAATTACTAATCAGCAAAAAGAAACTATAGTGACCAACATAAGCTTGTAGATCAGATAAATGATAACAGCATAGACTACTTACACTCTCAGAAATAAAGCTGGGGTAGTACCTTCAAGGGTAGACCTTTTATGCAATTAGTGTGTATCTTTTAATTAGAAATGTTCATGTGGCGTACCTTGAATTAGCTTTTAGAGCAAAGCAGTACTTATAGGTAGAACAGTGGTTATGCACCTTAAACTGTTTTTAAAGGTGTTTTCAAGTTGGAGTGGGCAGAGTGGCTTAGTGGTTTGCACGATTGCCTCGCACTTCTGGGGTTGGGGGTTTGAATCCCACCTCTGGCCTATGTGCTTGGAGTTTGCATGTTCTCCCCGTGCTTTGTGGGTTTCCTCTGGTACTCCAAAGACATATATTGTAGGCTGATTGGCATTTCCAAATTGTGAATGTGTGTGCAATTGTGCCCTGCAATTGTGCCCTGCAATGGCCTGGCACCCTTCCAGGGTGTCCCCCCTCATGTGCCCGAGCTCCCTGGGATAGGCTCCAGGTGACCCTGTGTAGGATAAGATGGATGGGAATTGGAAGATACATGCTAAAGGTATAAAAGATGTACAGTACCTGTGATGGTACCATGACAAAGAAAAGTACAATTTGGTACCTATACTTCTGAGAGTGTAGGAAGACCATAATTAGCTGGTAGACTAAAAAAACCCAGCAAAGACTAGCTAGAACAGCTAAACCCTCAAAATAACAAATAATAATAAAGATACCATATTCTGGTCAACCAACTTAACCTCCTTTACTTGGCCAAGCTGTTTGTTTGTTTGGTTGTTTATTTATTTATTTTTTGTGTGGGGTGTGCACTGTAGGGTACAAGGAGTAAAAGACGACTACATAACTTTAAATGATGCCTTCAGATGACTAAGGAAAGACAGGACCATACTGAAACATCATAAGCCATTCCTTTATTCTTAGTGCATTTGTACGTAAGGAGAGCTGCTGACAGCACACATAAGTGCTTGCGAAATGAGCAGCCGATTAATTGTCACCAATTAAATATTGAAATGCAGCAGTTGTTTACAAAGAAATGGTAGAGCTACTAATTGAGGTATTAAGCATCAATACAAAACAGCATGTGATTTTATCTTATTAGAAGCCCTTGAGGAACACTTGTCTCAGCTGTTTCATGTGGTCTGATATTATGCATAGGCCATACACTAAAGAAACTATTGATCTTATGCTAACAGGTAGTGGGGCTGTCAGCTGTCTTTAGCACTGGCTAGCCCCCAGTGAGTCTACAGATGCCAAGCAAGTGAGCAATGCCAGCTTAAAACCATGATGTATGTACAGTTGTGCTTGAAAATCCCATTGATTAAAAACACTTGACTAATCTTAGCGGTTCACATACTTTTGCCACTCACAGATATGTAATATTGGATCATTTTCCTCAATAAATAAATGACCAAGTATAATATTTCTGTCTAATTTGTTTGACTGGGGTCCCTTCATCTACTTTTGGACTTGTGTGAAAATCTGATGATGTTTTAGGACATATTTGATGCAGCAATATAGAAAATTCTAACTTTTCTTTGAAGCACTTAAAGTATTGCTTAAAGTATTTAAGCAATACTTTAAGTAAGTAATTGCTTAAAGTATTCATGTTTAAGCAATGAATTTGTAAAAGCAACACAAATCTTTATTTGCTTTTAGCACTTCTATTAGGCAAACTATAACTCTGTGTGGTATGGAAACCAATGTGAAATTCATTCAGTCTCCAAAACGTGGCATGGTCTAAAAATGAGTTTCATTAATGGCTATTAATATGATGGTCATAACTAGCTAGATCCAAACATCTGTAGTCTCAGAAGGTTTTTTTTTTGCCTCCCATATTAGTGATGGGAAATCTGGCTCTTTTTATTGAGCCAGATCATTTGGCTCAGCTCAGCAATAAGAGCCGACTCTTTCGGCTCCCAAACGGCTCTTCATTTAGTACCACATCTGGCTTTTATAATTCAGCCAAATTTAGCAATATTTTGACCTATGATTAGTATGTGTGCACATATATCACTTAAATTATTCAATATAATTATACTAAACCTTATAATTTTATATAATTTGACATGTATGTTTGGCATAAAAACCTTAAATAATGTAAAAACATCAAACACTATTACACGTGTATTGAACATTTTATTTATATTGAACTATTCAAAACACAAAGACCCTGCTCCATATGATACCTTACAAATTCTACATTCTGCCTTTATGTTGTCTGTTATTAAAATGTATTAAATGTTTAAAATGGAGAATGTTACCACACGTGATTGGTCGCACACACATATACGTCAAACGCAACATTCAGTCAGTGCATGGAGTGCACATGGCCGAGCAGTGTGGCGAAAAGATCATCCTATTATTCTGTCTTGTATTAATTTACAAAAAAAATTAAATCGGCTCTCAGACGGGAGGCGGCTCCCACTTAAAGGAGCCGACTCACAGTGCCGACTCATTCGCGAAGGACCCATCACTATCCCATATAGCATCTCCGGTTGTCAAATTCAATATAGAAACAGTGACGTCCTGATAATGGGGTGGCAGAATGGACTCTACTGTGCATAAAAACGCTACTAATCATCAGTGATGACTGTTTCTCAGCTGACCTCAGAACAGCTGAGGAGGAAACTGTAGGTTTTCCCACAGACTTAATTAGCCATTATGTTTAGCGCTCTCGAGTTGCTACACTACTAGACTTCTGCTTGTTCAGAGATATGTGATGTTTGAGCTTGTTTGAGAGCATAAAAGGGTAATTGGTGGTTTATAAAATGCAAACTACTTGTAATGTTGCTAGCCAAATCAGCTTGCTAGATACAGTACGTAGATTAGCTATACACATTGCAGCTACGCTTGCTGATGTATCCTGTGTTTGCTGCAGGCTATGTGGCATTTTTGCCTTTATGAGTTTATAGAAGTGTATTTCAGTATCAGTATGAGTGTTACAGTATCTTTGCAAAGCCGTTGTAGTCATGTTTTAAAGGGTAAATAGTGAAATAATTAGAACTATCCAAATATGATACATAAATATAACAAGTGTGATCCCCGATTCCCTGCATGCACCATGCTTTACGATGAACTGATTCTTATAGAGGAGCCAATGTATTTGGTAAGTAATAACCAAGCCTCCCTCGCTCAGGCACATTTGTGGCTTGAATAGGATATTGACACCAATCTTTGAAAGACCCAAATATTAAACCCAATATCGATTGTCAGGCCTGTATGTATACATTGACTGTTGTGTGAAAGGCAAGAAACCACAGCCTTTAAAGATCTGACATTTATCTCATTATGTTTTTCCTCTGACCCAAACACTGAATGGCAATATTCCACACTTAAGGTTTGGAAAACAAAAGCTGTCTCCTCTATGGCCTTTCACTTTATTTTTCTGTACTAGTGGGCCATCCTTGAGTGCTTTTGTATGTCAAACAGTGGCAGTGAAAAGCCACAAGTGCCAGGGAGTCCACTTGAGTCCAATTAATGAGGGTAGGCTGGTGGAGTGACTTAAAGGAATACTTCAGCGTGAAATGCTAATGTCGCTAATAATGACTGAGAGCCAGGAAACCTTGCCAGTTAGCTTTATGCTAATGCATATCATAATGTGTATCTCCGTTTACTTTTTTGGGGTGAAATATACTGTACTCTATTACATGTAATAACCAATTTATATATCTTTATGTATTATTACATTTGTTTTTGAGAGCTAGGTTATCATTGTCTTAATTAGCATCTGTGTTAACTGTATTTTGGGGTAAATATGCACAACTTTTGAATATTATTTACAACAAATATACTTCTATTACATACAGTTGAGGTCATAAGTTTACATACACATTGCAAAATCTGCAAAATGTTTATATTTTAATAATAATGAAAAACTTTACATATGAACAGGTGTAAATTAATTTGTCATTGTTATTATTTTTGTTTAGCTCTTTTAAAAAAATTATTTAGTACTGCCCTTCAGAAGTTACATAAGATATTTACATATTTCCCAGAAGACAAAATAAAAAGTGTTGCTTTCTTGAGCATCGGTGAATGTTTGAACCTTTTGTAATAGTTGTGTACGAGTCCCTCAGTTGTCCTCAGTGTGAAAAGATGGATCTCAACATCATATATTCCCTGTTGGAAAGGGGTTAAATATGCAGAAGATGCTGGAAAACCAAATAATGTGCAGGACCTGGAGGATGTTTTCTGAAGAACAGTGGGCAGTTTAACTGCTCAGGACAAACAAGGGACGTAAAAACAGCCATTGATCATCCAGATAACAACACACAGTATTAATTATCAAGCGTATGTAGCTTATTCAGGGCAGTACTAAATAAAACACAAAATACAATGCCTCTTATTTACAAAAAAATAATAATAATATATATATATATATATATATATATATATATATATATATATATATATATATATATATATATATATATATATATATTTTGCAGATTCTGCAAGGCGTATGTAAACTTATGACCTCAACTGTATAATTAGTTGCGTTTTGGAAGGATAGATTAATGACAAGCTCATTTATGGCAGCATTAGCATTTTTGAGTGAATTCTGTTTACAGGTTTTGCCTCTTTGGTTTTTAGCGTTATTGGGCTGTATTAGCACAACATGTAGCTTTGTATTTTATCTTGTCAAGTTGTAAAGTATAGTTTATTGGCATTATGTCACCAATATGTTATTGTGAATTATTGTTAAGTGCATGATCTTTTCTCTGTGAAATCTATGCACAGATATTGTCACATGATTTAAAATATAAAAGCATTCTATATTTATAGTTGCTTATGATGGACAGGCAATAGATAAACATTTATTTTCCTTTTAACATACATCATACTGTAGCTTAATTATTTGAATGTAACACATTTTCAAATTATGATGTGTTTACTAAGATAGACTTTGTTGTCAATTTCTAAGGGACACACAACACTGGTGAAAAAAACAAAACAATAGAAACCATCACAGAAATTCTAATGGTTTCCAATACAGAAGCCATTATAAACCATCAGCTAACCATTAAAACCATTACCATTATTGGTCCTTGATGGGATCCACTAGACATAACATGCCACCAATAGAAGGCAACAAATTACCAGTAGAGACCCACAGGGACCATTACAGTTTCCATTAAAAGCAATATAATTCCCATTATAACCATTAAAACCATTACAGATTCTATGAGGGTTTCTATTGTTTTTTTTTTTTTTATACAGAAGTTTGGACCCTTCTGTATGCATATGACTAAAGCCATCATCCCTGCAGAAGCAAATTTATATCGAGGCTGAGAAAATCTCAAAACATCTACTGACTGCCACAAAGGCGTTGTCTATAATGCTATAAATATCGAGTGAATATCCCAGCACTGTTTGCATTTGAGCCTTGCTGACCAGACCGTTGATCTCCGACAGTGATGTTTTCAGTAATGAAAGTTCATGATCAAAGCTTGGAGCAACAGTTGCACCCTAGTAAAAGCTGCGCTTTTTCATCCTGCTTTGTTTGAACAAAAATCCACTTAAATGTACCACTGACTGTGTGCCTGCAACAGCTCTTTTACCCTCAACAAATATTTGACAGCATTATGCAACTCCAGAAATGCAATTAGACTTTAGATTAAAACAGCATAATTCAAACTGTTGAATATTCTGCTGACACGAGGAGCGAGATAGACAGATAGAGCAGGGAGTAATACGATCTTCTCGGCTTAAGTGATGGTGTTGAAACAAGGGAGGGAAGGCTGCTTTGATCTTCCATATTAATTACGGCCTAATTGAGGGAATTCTCTGTTGCACACCTCTCTAAGCTCTTTGAAGCCCGCCACCATTCAGTTCCCTTGTATTCCCCTCAAACACCCCTCTACTCCACCCCACCCCCCCACATGTTGACAGGTCCAACAGCAAGATGCCCTTCTACTTAAACCGATAATGACACAAGAGGACATTTTGCTTGGCTGTGACATTTTGCCAACCTCTGCAACCTTCTGACATGCAGGTGCTCATGTGGAGTAGGCCTGGGCACTCGCTCACTAACAATCACTATTTTGAGAGCCTAAACCTGAAAACTCGAGGCAATGAATATGCAGCAGGAGGAAAGGGGCGTGCGTATTATCAGGCGAGTTTGGATGTCATCCAGTACTGACAAGTGAGTCTGTAGTGCAGTGCCTGCTGCTCGCTCGGCTCCCATCTGGACAGGCGACGAGCAAGTGTGATCAACATGTGGCTCTGAGGAGGAAAGGGAAGCGAAAAATGGGCATATTCAAACAACAGAGGAGTATGACCAAATTATTTGAAGTGAAAATGAATGTAAGTGTTTGTCAATTTAGATTTCGGGGGACTGGAGGAGTTCACCAGATTTTCATTCTCCTATTTATAGTTTATGGCAGCATTGTGGCGCAGCGGATGGTGTTGCTGCCTCAAAGCTCCAAAGTCCCTGGTTCGAGCCTGAGCTTGGCTTACTGCCTGCGTGGAGCTTTGCATGTGCTCCCCATGTCCATATGGGTTTCCTCTGCATTCTCTGTTTTTTTACACCCTGAGTCTTTATTCCTGCAAGATAAAGAGGTTTCTGAAGATGAATGAATGAATGAATTTTTTTCAACTAGATTATAAACAATGGACATTATGACAACACAGCTTTACCCAGGACTAAATCTAGATCCGTAATAAGCAAGACAGAAATGAGACTGGGAACAAACATACTTGCTAAAACAGAATAAGGAGGATCCAGGACTCAGTAAAGGGAATCTTATCCTCTCCTGGGGGACACCTGATTATCTGATTAATTATCCAAACAAATTCTCATTAGTACGGCAGTTTATTATTCTGATTAGCCGAGTCATCCATCCATCCATTTTCTCCGCTTTTCCTACACATTGAATCCTACGCAGGGAGCCTGGAGCCTATCCCAGGGGACTTGGGGCACAAGCCAGGAGACATCCTGGACGGTGTGGCAACCCATCGCAGGGCACAATCACACACAGTATCACACACTACGGACAATTCGGAAATGCCAATCAGCCTACATTGCATGTCTTTTGACTGGGGGAGGAAACCGAAAAACCCAGAGGAAACCCCTGAAGCATGGGGAGAACATGCAAATTCCACACTCACAGGGTGGAGGCGGGATTCAACCACTAAGCCACTGTGTCCCCCTAGCCGAGTTACTGTGAAAAAGAAAGGAGCCTTGATCTGTTAGCCATAACTCATCATCCATTAGCCACAGGCCTTAGAACATGGAGAACATCTCATTTCCTCATAAAATCTGTAGCTCAACCTTAAATAATATTATCCTCTCACCTACCCTGTAGTTGATAGTTAATCCCCATTGCTCTCCAACATGGCATTTGTCCCCGGTGCATGCACTCGCTGCCTCACAATTATAGTCATGCTGGAAAAACTCAAGGTTTCTTAATCTAATCATGTTTCGTAACAACGTGGCAAGTCTTTTTTTTTTCTTCATGTAATTAGTTACCATTGATGCATTGTAATGATTCTCGGAAGCAGTCTAATTAGATTTGAATCATTAATGAGAAACTTATGGTTAATGAAGTTTCATAGGGCATGTGAGATATGTTCACACACTCGTGCACACACACACACACACACACACACACACACACACACACACACACACACACACACACACACACACACACACACACACACACACACACACACATTGGCTAAGATATCCAAGAGAAACTACCAAATTTGGCTAATCTTGTAAAGGAGGAGGTCTACATCCTTATTATGTCATTCTTTTACAGGTGTGTGTGTGTGTGTGTGTGTGTGTGTGTGTGTGTGTGTGTGTGTGTGTGTGTGTGTGTGTGTGTGTGTTCCCTATGTTCAATTGAACACCAGTAACTACATGAGTGTTGCTGGCAGAACTCCAGAGGTTTCTCCCTAACTATCCATCTGTCACCAGACTGTAGTCTTGCTACTCCTGAGTAGGTGAATGTGTGAGTTATTGAGTGTACTTCGTGAAACATCTTTATGCATCAGGGATGACATGTCATTTACTGATCAGTGATAGACTGTCTGTTTGACATTTCTTATATCACAGTCTTAGTACTTCTGACGTCTTCTCCCCTAGATTTCAAGGAAAGGAACCCAACCAACTTTATTCTTAAATAACGGTATAACTCACCAAAAAGGTGTTAGTGTGCCACCCAGGACACGGCACCAATTTCTTAGAAATCCAGCAGCAACAATGAGTCAGGAACCAGGAGACTGGTTATTATTGCACGCTTGAAGAATCTTCAGATCAGTATAACTTCAGAAAGCTTTCACCAGCTCAAATCTACAGATCTAGTATATGTAAGAGAAAAGGAGGAGGTAGGAAAGTGATTAAAAATTAAACATTATGAACATAAACTTAACCAATAATCATAGAGTCGGAGGAAAATAATTAAAAGCAAATAATTCAAGCAAATATTTCCTTTATATGATACACTATGGACAAATGACTTAGTAAGGAAGAAGGGACTATACACATGTTCTTGCAAACGGCATTTTCTGTTTGACAGTTTTATGCTAACATTCATTCATTTTCACAGTAATTCCTTTATCCTAGTCAGGGTCACAGTGGATCCAGAAGCTTTCCCAGGAACACTGGGTGCTAGGTGGGAATACACCCTGGATGTGATGCCAGTCCACACACACACATTCACATGCTCATTCACACCTAGGGGCAATTTAGAGTAGCCAGACCACCTATTGGAATGTTTTTGGGCAGTGTGAGGAAAGTGGAGAACCTGGAGGAAACCCATGCAGACATGTGGAGCTCAGAATCAAACCGGGCACTCTAGATGCTAACAGCTAGGAGCTCTTGGTATAGAGCATTAGTATATACTGAGAGAGAGAGAGAGAGAGAGAGAGAGAGAGAGAGAGAGAGAGAGAGAGAGAGAGAGAGAGAGAGAGAGAGAGAGAGAGAGAGAGAGAGAGAGACACACACACACACATACACACACACACACACACAGTTCCCTAATATTCTCCTTGCCCACAGGTCAGTCTAATTTGCATTATCAACCACGGTCATGCTTGTTAAGTGTTACCCAATTGTGTTCCTCAGTAGCCCTGAATCTCAGTCTCTCTCTTTCTTTATCTCTTCCTATCTGATTTATGTTATGGACATAATGCATGATGGTCCTCCAAGCCAAAAAGAAATGTCTCTGTAACCTCTGACCTTAGCTTTGGGCGCAGCAGTCATAGGAGAGCACACAGTCGATAATTGCAGTGCTCTCTGGCATTACTCTGCCTTATTTGCACTCCGAATCCCAGAAGGCACTGCATGAGGATTGAACCTTTTGACCTGGGTCGACCACTGGGTATGATGTTTGAAGGATTTGGGTTCATTTGCAGCTCTGGAACTTGCGGACCTTTTCAAGACTTAGTTATGCAATAGTCTGTGCATTCCTTAACTTGTGAAAACATAGCCATGGCATTACTGTATTTACTCAGATATTCTAGTCTTTACCTTCGCCTTTATTGTGTAATACAACATAATTGTATTACAGTGTTTAATAGCCATTGTATTGTTCCATACATCACTTAACATATGGGTGACTCCATGATTGGGGTGCCATGTGTGTCCCGCTGAAATTATATTTACAAATGTATATAAGATATTTCATAAAATATCAAGCACATCAAAAAGTGTCCTTCACAACAACCTCTATGCATACTTTAGATAAATAACTTAAACCATTAATAAAAACCTTCATACACGAAACGTTCACATCTATAGCACTTAGAATGATTTTGTGTTTTTGCCTGCACACTTTACCTTGAAATATAATCATTAAAATACTTCTTTTTTTACTTTTGCATTAATGTATGAATCCATTTAACATCTCACTCTTGGAACATCCTTCTCCATCCATCCATTAGATATAAATTATATCCATTATAAGTTTACTTCATTCTCCTTTTCTGTATTTTCACTGATATTGACTGATGAGGTCACATTGATGCAACCATGTTATGAAAGTAAATAATAAGTATAGTAAGTAAATTCAAAATCCTTCTGCTCACCTACAAAGCCCATAATAACCTTACTCCATCCTACTAGTCCAACCTTCTCCTTCCACACAAATCACCCCGTCTCTAGAGCCCCCCTGTCTCAAACCGTCGAACAATCCCTCTCATGCGCCTTATGTCCTGTCTCAAATCCTACCTGTTTCCCCAAACATTCAATATTCCTGTGATTTAGTTCATACTGGTTTATGTTTATTGTTTTCTTTTTTCCTCCCTTCTTGTTTTCTTTTGTCTTTATGATAAATTGTCTCCTTTGCTTTGTTTATGTTAATGTGTTTAACTCTTTGTGTTTGCCTCGCACCTCCAGGTTTGGGGGCTCGAATCCCGCCTCCACACCCTGTGTGTGTGGAGTTTTCATGTTCTCCTTGTGAAGATGTGCGTTGTAGGCTGATTGGTGTTTCCAAAGTGTTTAAATGGGTGTATGAATGTGTTTGAGATTGTGCCCTGTGATGCTTTGGCACTCCATCCAAGGTGTCCCCTGCCTTGTGCCATGAGTTCCCTGGGATAGGCTCAAGGCACCCCCCGACCCCGTGTAGGATAAGTGGTATGGAAAATGGATGGATGGATTCTTCTTCTTCTTCTTCTTCTTTTTCTCCTCTTCTTCTTATTATTATTATTAAAATACCATTAACGTCCTCAAGACATTAGCATGAATGCTAGTTAACTACATATTACGTGTTTGCTAAATCTATCACGATAGCATTAACACTATTGTCGGGAGATCGTGAGTGCCATGCCACAGTCATCCATGGCTGGAAGTCCAAAGGAGTAAAATTGCCCATGCTCTGTGGGTGGGAGGGATGACATACTCTCTTTTCCCTGTCAATTACAGTGACCCTAACCAATTGTGAGCAACTCTGAGCTCAAGTATGTGGAAGAGGGCAGATAGAGCCTTCATCAGATTGTGTAACGCTGCCCTGTGACACACCAATGTATTTTCAGAGTCAGAGTACAGGGTGCATCCAGGGTTTTGCTCAAGGACCCAGATGAGGAAGGACAAGTCAGTGGCTACAGGCACCCCTCTGACTACAGGCACACTCCTGTCAACCTCACTGACTTAAAATCTCAATCTTCTGGTAACATATGTACTGTAAGTCTTTACCAGCTGAGCTCGTACAGCCCCAAAGGACACACAATCTCTGAAATTGTGCATAAAATAGACACAAGCCCAGTTTCCTAAGTTTCTCTCTGGGAGGCGATTTGAAGATGCTAGTACACTCCCCTTCTGGCGAGCCATTTCTTGTTCCAGGCTTGTGCCAGCTTGTTTCCTGAGGTATTGAGAGCAAAATTTGTGTTTATGTATGTGTGTGTGTGTGTGTGTGTGTGTGTGTGTGTGTGTGTGTGTGTGTGTGTGTGTGTGAGAGAGAGAGAGAGAGAGAGAGAGGGAAATAGAGAGAGAAAGTGAGATAGCAAGAGAAAAGCAAGTGAAACCAAGCCTCACAAATCAGACCGTATCTCAGGATTCTCTGACAGCCAGACAGTGCTAATGATGACCTGCTTTTCTGCTTCCACTGTTCTCCTTTTCTATCTGCACACACTCCAATTTGTGGATGCACTGCCTTCTGCACTGCCTTCTTTCCCTTTCCTTAACAGCAGCTTGTGCTGGGTGCACTATGTAGGGCAAAATAAATGAGCTGGAGCTATTCTTACAGTGCTGTCACCCCATGCACTGCCCACTAGACTCCCCTCCCCTTTCGCTCTCATCTTACATGCTGCCCTGGTGCAAAAGAAAGGACCATGTGAAGTAATATGTGCTAATTCAACGTGCAATATTTGTGCGTGTGTGTGTGTGTGTGTGTGTGTGTGTGTGTGTGTGGTGGGCAGAATGATTACAGACCTAATGTTAAAATGACACACCAAAGGGGTGACTTGTTTTTTGTGCCATAACGACCTCGATAACCTGATGTGACTCTCATTCAGGTGACAAAATCAACAGAGCTGTTTTGAGTGAGATTCATGTGATGAGAAGAAGAGCCTCGTTCACGAACGTATATTTTATACCACTGCTCCATCTTCTGTTCATTCTGAATACTGCATGCAGGCTGAGCTGTGAATGTGGTTATATTGTCCTATAGAGAATGCAATTATACCACAAACCCTAAATCCTGATTGGTCAGAATGTGTTGATTAATTCATGTTAATATTAATTCATAATGAATGGATTAAAAATGTGCTATAATTTAACGAAAGATATTGTATAATTATTGATATGGTGAAGTTTTCTGTTAGGAGATTTTTATTTAACATTTATGGAAGGAGTCTCCAGTGTCAGTGCTTTGTTACAGTCAGTAATTTTTCCACCAGGGGAAAGTCTTCAGGACAGAGGATTTTGCACTTTCCAGTTTCTCAGAACTATGACAAGCTGTCATTTTTTCCCTCTTTTTTGTTGTCGAAAGGTTGTCAAGGACAAAACTGTTTATAGGTGTTTTAATAGAAGTGATAACTAGTACTAATTTGCTTCATGTTCCACAACATTAAATATAACTATAAAGGGATTAAAAAGTATGATGTGTCATTCTTTAATACATTTTTAAATGGCTAGTATTGGCAAATTGCTGTGGTGTAAGAGGAATAAAACACTTCAGCACATGCTGTTGTTAGACCCCATCATTTTGGTAAAGGTCTTAAAATAGTGTGTACATTTAGTAAGAATAGCAACAGAAATTATATGTACTCATTGTAGGACTTGTAAGAGCTTTAATTTTAATAGAAAGTGAGATGACCTTCATATTTTTAATCCAGTTGAGTTGTTCTAATACTGTCTGTGTCTGTTTGCAGGTGGTGTACAAGCCCTGGCTCTGTGCTCAGTATTTCCAGAGCAATCAGTCCAGCTGTAGCCGCAAGATCCCATGTGAGCAGTACTGTCTCGAGGTCCAGCAGAGGTGTCCCTTCATATTGCCTGACAATGATGACCTTATACATGGTGGCACTCCCAGTTTTATATGTACAGGTACGTATTGCTTCTGATGGCTGATCTACAACAAAACAAAGTCAGACTAATGTTATGTTTGTGATGGAAAGCATGCTTTAAATGCTTTAGACTTGACAACAAATGTCTGGATTAGTGATGCATTAGACATTTGTATTCTAGAAATAATAAGAAAAATAATAATTTCTCTCATTCTGGGCTGTGTGGCCAAATCATTAAGGCCCAATTTTAACCAAACCACCAATGTTAAGATTTACTCAACCTAGCCCTGAATCCTAAGAGACATTCAGAAACAACGGAAAACTCTAAAACATCAGCTGATTTAAATCCAGGATGAACTTCCTCAGTATGTGTGAGCCTGTTCTTTGAGATAACAAATTCACAAATTATTCTAGCTTGGCACATTGAAAAATATGGATATACTTAGTTGGCTGTTAATTTCGAAAGGAATTTAATTGATATTTCATCGGAAATACTGCAGTCATTTTCAGTAGTGCTTTATCATGGTGGGGGTGGGGAGTCACTGGAGTAATTTAGAGTCACCAATCCACATAGCATCATGTTTTTCTTATGTGGGAGGAAGCATCAAATGAATTCATATAATTAGGTTTTAGACTTGATTACATTTAGGCTAGGGTAGTTTCAGTTCAGAACAATCATATCTGAATTCTTTACCATTTTACCTGGATTTGTTTACATTATATAAACTTATTTGGTATAAATTTTTAAAGCGACTTACAGGTAACGCATAATACATATCAGAGCAGTTAAGGGTTAAGGCTCAGCAGTGGCTGTTCCTCAGGCCTGGAGTCTGACTTTCCAACCTTCCACTTACTAGCACACTACCTTAACTCCTTGTGACACTTCGGTTGGCTTGTGAGCTTAATGGAATAAGATGAAATTCTCAAAAAAGAGACAGGTGGCAAGACACAGAGGACCCCACTCAGCCCACTGAGCTGGATAACAGCCATTGATGCAGAGGCACTACCATTGCCCAGAGGCCTAGAGGCAGCACTGGAGTCCACTTTGAATCATAGAGCTTGTTGCTGACTTTCAAAGATGGTGTAGTAAGCTAGATCCAAGTGACTGACAGATAGAGAGAGGATGCTCTTATTGTTATTGTCCTCCCTCTGGTTGGTTTATTGCTCTTCCTTACTACGGCTTGGTCACTTGATGTTCCTTAGTAAATACAGTGGAGATAAAAAAAATCCACTTTGCAGTGGAGATAAAAAAATCTACACACCCCTGCTAAAATGCTAAAAAGTTTTTGTGATGAAAAAAATGAAACCAATATGAATCATGTCAGAACTTTGCCCACCCTCAATATGAAATTACAATGTATAACAATTAAGTGAGAACCAGAAACATTTTAGGGAAAAACAATACAATAACATAGTTAAGATGTGCACACCCTTTTATGATTGGGGATGTGGCTGTGAGAATGAACCAATGAACCAATCACATTCAATCTCATGTTCAAAAGTAATTATCATACAGCTGTCATCAGTGATTCTGATTAACCTCAAATAAAGACCATGTGTTTCTTCTTGGTTTCATCTGACTGCTGAAGCCATGGTCTGCAAAGAGCTCAAAAAAGCCTGTACATGGTCTCACTGTCGAAAGGAATCGATAAGGAGAGGCATTCAAACATTTTCCCAAAACATGATATGTACCATTGAACACCATGAAGGCCATCATCAACAAGTGGAAGAAATGGAGCACCACAGTTACATCACCAAGAACAGGATGTCCCTCCACAATTTACAAAAGGACAAGACAGGGAGGGTGCCAAGAGACCTATGACAACATTAAAGGAGCTGCAGGAATATCTGACAAGTACTGATTGCTCTCTGCGTATCACAACAATCTCTTATACTCTTCACATGTCTGGGCTATGGGGTGGGGGGGCTAGACAGAAGCCCTTTCTCACAAAAAACAAACAAACATCCAAGCCCAACTAAATCACCACGAACAATTCCAAAAGATATAATAATTCCATAATTCCAAAAGGTATGTTTGGTGCAAAAAAAGCACATCACCAAAAGAACACCATACCCACGGTGAAGCATGGTGGTGGCAGCATCATGCTTTAGGGCTGCTTTTCTTTAGCCAGAAATGGGGCTTTTATCAAGGTGGAGGGAATCATCAATAGCCACAAATACCAGTCAATTTTAGTGAAAAACTTTCAGGTGTCTGCTAGTAAGCTGAAGATGGAAAGGAATTTCACCTTTCAGCACAACAATGACCCAAAGCATATATGCAAATCAACAAAAGAATGGATTAACCAAAAGATCAATGTTATTGAATGGCCTAGCCAGAGCCCAGACCTGAATCCAACTAAAAATCTGTGGGGTGACCTGAATCGGGCTGTGCACAGGAGATGCAATTTGATGGATCTAGAATGTTTTTGCAAGAAAGAGTGGGAAATAGTCAAGATTAGCCACACTGATAGACTGTTACCCAAAAAGACTGAGTGGTGTAATAAAATCAAAAGGTGCTTTAACAAAGTATCAGTTTAGGGGTGTGCACACTTATTTATATTAGTGTAATTCTTTTACTTCACATAAACCTGCCATTTTAAGAGGGGTGTGTGGACTTTTTAATATCCACTGTACAGAACAAGCACTTTTGTTCTCATTTGGCTTGCGAGAGCCTGTACCTCCCAAAATAATTATTATAAGACCAGTTCTAAAACCTGATTGGCTAAGCTGTTGTAAAACTCCTCAATATACCCACACCTCTGACCGCATGACAGTAATTGAATTCTGTATTAATGTACCAGGTTTTAAATCAATACATCTGTTACACCTAAGCCATTGTTCTGTCCAGAGAACACCCAAAATAATTGTCTAATACAAATATTATTAATAATAAATTAAATTATTTATTGAACACTGGATGTTATAACATTTTTGTCTGCATTTTATAAAACCAATAAGCCACCAGGGTATGTGTTACAGTGATTTTATCATGGGTAAGAGGGTTTTAGGCACTCTGATTTATGTTGTGTTTAATAACACCCTTACTCTTGATAAAATTACTGTAACACATGGCCACGAGTGGTTTATTGCTTTAGTTTATCTTGGCCAGGGGAAATTTAAGAACAGTCATCCAACAGTGATTTAGGAGTGTTGGGTGCTGAGTCGACTGGCCATGAGAGGGGTGGACATTCAGTAGCTGACAAGTTGCTGTTGTGGGTTGCTGGTTAATTGCAACAGAATAGTTCAAGTAGCATTTGGTCAAGTAGATAGAGTAGATAATTCGAGGTCGATGGGCAGACAAGCAAAAAAAAAAAAAAGCAAAAAAAAAAAAAAAAAGCAAAGAACAAACTTGATCCATTGGACTGGATTTTTCACATTTTCACATTAGAAAGCAAGTTACATAGGCTAAATCCAAGACTACACAAAGTACTATGCCAAAAGCAAGATGTAAATACAACAGTTAAACAAGCTATAGCTAAAATAATCAAACCTGATTAGGGAACAGTGTATCCATCTGGTGGTCTACAGAAGCATAGACTAGAAAACTAATGCTTCTACACTCTATATTAGGCTTTTATGTGTGAGGACTATATACATAAAATTGTATAATAAATATAATGGTTAATGCATTAGAGAATTTATTAGCTCTGATAAACTAATTTAAATTCCAATACTCTCAGAAGTAACTGTACTTTTCCTTGTTGCTGGGTGTTACCATCAAGGAGAGATGTTTTGGTAAATTTAGTACACATAAAATGTATGTATCTTTATACCTTTAACAATAATTCAAGGTACATAATTGGACCTTACTTTATTTATCTACACCAAACCTTCTTTGTACAAGAAGAACAACATCACTGTTAGAGTTTCCCTTCGTTCTCCGAGTCTCCGGTGGACTCGAACACTTCCGCATTCCACTGCGCGCTTTCCAGCGCTATTCAAAAACTCTCCGATGGACATTTCATTCACAAAGACTCTCGTGTTGTTTACCTATGCCATGTGCTCATGTTTTCGGTTGTGTCATGTCTCCGCCTCCTTAGTTCTCATTGGTTCTCTGTTTAAGGTGATTATCGTTTCCAGGTGTGTTTGATTTGGTGTGTATGATTTCTGTGTCTTTAAATACGCCACTCTGTGTCCGCTTCAACGCGGAGTATTAGGGTTAGTTAGTTTAGTATTGGTATTAGTTTATCTTAGTATAAGTTTGTCCTAGTTAATCATAGTATTTGTTTATCATAGGATTGTTATTCATAGTTCGGTTTGTTATAGTTTAGTTTAGCGTTTGTTTAGTACAGCCTGGATTATAGTTTGTTTTTGTTCGTGTCATGGATTCTTATATTTGGAATAAACTTTTCTATATTTACTGACGTCTCCCCAGCGCATGCATCCTGACTCCCTCTTCCGACCAACACGTCTGTGTTACGTAACACATCACAATGAACACAAGTCTGATTGGACAACAGGAAAGCTTTGGGCACAGCAAAAAAAGTGTACCAGATGTCACAGAATATTCACATAAATCATAGAATCAGATTTACACAACATTTGGCAACAATAGTCTGATTCACTTATTTATTTTTTTTTTAAAGCAGGTCAAGTTAAATCTACAGGTGCATCTCAAAAAATTCAAAAAGTGGAACTTTCATATATTCTAGATTGATTACACATAAAGTGAAATATTTCAAGCCTTTTTTGTTTTAATCTTGATGATTACGGCTTACAGCTCATGGAAATAAAAAATCCAGTATCTCAAAATATTAGAATAGACAATTTATAATACAGAAATGTCAACCTTCTGAAAAGTATGTTAATTTATGCACTCAATACTTGGTCGGGGCTCCTTTTACACGAATTACAGTGGACCAACACCAGCAGATGACATGGCACCCCAAATCATCACTGACTGTGGAAACTTCACACTGGACTTCAAGCAACTTGGATTCTGTGCTTCTCCACTCTTCTTTCAGAGTCTGGGACCTTGATTTCCAAATGAAATTAAAAATTTACTTTCATCTGAAAAGAGGACTTTGGACCACTGAGCAACGGCGTTTTGAGTAAAAAGGTGTTTTGAGATAATTAGCTGATTAGAGCTCTTCTCAGTTCGACATTGCTGTATTATAAATTCTTTATAATTTTACTAATATTTTTGAGATACTGGATTTTTCCAGTATCTCATTTACATGAGCTGTAAGCCATAATCATCAAGATTAAAACAAAAAAAAGGCTTGAAATATTTCACTTTATGTGTAATGAATCTAGAATATATGAAAGTTCCACTTTTTAAAAATTAAATTATGGAAAAAAATGTACTTTCAAATTTTTTGAGATGCACCTGTATTGTGTTCATAGTAACTTCAAATCTATTTGATGCCCTCAGATTACTTGCTAGATTACCAATGTCAGCCGTTTGGTGCCTTTTCTGTCCCTGAAGGAAACCATCTGTTATTAACTCTAAAGCATAGTTTCACTCTGATTTTATGTTTTAAAAGTTTTGTTTCTATGTTGTTTCTATGTTGTACATATAAACAAATATATTAATATACATTTTTATTTGATGCATTTTTGACACTTTTGTCAGTGTATAGATTATGTTTCTTTACCTTCTTAACTTAAATTGTACTTAACAGTATGCAATATTTAGCCCATCAACAACTCTGTTAAGTCCTAACACTACTCTTAATTTTATTTTTAAAATATTTTTTCATGTTTTCTTATAGTCTGCATGTTACAGTCATACATTAATATTTTATCTTTTTTATGTGAGATATAGCTACTTAAAATACAGTGCCCTCCGAAACTATTGGAATGGCAAGGCCAATTCAGTTTTTTGTGCTATACACCAAAGACATTTGGGGTTGAGATAAAAAGTTGGATATGAGATGAGGTTTTAGGATTTCAGCTTTTATTTCCTGGTATTTACATCTAGATATGTTAAATAACAAAACATCAATATCAGACCACCCAATTTTTAGGCAAGCAAAAGTATAAGTCTTGAGGTAAATTAAAGTAAATAACACTTAATATCTGGTTGCATATCCCTTGCTTGCAATAACTGCATCAAGCCTGTGACTCACTGACATCACCAAATTGTTGGTTTCTTCTTTTGTGATGCTTTTCCAGGCTTTTACTGCAGCCTCCTTCAGTTGTTGTTTGTTTCTGGGGGTTTCTCCCTTCAGTCTCCTCTTCAGGAGGTGAAATGCTGCTCAACTGGGTTAAGGTCTGGTGTTTGATTTGGCCAATCTAAAACCTTCCACTTTTTCCCCCTGATACGATCCTTTGTTGTGTTGGCAGTGTGTTTCCCCCTCAATTAATTTCCTCCCAATTAATTTGGATGCATTTCTCTGTAAATTGGCAGACAACATGTCCCTGTTAACTTCTGAATTCATTCTGCTCCTACCAGAATGAGTTACATCATCAATAAATATTAGTGAGCCCATTCCAGAAGCAGCCATGCAAGCCCAAGTCATGACACTACCTACACCATGTTTCACAGATGAGATTGTATGTTTTGGGTTACAAGCAGATCCTTTCTTTCTCCACACTTTGGCCTTTTCGTCACTTTGGTAGAGGTTAATCTTGGTTCTAGAACTTTTGTGGCTCAACTCTGTATTTCTTTGTGAATTCCAATCTGGCTTTCTGATTCTTACTGCTGATGAGTGGTTTGCATCTTGTGGTATGGCCTCTATATTTCTGCTCTCGAAGTCCTCTTCGAACGGTGGATTGTGATACCTTCACCCTTGTCCTATGGAGATTGTTGGTGATGTCACTGACTGTTGTTTTGGGGTTTTCCTTCACAGCTCTCACAATGTTTCTGTTATCAGCAGCTGTTGTTTTCCTTGGCCAACCCATTTGGTGTCTGTTGCTCAGTACACCAGAGTTTTTTTTTTCTTTTTCAGGACATTCCATATTGTTGTATTGGCTATACCCAATGTTTTTGCAATGCCTCATTGATTTTCCTTCTTTTCTCAGCTTCAAAATGGCTTGCTTTTCTCCCATAGACAGCTCTCTGATCATCATGTTGGCTTATCCTTTTTAAACAACAAATGCAGTCTTCACAGGTGAAACTGAATGCTAAAACCAAGAGTAGATGTTTAGAGCTATTTATTGTTTAAACAATCAATCTAACAGGCCTGGGTAACAAGAAACACATGTCAGCCACATGTTCCAATATTTTTGCTCACTTACAAATTGGGTGGTCTGATACAAAATGTGCTACTACTCATGTCTCTTCTTTCTTCCTAAACTTGTTGCTGTAAACATGCTGTATGCAATCACCTGTCTCTCTTTCTCACCCATAATGACCTCCAGGATCCTAACCAGTCTGGCTTCAAAGTGGTCCACTCCACAGAAAAGGCACTTGTGGCTGTTACTGAGTGACTTTATGGCACTAGATCAGCCACATGATAATCAGTCCAGATACTTCTTGACCTCTGAGCAGTCTCCAACACAGTCTATCACAAGGCCCACCTATCCATACTTTCAAGCCTTGGAATTAGTGACCCAGCATGGTGGTGGTTTGCATCCTATCTAGAGGGATGATCATTTTGTGTATCAGATGACATGGAGGGGATCCACTCCTGCTCCATGAAAACTCTCCACTGGTGTCAAACAATGCTTGGTTCTTGGTCCTCTTTTATGCTTTCTCTGTACCTGCTCTCTCAGGACACAATTTGCTCATATGCTTGTTCATACCACTGCTATGCTAATGATAACTCATCTGCCCCAGACCCTCATGTTATCACTCTTATCTCAGCATGCCTGGTGAATATATCCTCATGGACGACAGCTCGTCACCTGAAACTAAATCTCAGCAAGACTTGTTTGCTGCATATTCTTGGAGCAGAATCACCATGACAAGATCTTGGGATTTCCCTGGAGAATTCTAGGACCATTACATTAATAAACAAATGCATTCTTGGTGTAAATCTGGACAAACAGCTATCTTTTTCTTGTCATATTGCTAACCTGACTTGGTCATGTACATTTCTTATTTAAAGCCTCAGGAGGATGCAATCTTTTTTTAAAAATTTTTTATCTCTAAGTGTTTCTTTGGTCTGTTGTCATCTCGAGATAGGACTACTGCAACTTGCTCCAGGCAGGGCTTCCCTTTAGCACCAAACCCCTGCAGCTGATCAAGAATGCAACTGTATGACTTGTTTCTATCCTTTCAAGCTTTCCAAACTCACATAATTGCTGCACTACCTCAGATGGTTTCCTGTAGTTACCCAAATTAGATAAAAATACTGAGTTTGCCTAACCAGTTTTTCAAATGTCCAAAAGGCAGTACATACAAGGAACAACCCAACCCTACTATCAGCTGATACTACAGACAAACCCTACTTTCCAATGTCAGTATTTTGGTTTAGGGGAAGGATGTTTCATCCAACGTTTTATGTCTTTGACACTATCTTCCATTTTGCATAGCTGTGCTGTTGAATGTGTTTAAACTGATTAGTATAACTGAGTATCGTCAGTGTAGACAGTGTGAAAACTAACAATGCATCCAAGGAGCTGGATATTAAGGGAAATAATAGGTGGCCTCATTGCCATTTTTAGATCCTTAGCATTCATTGCAGGGATCAATAAATTCTGAATTACATCAGGGACGTCCACAGCAGATCAGGTCTTCTGTGTAAAACTTCTGGGTCAAGCAAGATGACTGAGTCACCAAAAATAAATTGAATGTCTTAGAATTGTTTATAGTGGAACAAGACAAAATTGTACCTTCGTTGTGCTAATTAGATCCTACAGACAAAAAAGGGTGGTGTGTTATCTGGTGATCAGCTCTGTGTTTCTTGTCTTTTTGTTTATCTTCAGGGCTTTTGGAGAATGCAGACAACACCCAGCATGAGCCACAGTGCTGTGATGTGCGGTGGGAGCTAAAATTCAATGAATGTTCACACAGCACATTCAAAAGGACTTATCCCTCACGCCAGCATACGTCTGCTACGACCTCGGGGGCTCCAAGGCTGAATCAAGGCAGACTGAAGCTCTGCTTGCTAGTCCTGGTCCTCTTGCACACAGTAGCGACCATGACAGCTGTCCAGAACTCCACCTGCCTAGCCACCATCTTCCCACTGGAGGACAATGCCCCCAGAGAAGAATGACTGGATGTGGGGGGCTAGCTCTAGCCAATCAGCATGCTCCAAAAAGTGAAAGATGGCCAGCAAGGAACTGGGCCAAACCGAGTTGAACCAAGCACGCCAGGCACGCCGGCGGATCCCTAGCTGCGCTTTACATATTCAGTGCTCTTTATGCCCCAGGTACAAGGAATGACAGAATTCATGAGAAGGGCAAAAAGAGGTGAAGGAGGAGGAAGACCAAGGCTGTGTTCTTTTGAGACGTCAGCTCTCACACTGTTCTGAAAAGTATATATTTTGTTTTTTTTCTTGTATTATGATGGTCAGACTTTTTCCCTTTTTAGCTTCTGCTGTCAAAATGGGTTTCTGTGTATGTCAACCACTTCAGATTAAAATGGAATGAGGGAAGAAAGCAATGTTATATGTATCCATGTCTCAAACCACTCTATGTCATACTCTATTGTTTTCACATTTGACAGCTAGCATGAATAGAAGTATACATGCTGTTGCTGTAGCTAGAAAGATACGAACAGTAGGCAGGTTGTGGATCCAAATACCCTTACTACCTATAACCTCCAGTCTTCATTTACCAGATTTAGATACATTCTGTTATTGCCTTGCGACCAAGATGTAGACCGTCAACAGAGCCTTACAAACAGACCCCCATAACAATCATATGGTGTATCATACCATTTCCCATTTTTATCTTTCAGCCTCTATATATCCTCAGATCCGCAGTGCTGCTTAGCAGACTACATTATAACCCTGTTGTTATCCTGACACCTACTGGGACAGCTGATATCTTTTTAATGTGCAGTGAAAATGTGAGGTGATACACCACCATAATTCTCTCAAATATGGAAGGAAACCAGCCTGGATGCCAAGAATGAGGACCTGGTAGAACCCACATTTCAAGAATTAAAATGACCCGCTTATAATTTGTGTGAATAAGCCAATGGCTCTTTAGTTTTAATCAAATGATAATCCATTATATTGTCCCAAGTTTCCTCTTCCAGTATAGTTAAATCTTAACCTCACCAGGCTGCAATAACATGACTAGAGTGCCTGGTCTAGCCTAAAAATGCATACAAATGGAACAGCAGCCACTCCATTGAAACATCAAGTTTTATTTAGAATGTGGATGTTAAATGACCTCCAGTAGCTTTCTTTGGGTGGTGCAGAGATGGTTCAAAATGATATCATGGTTTGACAGTTTTGTCAATGGTTGTTCTTATTTCCACACTCTTATGCCCTCAGTATTGTAACTTACAATGCTAATGAGCTGCTGAAAAAAGTTGCATAGTAATCAGTCTTAATTGCGCTGTAATTTTTTTTTTGGCCATTGTTTTGTTCTCAAAATGTCCTACACTGTTGTGTAAAGGGCTTAGAGGATAGCATGGAAGGGAAGGAGTTCTCAAGGGCTCATTCTATAAATCTCCTTCTGTGTGTAGGACTGTATGTGTTTGGTGTCTGACTGTATGGGCCTCTGGCTGCTGATATACTGTTTCGCGATCTGTTTTAGTTGGTGTTACATCACTAGCCTACATTAAAAGGCGTATTTTTATGCTTAATATTTACTGTGTTTTTGTAATTGGCTGGAGAACATCATGGGCACATTTGTCTCGCATAGTTACGTCTAATAATAATGTTGCAACGTCCCTCAATCTGAAAGGCCCAAGTGCCTCTGCTGTCCATTTGTCTAGTGTTATTTCTTCAACACAGCAGTATATAGAGAAATGGCAGCAGTTACAGTTGATTAACAGTGTTTCCCACACATAGGTGATGCTTGGGTGTGGCACCGAGGTATATTGACGAGAGCCCAAGTACATTTTGGGCCATAAAAAATACCACATTTATTTTATAATACATTTCGAGAAAACGACTCGCCTTGTTTTCAATTTGGCTCTGACACGCACACAGCTTGGGGGAGAAAAAAAAACAGACAGAGCTGGTAAAGCACTCTCTTTTCATATTTATTCCTTTTGGAGTCAGTTTGTGCAAGTTCGTGGTATACAGTTAGTCTGTCGGAGGAGCTCCTAATATTTGCAGTCTCATTTTCTGCACACTTTGGTTGCACTTGGTGGCTCTTTGCCTGGTTCACATTTATTGAGCACATAACATTTCTGACTCCCTATTTAACCACTCAGAACAAACCACTTTAATGTATTGTCAAGTGACAGAATACAACAAATATACAGTATACAGGTAATTCAATACAGGATGCAGGTAATTTAATGGATTTTTTTTTGTTACTAATGATATGTGGCAACATCTTGAACACACTTTCAGCCACCTCACACTGTTTCTAACTGACCTGCGATAGAACAATTAGTATGGAGCTATGCTCACTCTCCTCTTTATCAGAAGCTAACAACATTGATTTAAAAATTATTGACAACTTAGCAGTTTAACGCTCTCAGTGGTTTCTACTCTTGTATAAGAGCCATGATTTCATGCTATAATACGGGTATATTTAGAATTTCACATAGAAATGTCATGGTTGAGAGAGATATTGTATATATTTCTGTTTGCACCCACAGCTATGCTGACTCTGCTCTGTGATCAAAGAGGAAATAATGATAAACAAGTGCTGTCGTTAGTTCCAGGAGAATATGACATTCATGAAACTCGACCCAAGTAATCTGTGGGAAACACTGATTACACAACAGATGTAATTAAGACCAGGCTAGTGCTGTATTGTAGTTTGGTGATGATGGATTTAATAAGTGAACTTAAAGACATGCTTTAACCCATAGTCTTGTTGTATGTTCTATTTGCTGTTTAAAGCAGCTGGCCAAGGTCTTACAGTTCAGAGGTGACAATCATTCCTCATTCCATTAAACATACACATGAAATTATTGTAAAAATAAATAAATAAATAAATAAATGATCCAGCCTTACAAGCAAACAACAGGATTTGTGGATATTGGGGATGCTCCATAAATATGATATATATCTTTTCTTATAATAAAAAAAAAGCATTGTAAGGAAGGATATTCAAGAAAAAAAACAACAGCAGTGCTTTTGGTTTTAGGGTTTAAGGTATCCAACACTGCCGAGTTGCACTCATCACTGTCTTTAAACAAGCTGTTTTACTCTGCTATTACATTTTACCCAGACAGCTTATAGTATGCCTTGTGGTATCAACAACTTAGAAGTACAAACTACAGTGTCTAGTGGAAGGAAGCCAGAGCAACCAGACCTATGTTATAATACTGAACGCAAACCCTTCACAGCAATTGTTGCCATTAGGTCTGTCAGACATTTTGATGTCCCATTAAAGGGTGACACATAGAAAGTCTCTAGAACTGGCCTCCATGTTGGTCCTGTTTACCTTATAAAAACACAATCAGATCCTACACAATCTGTGTAATATTGCCAGAATCACATCAGATACATTTATCCTTTTCATCCCCAGTTTGAACCACTTACCTTCGAAAATCCTGTTGATCTATGCAGATGTGCCTCTGTCATTATATTGTAGATTTGTGCTAATGTAAATTTGTGCTTATTTGTCTCACTGTTGCCTGTCTTTCTTTGAGATTTTGGTGTTTTACCTCTCCCACTATCCTGTTTTTTTTTTTTACGACTCTATTGCCCTTTCATTGGTCACATGTCAGTTGTTTTTGCGCTGCATTTTCTTAGTCACGTCTCAAAAAGTGCGAGCTGCTTAAGTGAATGTTTTCCTCTTCTGGGCTGGGCAAATTGTGATTCCGTGGAATTTAAAACACTGACATGGAATCAGACAGACATATATAGATATTACAATTATTATTACAGTGTCATATTGTCATACAATAGATGCTTTAGTCCACTGTTTCTCTTTTAATTTTTTTTACACAAAGACTTTGATTAAATATTTATAATTCTGTCTCACAGGTCATGACCTTTTTTGAACGTAAGATGAAAAATACAGATATGTTTCTGAGAGTTCTGTTCTAAGGAAAAATAAATAGAGCTATGTTAACTACTATGGGAGAATTGCCTGGCTTTTTTTTTTTTTTGCCTGTCAAAAATGTATTATTTTCCAGGTACAATGATGATAAGTACAATCTGTAGTCCAAATGTACTGTATTTCATCACAAAACCACAACATGATCGACAAAGAAACAGCTATTCCTCATAGGGTATAGTTGTAAACAATTCAAACAGAGATACCAAGACTCATTTGATGTGAATAATGTTCTAGACACTTTGGGTATTTGAGGTAATACAGAAAGTGTATAAGTATAAACGCCTTGCATGTTTTCTTCTTGTAGTAGCGGATTATTTACCGAACAAAGAGAAAATGCCAGGGCTATGTTCTCATATGGTATTTAACACATCCTCGTCCACTGACCATTACCTTTACCAGCGTTACACTTGACCACCTTACTTGTAATATAAAGAGAAACTTGCAAGTCAAATCAGTTTCTTGTGTTTGTTAAAAAAAAAAAAGAAAAAAAGAATGAAACACTCTTACTAGTGTTTACATGACATTTCTTTATATTTGTGATAGTATGACCTACTGACCCACAGTGCTGAAAAAAGATTAAAAGAAACACCAATGGCTTCAGTACTACAATGTATTACATTTTACCCACATATATAGGCTTATACTGCATTATACTGTGATCCTCAACACCTTGAGTAACAGTATCAGAACTTTGAGTCATTCTAATCCTTAATAAACCACAATATCAGCACCTGGGTGATTCTTATCATCAATAGGGAGCAGTGTCAACACAGTGAGTGATTGTCATCCTTAATAAGGCACGTTATCAGCATCATCTGTGAGTGCTGTCTGTTGTTGTCTGGCAGGGGGCACTATCAGGACATGTTATAAACCCTTGTGATGACTTTGATATACAGCCTCCACTAGTTTCAAAGGAAACTACCCTTGCAGTCCATAATGTAAATGGAATGAGAATGGTCAGAGGATGAGGATGAATGGGAATAGTTACACAAACATACTGGCTTTAAGCCTTTATCAGTGTGTTCATGTAGCTGTTTCCATTTAATAAAATCACAGAGCTACATGTGTGTAGACTTCATTCAACAAGAGATGTATACATGAACCAGTTCACACACCTGTAGAAGTATTAGAAATGACCGAAAAAAGAGAGTGCAGTGTTAGATGCCAACCTAACACACACAGTGTACCTCTAAACACAAGATCGTCCTTGTATGTATGTATGTAATATGTAATACACAATATGGTTTTTGGACACCTGACCATAACACTCATACATGCATTTTGAACATCCCATTTCAGATGTAGTCCCACCTTTGTTGGTGTAATAACCTCCACTCTTCTGGGAAGGCTTTCCACTAGATTTTGGAGCATGGCTGTGGGGCAATTCAGCCACAGCAATTCAGAGCATTAGTGAGGTCAGGCACTAATGTTGGGTGAGGAGGGCTGACATACAGTTGGTGTTCCTGTTCAAGTCAAATCAAGTCAAGTGGCTTTGTTGTCATTTCAACCATATACAGCTGGTACAGTACACAGTGAAATGAAACAACGTTCCTCCAGGACCATGGTGCTACATAAAACAATACACTAACTACATGAGATGACATAGAACTAAATAAGACCTACACATTTATACATAAAGTGCAATTGCAAATGTGTGCAAACAACACAAGACAGTACAGTAACTACTAAAACAGGAGCAATAGGCACAGTAAGTGACAGTGTAGCGCCGATCAGTACACAGTTCTAGTGTGGAAGTGTACAATATAACAGGTAGTGTAAATGATAGGTGCAAAAGAGTAACAATATAATTTTAAAATGCTGTGAATGTAAACATAACATGCTATGACTTCATGCATTCAGCAGATAAGCTCATACCAAATATGGACATAGCAGTTATTGCAGTTATCAGCCAGGTATAGCGTATAATAGTGACAAGAAATTAAATATGATATTTTTATAAATACAGTAGCAGCAAAAAAAAAAAAAGCAATACAATCAATACAGAAATGTGCAAATATTGCAATGGAAGTGGGATGGTGTTCAGTTCAGTGTGCGTGTGTGTGTGTGTGTGTGTGTGTGGGGGGGGTGTCAGTCCAGTCTCTGAGTATTGAGGAGTCTGATGGCTTGGGGGAAGAAGGTGTTACACATGAGGGCCCCGAAAGCTTCAGTACCTTTTTCCAGATGGCAGTAGGGTGAAAGGCAGTTGTGTGAGGGGTGTGTGGGGTCATCCACAATGCTGGTGGCTTTACGGATGCAGCGTGTTGTGTAAATGTCTATGATGGAGGGAAGAGAGACCTGAATGATCTTCTCAGCTGTCCTCACTATCTGCTGCAGGGTCTTACAATCCAATACGGTGCAATTTTCCAAACCAGGCAGTGATGTAGCTGCTCAGGATGCTCTCAATGGTTCCTCTGTAGAACGTGGTGAGGATGAGGGGTAGGAGATGGACTTTTTCAGCCTTCTCAGAAAGTAGAGGCGCAGCTGGGCTTTCATCCCAAAGCTGTTCAGCTGGGTTGAGGTCAGGGCTCTGTGCAGGTCACTCAAGTTCTTGGCAGACCATTTCTTAATGGAGCTCGCATTTTGCACAGGGGCATTGTCATACTGGACCAGGTTTGGGCTTCTTAGTCCCAGTGAAGGGAAATTGTAAAGCTACATCCTATACAATTGTGGCAACAGTTTTGGGAAGTCTCCCATATGGGTGTTATGGTCAGGTGTCCACAAACCTTTGGCCATATAGTGTATGTAGATATGACAGTATACTGTAATATGGAAATTCGAAACAAAAAGACACTACATAGTGTAGGGGTGTTTTTTTTTTGTGAATGAATGTAACTGTAAACCCAATGGTATATCAGTATATCAGTGTTGAGGGTCCACCCCAGTGACAAGCATTTATACTTTAAAACTCAATTTTTGTTCCTTTTTATTCCTTTATATCAGTATAGGCTTGTAGCGAATCAGATTAATCTGAAACGTTTAAAATATATATTCTCCACCAATTTATGTAACGCATTAAAAGATGTTTAACACGTTTAAATGTATTCTCCACCAACTTATGTAACGAATTAGCTCAAATGGCGTGGAATATATCTATATATCTAATCAACACGTGTTATGACCAGTTATAAATATACATCAACCATGAAAGGGAATTAATGTATGTGCACATATACATATAGATAATTAATTGCAACGGATTATAATTAATTATGACTATATATGTGGTCTAGATCAGCTTTTAGGATTAGCCGTAGTCTAGTTTTACAATTGTAAACTCTAAAGAGGGAGTTTATCCTTCTGGCCAGGAAGGATTCTCCGTTTTGTTATTAAAATAGAACATGTAGCGAGACTCGCAGTGTAGAAGGGACTTGATCATGTGACCAAAACAGAGAAAATCAAGCGTGGTGATAATAGATTTTAATAAGTGAGTGAAACTATGGATACACACAACTAACTCTAAGCAAACAATACATATGTGCATCTATATACAAGAAAAGAAAAGGTATAGAAAGAAAGTAATGAAATGAAAGGGAATGGCAGACAAAAACACAAACGATTAGCCTTTCTCAAAACCAGCAAGAACTTAGAATCTCCTGTAAACAGGGGTACAACTCTTAACGCATATATAGATCCATTAAACTATACTTGCATGGCTTAGGTGTTGTCGGTTTCAAAGATTTGCGCGCGGTCCAGTAGGAGTTCACGTTGAGTTCGGTGGTTCGTTGTTTGAAAAGGCGTGGGCCGTGAGGCGGTTGCATCTTTTGTCCGGGAGAGAGAGAAAGGTGGTAGCCGGCCTTGTGCCCTGCCTGAAGGCAGAGCACGGGCTGGAACACCGAAGGCAAGGGGTGCTGGAAACGGTAAAAACAGGAAGAGAGCACGAAGAGAACAGGAAGAGCAATGCGTGTCGCTGTTTTTAAAGACAACACCAACGCACACATCTCTCTGGCTATTGGCCAATCAGGAAGTTGGATTTATTGGTGGGATGAACTCTCTTTGTCTGGTCGCAGACCTGAATTTGCATGTCCAGGGAGGAGCCGGTTTAAACTGTATTATACAGGTGCATCTCAATAAATTAGAATGTCGTGGAAAAGTCCATTTATTTCAGTAATTCAACTCAAATTGTGAAACTCGTGTATTAAATAAATTCAATGCACACAGACTGAAGTAGTTTAAGTCTTTGGTTCTTTTAATTGTGATGATTTTGGCTCACATTTTACAAAAACCCACCAATTCACTATCTCAACAAATTAGAATATGGTGACATGCCAATCAGCTAATCAACTCAAAACACCTGCAAAGGTTTCCTGAGCCTTCAAAATGGTCTCTCAGTTTGGTTCACTAGGTAAATCACAAACATTCACTGCCAAATTAGCTGGCTGTTCACAGAGTGCTGTATCCAAGCATGTTAACAGAAAGTTGAGTGGAAGGAAAAAGTGTGGAAGAAAAAGATGCACAACCAACTGAGAGAACCGCAGCCTTATGAGGATTGTCAAGCAAAATTGATTCAAGAATTTGAGTGAACTTCACAAGGAATGGACTGAGGCTGGGGTCAAGGCATCAAGAGCCACCACACACAGACGTGTCAGGAATTTGGCTACAGTTGTCGTATTCCTCTTGTTAAGCCACTCCTGAACCACAGACAACGTCAGAGGCGTCTTACCTGGGCTAAGGAGAAGAAGAACTGGACTGTTGCCCAGTGGTCCAAAGTCCTCTTTTCAGATGAGAGCAAGTTTTGTATTTCATTTGGAAACCAAGGTCCTAGAGTCTGGAGGAAGGGTGGAGAAGCTCATAGCCCAAGTTGCTTGAAGTCCAGTGTTAAGTTTCCACAGTCTGTGATGATTTGGGGTGCAATGTCATCTGCTGGTGTTGGTCCATTGTGTTTTTTTGAAAACCAAAGTCACTGCACCCATTTACCAAGAAATTTTGGAGCACTTCATGCTTCCTTCTGCTGACCAGCTTTTTGAAGATGCTGATTTCATTTTCCAGCAGGATTTGGCACCTGCCCACACTGCCAAAAGCACCAAAAGTTGGTTAAATGACCATGGTGTTGGTGTGCTTGACTGGCCAGCAAACTCACCACACCTGAACCCCATAGAGAATCTATAGGGTATTGTCAAGAGGAAAATGAGAAACAAGAGACCAAAAAATGCAGATGAGCTGAAGGCCACTGTCAAAGAAACCTGGGCTTCCATACCACCTCAGCAGTGCCACAAACTGATCACCTCCATGCCACGCCGAATTGAGGCAGTAATTAAAGCAAAAGGAGCCCCTACCAAGTATTGAGTACATGTACAGTAAATGAACATACTTTCCAGAAGGCCAACAATTCACTAAAAATGTTTTTTTTATTGGTCTTATGAAGTATTCTAATTTGTTGAGATAGTGAATTGGTGGGTTTTTGTTAAATGTGAGCAAAAATCATCACAATTAAAAGAACAAAGACTTAAACTACTTCAGTCTGTGTGCATTGAATTTATTTAATACACAAGTTTCACAATTTGAGTTGAATTATTGAAATAAATGAACTTTTCCACGACATTCTAATTTATTGAGATGCACCTGTATATGCGATTAAGAAAAAGCATGAAATAATGTATCCCATTGTAATATGATATGCATAATCAATCAGAGCATCAAGAGACGATTAACTACATACCAAATTCGATGGAATTATGAAAATATTAAAGGTGAAACATGGTTACAGACATTTAAAATCATATTCTAAATTAAACTATCCAAAATCATCCTAGCTTGGTTACATAGACACACAATACATGCAAATAAGAAGACATCAAACTATTTAGACATCGAATAATTACATATAATTACACGTTACATTCAAGAGAGATTTTTCCATTGTGTGTGGAAGGTAAGCTTGTGTGTGTGCGCGCGTGCGTGTGTAGGTAAGCTTGTGTGTGTGTGTGTGTGTGTGTGTGTGTGTGTGTGTGTGTGTGTGTGCGTGTGTGTGTGTGTGTGTGTGTGTGTGTGTGTGTGTGTGTGTGTGTGTGTGTGTGTGTGCGTGTGCGCGTGTGTGTGCGTGTAAGTGTGTGTGTGTACAAAGGGGGGAAGGTTAATTCGTTAGCTTCCAAAGGTATCTGGTCAAAGGAGAAAGGGGGGTCAGTCAGGCATCCCAGCCAGACTGGTCATTAAACAGATATGGATTTAAAGCTCAAAGAAAAAAAGAAACTTCTTTGCTAAGTCCAGGCTGATTCAGAAATCAGTTTGATACCGTCAGACGTTGCAGGCTCATACTTTGAAATGTGCCACAAGTTTTGACACTCAGTAGCTTGCTTCATATTACACCAGGTACAAATCAGAGAAAACTATTTCTACACTTAATGACAAACTATTGAATGCATAAAGTCTGCTTTAAAAACATATATGTATACACCAATCATCCATAACATTAAAACCACTAACAGGTGAAGTGAAGTGAAGTGTGAAGGTGTGGAATATTTTAGGTAGCAAGTGAACAGTCAGTTCTCAAAGTTGATGTGTTGGAAGCAGGAAAAATGGACAAGCATAAGGATCTGGGTGAATTTGACAAGGGCAAAATTGTGATGGCTAGACGACTGGGACATTAGCATCTCCAAAACAGCAGGTCTTGTGGGGTATTCCTGGTATGTAGTGGTGAACCAGCAACAAGCTCATGGGCACCCAAGGCTCATTGATGCGCATGGGGAGCGAAGGCTAGTCCTTCTGATCTGATCCCACAGAAGAGCTACTGTAGCACAAATTGCTGAAAAAGTTCATGCTGACTATGATAGAAAGGTGTCAGAACACACAGTGCATCACAGCTTGCTGCATAAGGGGCTGCGTAGCTGCAGACTGGTCAGATTGCCCATTCTGACCACCAAAAGCACCTACACACATGAGCATCAGAACTGGACCATGGAGCAATAGAAGAAGGTGGCCTGGTCTGATGAATCACATTTTCTTTTACATCATATGGACAGCCAGGTGTGTGTGTGTCACTTACCTGGGGAAGAGATGGCACCAGGATGCACTATGGGAAGAAGACAAGCTGGCAGAGGCAGTGTGATGCTCTCGGCAATGTTATGCTGGGAAACCTTGGATCCTGGCATTCATGTGGCTGTTACTTTGACACATACCACCTACCTAAACATTGTTTCAGACCAAGTACACCCCTTCATGGCATTGGTGTTCCCTAATGGCAGTGGCCTCTTTCAGCAGGATAATGCGCCCTGCCACACTGCAAAAATTGTTCAGGAATGATTTGAGGAACATGACAAAGAGTTCAAGGTGTTGACTCGGCCTCCAAATTACTCAGATCTCAATGCGATCGAGTATCTGTGGGATAATACTTGGTCAAAGTCCCTGTCTTTTTTGCACTACGATGTAAATACAGTAGAGTTGATTTGTATAACACTCGGGAAAACATGGATATGCATGTCACAAGGATTATGCACCTGCCGGCTGTTTTAAATGTTTTAAATGTTTTAAGATAACAATACTGTCAGGAAAACGCGAACACAACTCACTTCTCTTGGATGGATACATTTATTAGGTTTATTTTATAATATATTATGCAGTAGCATATTATCTTCATCAAACATGAAGACAATGAGTAATTTAAGTGATTTTATTTTACATTTGACTGCATTCTTTTCAATTTCTGAATGTTTACTTCAGCTAGACACCAGGCTGACTGGAAATACTTTTTATTATATTGCTGGTACTTTTTAAAATCGGTTTTATGTGATTATTTTATTTATTTCTTGTCTTTTGTTACAATTTTATTAGTTTTCCTTGAATAATTGCTTGAGGACTTTAAACAATGTTTCATAAGAAGTTATTGATTTTTTAATGCCATTGCTTTGATGTGATATTTATATAAACATTTAACTTTTAAAATAAAAGTGTTTACAACAACATTACCATGTTCTGTTACAAGTAAATAGAATGTGTCAAAGTGATACGATATTAAGCTTTGAAAATGTGTGGGCTTCCATGCCCATATCTTATACCGTATATGAGATGGGTGAAGGGCGGTGGGACCCACATGAATATTTTTTCAGGGGGCCCAGAACTCCCTAGCTATGGCCCTGATCCTGTTTGAAAATGCAAAGCTAGGATACAGTAATTCACCAAAAACAGTAGTATACATTTGAATCTCCAGTCTAACATAACCATGTTGCGCTTCACCTTTTATCCACTAGGTGATAGTACAAACTAATTTTTGCATGAAGCCTGACACATCAATAAAGACTGCATCTAAGAAATATTACATTTAGCGACTAAATCATGGATCACTTCATTTTGAGCACTGGTATGTGTTTTTTTTCACCTGTCAGTGATGGTTACCACTAAAAACTACAAAGTCCTTGAAGACAGCACCAACATCGCAGGTTCCTAAACACAGAAGAAAATAAATAAAAAACTAAATCATATAAAATTAGCAAAATTCATTCGCACCGGAAACAATCACATGCATATTCTGTATAATGCACATCAATGTTACATGTAAAATGTTTGTCTATTTTGCACAATACACAATTGAGGTCTACAGTTACAGTTGTGCTCATAAATTTACATACCCCTTGCAGAATCTGCAAAATGTTAATAATTTAAAAAAAAAAAAAAGAGAGAGAGAGAGAGAGAGCTCATTAAAATGGCATTTTGTTTATTTAGTACTGGCCTGAATAAGCTATTTCACATAACAGATGTTTACATATAGTCTACAAGACAATATAATAACTGAATTTACACAAATGAACCAGTTCAAAATTTGCAAAAAAATTTGCAAAAAAGCAAAGGAGGAATAAAAAAAAAGAACACATTACAAGATTACATTTTCAGTATTGCTGACTCTCCATAATAACAAGGTATTTTGATTGGTTTTAGAATGAAGCATTTTACATTTTGTCCAATATTACTATAGGAGGCACAGTGTTATTCCCTTTAGAATTAACTCAGCTTATATTGAGTTCCATAAGTCATTATTAGAAATGTCTTAAATGTATACATTAAAATGGTTACTTATCATTCAGTTTGCTGTCATTGTCTGATAGCCTACAATTTCCACACTGATCATCTTACTTGGTAAGCCAAAGAATTAAAGCAGCAGTTCTGTAACACTTCACATTATACAGTTGTGCTCATAAATTTACATACCCCTTGCAGAATCTGCAAAATGTTAATAATTTAAAATAAGAAGAAGAAGAGATCATTAAAATTGCATTTTGTGTTTTATATAGTACTGCCCTGAATAAGCTATTTCACATAACAGATGTTTACATATAGTCCACAAGACACAATAATATCTGAATTTACACAAATGAACCAGTTCAAAAGTTTACATACGCTTGATTCTTAATACTGCGTGTTTTTACCTGGATGATCAACGACTGTTTTTTATGTTTTGTGATGGTTGTTCATGAGTCCATTGTTTGTCCTGAGCAGTTAAACTGAACACTGTTCTTCAGAAAAATCCTCCTTTGCTTTTCCAGCATCTTCTGCATATTTGACCCCTTTCCAACAGTGGTTATACACTCTAAAAAATGCTGGGTTGTTTTTTTCTACCCAAACGCTGGGTTGAGCCTTTTGGGTCATATAATTGGGTTATTTTCTCAGTCTTGGGTAGTTTTTGGGTAGTTTTGTGTAACCCAACCACTGGGTTAGTGGCTGGGTCATTTTCACTGACAGTTGAACCAATGCACCCCTCCCCCACCCCGACGCATCAGCCCAGCTCCATGGGTCAAATCAGCTCAGCGCGGACTGTTTGAATTCGCCTCAGGTGGAGGTAGCGGTTTTCACATGGACAGACTGTTATAGAGAAATTTTCTTATCAATATATTTATCCATAAAACCATTACTGTACACTAGAAAAAGCAAAAATGTGTGATACCAATCCAGTTTACATGACATTAAATGCACCACTATCTTCGTTAGCTTTGGCTTACTCGTTTGTAATATATACAGTATGACTTATTTGAGTAATTTACTTCAAAGTCTATATATAAACACCACTTTAGCAGCTCTAGCAATACATTTCTGAACACCTTCTTGTGTATAAATAAAGGAGATACCATGTTGACATATTTTTTTTCATAATGTGGTATATTTGACATTTTCAAAAGGGTAAAAATAACCCTGAAAATATTAACCCATTTATGAAATTAAATTAACCCAACATCCTTTGGGTTGAAAAACTCAACTTGATGGGTTAGTTTAGCCCAAAACATGTTCTGTCCTATATTTACCCAGCCATTGGGCTAAAAATAACCCAATTTGGATTGTTTTTAGCCCAGTGTATGATGTAGAGATCCATCTTTTCACACTGAGGACAACTGACACAACTATTACAAAAGGTGCAAACATTCACTGATGCTCAAGAAAGCAACAGGATACATTAAGAGCCAGGGGGGTGTAAACTGTTATTATTTTGTTTAAAGATCTCTTTTTTTAATTTAGTACTGCCCTTCAGAAGCTACATAAGATATTTACATGTTTCCTATAAGACAAAATAATAATAATTTACACCGATCATACTGTTCAAAAGTTTACACCCCCATGTTGTGTGTGTTGCCTTCTTGAGCATATGATGCAGATATAACAAAGCTAATTTTTATTTATTTATTTATTTAAATTTAATGAGAAAATAAATAAATATTGGGAAGCATACCCATTCACACTTTGAATAGGTAGGAAAAAACAGAGCCCAGTTTGGGATTTTCTTTTTTTGACTACGATTACCATGATATTAAAAACTAAAATGATACTAAAGCTAAATACAAACTAAAAGTAATGATTTTCAAAAGAACTAAACTAAATCAAAACTATTTATGCACCATTAAAACTAACTGAAACGAAACTGAAATTGAAAACCACAATACAAAACGAAATAAAAATAAAAACTAGCAATATTTTTTAAAACTATAATAACCCCGGGACAAACAAGGGACTCATGAACAACTATCACAAAACATAAAAACAGTCGTTGATCATCCAGGTAACAACACACAGTATTAAGAATCAAGCGTATGTAAACTTTTGAACTGGTTCATTTGTGTAAATTCAGATATTATTGTGTCTTGTGGACTATATGTAAACATCTGTTATGTGAAATAGCTTATTCAGGGCAGTACTATATAAAACACAAAATGCAATTTTAATGATCTCTTCTTATTATTATTTTAAATTATTAACATTTTGCAGATTCTGCAAGGGGTATGTAAATTTATGAGCACAACTGTATAATGTGAAGTGTTACAGAACTGCTGCTTTAATTCTTTGGCTTACCAAGTAAGATGATCAGTGTGGAAATTCTGCCAAAGTGTAGGCTATCAGACAATGACAGCATACTGAATAAACACACAGCTGCAAACTGAATGATAAGTAACCATTTTAATGTATACATTTAAGACATTTCTAATAATGACTTATGGAACTCAATATAAGCTGAGTTAATTCTAAAGGGAATAACACTGTGCCTCCTATAGTAATATTGGACAAAATGTAAAATGCTTCATTCTAAAACCAATCAAAATACCTTGTTATTATGGAGAGTCAGCAATACTGAAAATGTAATCTTGTAATGTGTTCTTTTTTTTTTATTCCTTCTACAAAATTCTTCTAAGTGTGGTTTGTCTGAGTAATCATGAGACAAAACAGTTTTTATAAGTAAATAATTCATGAAAAATTATGTTGTGTGTGTTTTCTTAGAACAGTGCTGAACAATGTGTTACCTTTATGTAGGGAAGTAGGAACAGTTTCAAAGTAGGACACACTAAGAGTACTCTGTGAAGGTGGGTTGTTGTGTCACATTAACATTCAGTGGCGAGCGCAGTCAGTCCAACCCACTTGCTCAGTCACTCACTCTCTAAGGCACACACACATTGGGTAAGGATGAGCATGCCTGCTGACTGGTCTGTGATTCATGCCTGACCTTGTGCCTTCTCCTTCTCCTTTCTCCTTCTGTCCTCCCTTCTTGCATATCTTACACCCACTGATAGAAGACAGAGCAACACAGCAGCTGTCCAACTCTTTCAGCTCTATAGCTTTCCTTACAGTTGACAGGTACCTTGGCTGAACTTCCTCACAAATTGTACACGGTGTCTGAACACAGAAAACCTTCACTGGCACTCAAGCTCAACGGTGACCTCTGAGTGATGCTTCGAGGGCCGAAGAGTCTTTGTAGTGTCTAAGTGCTGCATCGTATCTGGTTGAGAGAAAGACTGATTATGGGTTTTTATTATATTTATACAATAACCTTAGTCTTGTTATTCAGCGATGCATGAATAATCATGCACTAATAGCTGAGTTAATATTTACTTAAATATGAACTAATAATAAGTTACGGCATGCGACTGCATATGGCAAATTATATAAACATAAATAACATACAAAAATACAAATAAATTTGTAATTATGCACATTTAATTCATATTCTTTTTTACAGAGTATGTCTGATTTAGTTTACCCCTATGCATAACAAACATGTACTAAAGTACTTAAGGTGGTCGTTGTTCACTCATGAATTCATAAGACTTATGTCGTAGTTAAGGTTACAGTGCTGTGAAAAAGTATGTGCCCCCATCCTGATTTCTTCTGTTTTCGTGTATATCTCATACTAAATAGTTTTATATCTTCAAACGAAATACAACATAAAACAAAGGCAACCTGAATAAACACAAAATGCAGTTTTTCAATGATAATGTTATTTATTGAAGCAAAAAAAGTTATCCAATACCAACTGGGTCTGTGGGAAATGTATTTGCCCCCGTAGTTACTAATTCTCCAAATCTATGACACTGCATTCATAATGGGGTTCAGCTGGATTAGACACAACCAGGCCTGATTACTGCAAACCCTGTTCAATCAAATCAACACTTAAATAGAACTTTTGCTGTGCTGTGAAAATACTTTTTCAAAATACTTTTTCACAGCACTGTAGATCTTCTTTAGTTCATGATTAGTACATGCCTTGACTCATCATTAGTTCATATTTAAGTAAGTATTAATTCATGTATTAGTGCATGATTATTCATGTACTGTTATTGTAAAGTGTCACCAGATTTATTTTATGAGCAAATATCAGGGACATTATTATTTTTATTTATCTATCTATTTATTTATTTATTTATTTATTTTTATTTATATTATTATTATTATTATTTATATTATTATTATTTATATTATTAATATTTATATAATATTATTCTGGGCATTTATTTGAGCCATGGAGCTTTTTAGTACTTAAATTTTCACTCAAAGAACACTTAAAAAAAGTGTCATTAGATATAAGCCGACGTTATTTATATTGTTTTGTGTTGCTGGGATTTGGATTGAACTGATCCAATTCAAGTGACCAGTCAAACAGGATAACAATCCGTCACAACATGGGCACCGTTGTGTTATGTGTTATGGTTTCGACCACAAAATGGCCGACAAGAAGTACAACATTGTGTGTCACCTCGATTGCATTTAGTTTCATAGTTACTCTTGCTCCTGTTCTTGTTTTGTTACTCCATGCTTATGATTCTTGTTTTCTCTTTTGCTATTTTGTTTGTTTTTCACTTAATAAAGAAACCACCTTCACTTGCATCCACCTCCCAAAATACCTGACAGCTGGACGGTGAAGTAGACAATGTCTTATTAATTTCTTTAAACAGCCTATAAGACAGAGAGCCATAATGATTTCCCATTTTGTGGCTAATGGCAAAATGCAGATCACATTCAGATAAGGCAAGCCAAAGGGTCTAACAGTTTAGATTGGATCATTTCACACCATGTTGACTGAATAACATGTTCTGAATTAATATTATGTAATGAATAATAAACCACTAACTATATGAAGCTTATGAATTGTTGCATTTCCAGACTTTAGCAGTGGATGGCACTCTTTTGCTTTGATACTTGCTTTTGATCCTCTCAAAATGATTTGTGCCTTGCCTGTGTGTGTGTGTGTGTGTGTGTGTGTGTGTGTGTGTGTGTGTGTGTGTGTGTGTGTGTGTGTGTGTGTGTGTGTGTGTGTGTGTGTGTGAGTGAGAGAGAGAGAGAGAGAGAGAGAGAGAGAGAGAGAGAGAGAGATATGATTAAATCAGCTCTTTTTCTCAGCATGTTGTCGTAATGTCAGAACATGCTGGCTATTAATGGGAGATAAATTTGCATTTCTGACAATCAAAATGTTATAAAGGATATAAATTATTGTATTCAGTTGCACAGCAAAGTGATGAATTATATGTCAATATAAACAATAAAGGGGTCATATCATGATTTTTAATGTTTTCCTTTAGTTTGGGTGTGTAATGTATCTGTTTATGCATGTATAAGCTCTGCAAAGTCCCAAAGCTCATAGTCTCCCCCGAAGGGATTTATTTTATCTAACAGAGAGCTCCGCTCCAGACCTGCCCAAAATGTGTCGTTCGAAGTCCAGATTTACTTCCGTAATTTCTCTGCCAATATGGATAAACAATTTTGATGACATCATTCTGCACTTCAGCTTCTCATTAGATTTTCTGTCCAAGCAAATACTCTCTAGAATCTGAAGTGTCCCTCCCCAAACAGTTGTAGTTTTCCTGGCTGTGAGGTAAGCTAAATGCTATTGGTTATTTAAAAAGGGGGAGGAGCCACTCGATATGTCCCGCCCTGACTTCCTGTTTCAGTGAAAATAATAATGCTAATGCAAATAATGCTACACAATTGAAGGCACTTCACAGGGACGTTAAGCGTTAGATCTATAGGGCACATCAAAAAAGATATTGTTGAATTTGGTAATAAAGCTCAGCCAATCATGTGTGTACATTTTTGACATTTGTGAACAAATTGAATTCATTATACATTAAAGCTATAGCACCAAATCACACAGTATATTAAATAATACTTGCTTGACAGTGATACAAGAATCCTACCCATTTTATATTTACTGAATATCCGTGTTAGATGAGAGGAACCGCCATTATTTTCCACACACAATATCTACCCTAATTTAACCATCATTTTCACTGCAGTGATTTATAGCCTTTTGGGGAGATCCTTTATTAAACATCTTCACTGAAATTCATTTCCTACCTCTGTTCTAGTTCCCTGAAATGCAGAAGCAATGCTAATGATCATTTTAGGTTAATCTTTTTACCCTCCTCTTATCAGTCAAATAATCTAAATTTAAATATAAATATTTAACCAAACAATGGCATTTGAGGCAAGCATGTGATATCATCATGTGGTGTGTATAATGCTAATTGTTGTGAGGCTCTAAGCCTCAGTTAAATTAGCTGTTAACTCCAGTGTAACAATAAAAAGAAAATGTGTACACCAGAGCTATCTTGGTTCAGTTGAGCTAAATGGAAATTTTGGGGAAATTGGCTTTTTCCTTAAATGGCCTATATGCACTACAAGATATGCAATTAATGAATCCCTCTGGGATTTTATTTTAACAGGCTGTCCCTGCGAGTACATTTTGCACTTGAAAGATAAAGCTAACTGTTTTGACTAATCTAAACTCATTTTCTCAAAAGCATCACAGCACAAAGATCAGTGTTAAATGGTAGAAGGAGCATCACATTAAATATAGTCTCCACCAATTAAGATAATCTTAATGCTTTTGGGAAACAGAATCCAGAGTTTATGAAATTCATACAAATATTGATACATAAAGTTGATGTGGATTTTGGATTTTGTTGGATTTCATGCGAATGAAGTAGTAAGAAAAGTTATGAAGTTTAACCACAGCCTCACATCCTGGGAGATGGAGTTAATGGAGTTAATAAAATCAAAAATAAGCACACAAGTGATTTTTTAAAATTTTTATTCTATTGAGTCTGTATTATCATTAAAGTTTTTTTCAATGATAATACATTTCACATTATGTTTCTAAATTATTTTTGCATGCATCAGTTTACTTTTTCATATGGGATTTTTTTTCATGATTCCTTTATTTTGCATATGAGATTGTTTTTTTAATTATTTGTTTATTTTCACTTTTTTTATTGCAGAACATATAAATAAATACATGAACAGGGAGATCACATTTTTATCTCAAATATGATACAATAACACAAGAACACAAGAAGTAAAACAAACACACGGAGATACAAATAGAAGAGAAAGCACAATATTAAAGTTATATCATATTATATCTTTAAATAAGCTCTCACAAAGCATCAAAAAACTGATATTTTTATTGCTGTGTATAAGTCTAGGGATGAAATTAGAGAGTTGAATTCAAGCAGAAATATTGGAAGGCACAATGGCGATCTTGACCATTTTTGTTTATGAATGAAAAATTTTGCGTATAATACAATAAAGTTGGCAACATATTCAAGAGATAAGTGATCAGGGTTTTCATAATAAAAAGAAAATATCTTTGAGAACAAGGGGGTGATTCACTTCTGTAGGACTGAAAATAAATGAGCTTAAATCAGCCCAGAATTTATTCATTTTGTTGCATTCAAAAAATAAATGGGCAGCTGTTTCTTCTAAAAGATCACAAAATGAGCATGTCTCATCAATGTCAGAATATTTAGAAATGGAGGAATTAATAGTGTAGATTTTATGAAGAATTTTAAAGTGGACTTCCTTAACCTTATTATTTATACAAAAATTGCTTGGTAAAAGCCAGGCCCTTTTCCAATCTATATCCATCACGAGGGATCCCCAGTGAAATCTATCCCTTGGTGATACCTTTCTTTTCATTTGAAAAATATACATATGTTTGTTATTGCATTTCTTATCTAAGAGATTACTGGCACCTAGAAGCAAAGCAGAATGTATTACGTTTCCATCATTAAACATTAGGCGACTTTTAATTAGTTGGACTAAACCCGCTGGGATAGCTTTTTATCAAGGTATTATATTCCTTTAACAGAACTGGGAAGCCGGAGGGATTCATTAATTGCTCATAAGTTAGCATATTTCCAGAGCCATCAAATATTGAAAGAATACAATTAAAATGATTGTCAAACCATCTGGGGAAGAAGAGGGACTTATTTCTAACAGTTATGTCAGAATTGTTCCAGAGGAGAACTTTGTGAGAAGAGCTGTGTACAAAACACAATTTCCAAGCAAGAAGGCATTACTGATGAAAATTGGATAAGGAGATGGGCAACTTGTTAGGCAAGTAATTGCATTTCAACAAGAAAGACAGGCCACCAATTTTGTTAAAGATGTTGTTTAGAATAAAGTATCGTAATGCTTCTGGATTAGCAAGGCATCTTTTCAGCCAATTCACTTTAAAGGTGTTTATGGTATCAGCAAAATTTAAGAAGTGAAGGCCACCTTCAACTCTGGCATTGGAGTTATTTTCACATGGTATTTTTTAAATGATTCAATTATTTTCACGTGATTATTTTTTCCACAATTCGTTTATTTTCACTAAAAAATGTCCTGTGTTCACATGCAATAATGCTGAAATGCACTTTCACATGTCTTTCACATGTAATCACATATTACTCAAATAATCACATTTAAAAAAAACACGGGCACGTGTTAAATGTACTGTATGTGATTTTTTTCCCCACAAGGTTATCTTGTACAGTAGTTTATATCTGAAAATGGCACTGCAATCTTTAGATGTAACCATAACTTACTAAAAAAGGGCATACTGTATGTAATACCATGTTCATCATGCTTGTCTTTAAGATATGCCTGATTTTAAGCATACAGTGAGCTGCTTTGATGCATATGCACAGCCTTTGACAGTCCACTCTTCATTTTGGCACTAAAGGAAAGGCACTGAACAAAGGGTTTTATTAAACTGTCAACCTTCTTGAATGAGGAACAATGCTGCAAACAGGCCAGCTGTTTAAATTTAGCTCAGTCAAATTGGGCAGTTTCCTTCAATGTTTTTTTTTTTTTTTTTTTTTTTTTTTAAACCATGCATAATCATTCAGCAGCACAAGAACAGTGGGGGTGGCTGCGGGGAATGGAAAGAAAAAAAAAATCCAACAAACACGCATGTGCAGAGAAACACAGGCTGAATTATTAAAAACACAGTTCAGCCTTATGAAGTCATATATCTCATCTCTTGCATTAGACCTAAGCCGGGGCATTTTGAAATGAAACAGAAAGAAAATTGCGTCGGGGTTTGGAAATGGTCCTCACCAGGAGAGCTGTACATTCTTGTGAACTAGATTAAACATGGTTTCAGAAAGACTACCCATGTCAGGCTGCAGTGAACACACCCTTTGCAGCAGCATTTCAGTGTCACTAGTATAACTGAGACTACAGTGTGTTTCTGACAAGCTTTTGTTAATGTGAGTCAAAGCGTCATATTCCCCACTGCGATTCCATGGAAACTGTGTTCTGTCTCGCAGTTCTCGCGTGCTAACTTTAGCAGCAGAACACTGCTGAAGAGATGAGGGCTGCGTGGTCAAGATGGAAAAGCTCACCATGTTTAGGAAAGAAAATGGTTTCTCAGGAATGTATGCAGAGAGAGTGTGCAAGAGAAAGAGAGAGAGATAGAGTTGATGAAGGCTTTCTATCACACTGGGCAGTCACCATGACCTATCACTAATAAACAGCGAGAGAGAGAGAGAGAGAGAGAGAGAGAGAGAGAGCGAGAAAGAGAGAGACAGCATGGTACTGTGATGGATTTAATCCATGCATATATAAGGGGATGTGACATTAATATGTCGTGAGGGCACTGTAGCACATTGTCTGATGCGTTCCCCACAAGCAAATATATATACACCACCACAGACATCCATTTATGTTGGCTTGAGATCAATGATAACTCACAGTTGGCTTTTATTCTTTACTGCACAAATCCCACACATGACTCACACTGACGGTTTATCCAATCTACTGTTGCAGCTTACTGATTTTTGCTCTGCTTTGGATTTGGGTAATCTCTTACTCAGAAATGAATCATTCGGATGAACATGGCAATCCGTACAAGATGCCAGAGTGTTTTTGTGATTGTTGCCGCCAAAAATGCTTGATTTTGCTGCAGCTTTTAAAAAATCCGTGATGCAATTTCATGAAATTGTTTTGCACGGTCTTTCGCAGTGATGTTTGTTGGTAAATGAGACCTTTCAGATGAACTCATATTCGACGCAAGTGAATCGAAGAGGACTTTGGCTGAATGCATGTTGTGATGACGTCACGTGACACATCTTGGCCCAAATCTGTGGAAAATTTTAAATTTGTGGTAATTTTTAAAAATTGCAAGCTCCTCCGAATATTACGGAGTTTGCTTGATTTTGCTTTCATTTCTGCGATCTCAAAAGCGCAAAACCCTGAAGGGACTGACAGTGTGACTGTAGTGCAAATTTATGCACGGATTTAACTTTTAGGACTATTCTATAAACACTAAAGAAAACTATCCTGCAAGTGGTTTGAAATCATTAAGATATGCAACCCTTAAATATTAAATTGGCTACATTGCTTGTTCTTCTTGGTCGCATTTCATCCTGATGATACGTGTATTACATTATTAATTTACGACGCTCGTGTATTTCTGCTGTTGTTATCAAAATTTCAATGTGGAACACATAAACAGTTGACACATTTGACAGCTGAACCACATGGATGATATTAAAATTGGTGTAACTTTGCTTTTTTATCTCTACAGAAAACCAAAACACAGACATACTAAAAAAAAAAACATACATTGTTCTGACTTGTGGTGACATTTTAATTGATTTTTGATATTAATATTTCAAGAATAAGGCTAAATCAGCTTAGTGCTATTGTACCTTACAGGCCTGGAAGTCTAAATTAGTGTAGTGCTCATATTTGTTAAGCAACATTAGCCAAAGTAAGTGAAAATAAGTGATTCCTGATGATACTAAACCCCAGAGAGATGATACACTTCCTCTGAGACATATTTTTAAGAGAGACGGGGATTTCTTTCATTCGGAGATGGAATTCTCCCTTGGCATGGGGACAGCATGCTGAAGTAAAGAAAAAGTAAAATCTTTTTTTGCACGCTTGTCTGTTTAGTCCCTTCATGTGTCTGATGTTATATCCCATCTCAGCATGGTATCCTCTTCTTTGGCTGTGACAATTTATTCTCTTTGGCTTTTATACTGAGCCTCATAGGGAGTTCCCCCAACCTTCCCTGCCTGCATAGAGCTATTACTAACAATCATGAATCAGGATGGTTTTTGTGTCTCATAGTGGCCCAGAAGGCAATATTTTCATCCTGAGGTAGCATTAGCCACCCTTGCAGCATCCCTAGTTTGAAGTGGTTCCCTATTTTACTTCACAGACATCATGGAAAGGACAGTTATTTTAAAATAATAATTCACTATAACAGGATATTATATCTTCTGGAATCTATTAATAATACTTTGTCAGTCATACAGTAAAATAGCCATAAACTAAAAATGTTGATGTGTTTCATCATTATTTTGTAGATAGTATTAAACATACTGTAAGCTTATAGTGTGTTCTTTTCAAAAGATAAGTTAAAATTTAACTAAACAGGATTCAGGATGATAGGTTATTGTCCCTAAACGTTTGTTCATTTCAAGTCATCACTATACTATATGCTCTGCAGAGATCTTTAGACTTCTGTCTAACCTGTAGCCTTATTAAGGGTGCAGCAGAGATTGTGGGCTCAGGAAGCCATAATGGATGAGGATGCCAGAAGAGGAAGCAGACCGTAACGCGACGCTAATGAGGAGGTCAAGAGGCAAGGGCTATTAACTGTGCCTTATTTCTGTACTTCCTAAATGTCATCACTGAACATCTTAGTTCTGGTCAGGTGGCTTTCATAATTCTCTGACATTAAACACAGTTAAAAGAGCTTGGCATTATCATTCAAGCTACAGACAGTTTTCACACGCCTTTTTGTAACTCAAGTGCTATAGCAGTGATGGCTGTTTGTGTATGACAGTGGAATCACGAATGTTTAATTTCAAGGAAAATTAAAGGGTTCCCAAATGGGTCATACAGCATGCTGATGAGAGCTCTCCACTCACCTTCAAAAAGACATTAAAAAAAAAAGATTGTTAATTGCTTGCCAAAAAAAGGTAATTACAGAAGACTTGAATGGCTGCATGAGCATAAGCGCATAAAATTGTCTGACAGGGAAGAGCACAGAAATAGCAAAAAAGGGAATTGAAATAGAAAGAGACAAAGAGAACAACTGTTAAAATATACTGAATCAAAATGATGCTTATTGCTATAGTGTTGGTCTTGTAAAACCAGCTGCTGTAGCCTCATGTCACAAGCATTCCAGTGCGTGGGATTCCATACTGTTCCATCCTCTGAAGACCAGGTTTTAAATTCGGAACCATTTCAGTTAATTAATTTATCATTACAAATGAAATATACACCGATCAGCCATAACATTAAAACCACAGACAGGTGACGTGAATAACATTGATTATCTCATTACAGTGGCACCTGTCAAGGGGTGGGATATATTAGGCAGCAACTGAACAGTTAGTTCTCGAAGTTGTGTTGGAAGCAGGAATTTGTGATGGCTAGATGACTGGGTCAGAGCATCTCCAAAATGGCAGGTCTTGTGGGGTGTTCCCGGTATGCAGTGGTTAGTACCTACCAACAGAGTTCAAAAGAAGGACAACTGGTGAACTGGTGACGCATAAGGGGGACCTACACAATATTAGGCAGGTGGTTTTAATGTTATGGCTGATAGGTGTATGTTGTTTTTATGACTGAGAATGAATTACACTTCCATGTTATTTCCTCTTTCCAAGAGTATATGAGGCCAAAACACATACTGTGTCATTGCAAAGTCTTGATAAATGACCAAGCATCTGTGCAGGTTATGAGACATGTATAGGGTTTCTGCTATTCCTGTGTTTTGAACATTTGCTTTGACTTTTTTGTTCTTCGGCTTTAGACCTTTGTTTGGGAATTTGTGGCTTTCACTGTGTGACCATTGCTTACATTATGGCACTGAGTTTTGGATTGTGCTTTGGATTTGTCAATAAACCTCATGTACATGGATCCTTTTGAGTCTTATCTGTTACACAGTACTACTAGTAGTCATAGTAGTAGTAGTGTAGTAATGGTAGTAGTAGTAGTAGTAATAGTAGTAGTATTAATAATAGTAGTAGCAGTAGTAGTAGTAATAGTAGTAGTAATAGTAGCAGTAGTAGTAGCAGTAATAGTAATATCAATAATAATAGTATTAGTAGTAGTAGTAGTAATAATAGTAGTAGTAATAATAGTGGTAGTAGTAGTAGTAGTAATAGTAGTAGTAGTAGTAGTAATAGGAGTAATACTATTAGTAGTAGTAGCAGTAATAGTAGTAGTAATAATAGTAGTAGTAGTAGTAATAGTAGTAGTAGTAGTAGTAGTAGTAGTAGTAGTAGTAATAGTAGTAGTAGTAGTAGTAGTAGTAGTAAACCCAGAAAGTAATGTTATTTTGTTAGGGGGGAAAGGTAACATTACTGCCTGTGTAGCCTACTAGCTTTTTTTTGGGGATCACTATCACTTTCTCACATGATTTTAGTCAGTGTATCATTTTATAGTAGTAGTAGTAATAGTAGTAGTAGTGGTGGTAATAGTAGTAGTAGTAGTAATAGTAATAGTAGTAGTAGTCGTAGTAACAGTAGTAGTAATAGTAGTAGTAGTGGTAGTAGTAGTAGTAGTTGTTGTAACAGTAGTAGTAGTAAACCCAGAAAGTAATGTTATTTTGTTAGGAGAAAAAAATTAACATTCCTGCCTGTGTAGCCTACTAGCTTATTATTTACCTCCAACCTCCCAAATGTTTTTTGGGATCAATATCACTTTCTCACATGATTTTAGTCAGTGTATCGTTTTACACATGCTGTGCAGCACATGCTAAAAAATTACATGGCTTTAGGTCATAGATAAAGAAAAATGGTAAATTAAAATGACTATAAACATTTTTTTTCAAAATAAACCCTCATTATGTTAAAGTTGCCTGCCTGTTGTTGTGCTGCCCTTGTGAGAATGAGAAAAAGCAGCTTAGCTGGCTAACCCAGACAAGGGCTGGGCATTTAGCCAGCTACTGTACAGTAGCATATCTATGCATTTTTAAATAGGGGCTTTGCTAAATCTACTGACAAAATGTACCACTGCGTTGGTGTAAAATTCCATTGCTTCTGTGTGTGTGTGTGAGTGAATTTGACCTTGATATCAAAACAGGTGCTAGGTCTAATAGTTTTCCACACTTACTGTGTATTATATTAGGTCTACATACAGACAATGTAAAAGGGACTGAATTAAACCATCCATCCATCCATCCATCCATCCATCCAGTTTCCATACCATACAACCATACAATTTCTATCCTACACAGGGTCCTAACCACTAAGCCACCATGCCCCGCAACTGAATTAACCATTTTTTCTCATTTTGCTTGAACCAGTTTATGACTATTTTGTTGGGAGTGGAATGCAAGAACCTACTGTAGGTTGATAACTGTATCACATGTCAATACCAATCTATAAATGATGTAAAAATGCAATCTAAGAATAACTAACAGTGAGTGTTATATTGTGTAATATTGAGTGATCTTCTATAGGTGTGCATGTTGTCCCTGTGCTTCGGGGTTTCTTCCAGGTACTCTGGTTTCCTCCCCCAGTCCAAAGACATGCATTGTAGGCTGATTGGCATTTCCAAATTGTCTGTAGTGTGTGAATGGGTGTGCGAATGTGTGTACAATTGTACCCTGCAATGGGTTGGCACCCCGTCCATGGTGTCCCACGCCTTGTGACCCGAGTCCCCTGGGATAGGCTCCAGGCTCCCCATGACCTTGTTTAGGATAAGTGGTACAGAAAATAGATGGATGGATGACCTTCTATAGGAGGGTCAGTGAAACTCATTGAAAGCTATACTATATAAATTTCTTTGCCTTTTATGCATTTGGAACTAATTCCTAATCTAGGCTGATCTAAGGGCCCTTGGGGTCTGACACTTGAATCCTAACACAGTGTCTCCCTACATTTATCACCAAGGAGCCAACTTACAGGTGTTCCACAATAGACAGATGTCTCAGTAAACTCATTTTTGGTCAGCCATCCCTAGCAGTAAGAAAACTTGTCAATCCCAGTGACATCTAAGTTGGTTACTGTGGCAGCAGAGGCGGTTGTGAATGGGAGGAGGAGTTCTGGAGAACAAGTGGGTAATATAATGAATGAGCATAAACCTGTTTGTGATCAATGGTGCTCTATTTATACTGTAAGCTATGTGTCTTGCAGTGACCGAAGAAAGAGCCTGTTGCAGAGCAAGTGAGAATCAGACAGCACCCTGCTGATTGTGTGTGCGTAAAGTTTTAGTTTCTTTAAGTTTCAAGTATTTTCCTTGTTTCATTGAGAAGATTACCATGCTGAAAAGCACAGAGTGAAAAAGCCCAAAATAAATATAGCACCACTCTCTTGAATGCCTGCCTCCTGCGTCCACATTCTCCTCATGCCAACCAGGCTGTTTCAGTTGCATACTGGGATCGATGTGGTCTTTATCTATGAAGATATCTGATTGTTCCATAGGACAATCTGTCTTTGTGATGTCAGCCTTCCAGTAGTCTAAGCCTCAGATGCTTCACCCATAGTCCACAGTGGGTCTGTTATCTTTTGTACACGTGAAGCCAGAAGCTTCAAATTCTTGAAGATTGCAATCCGTCAGCTGGCCCGTTTGCTATCTTAAATTGACTTGTATGTGCCCTTCTGTTTCCAATTAGAAAGCCAATTTTAATGTTGTGACACTATTTCAAAAAAAGATGTTACTGAATTAAAAACATTTTAATGCACTGTTGAGTAAATATGATCATGGCATCAGCATTGTCAGTCAAACAGCCTCTTATTAGGCAGTTATTGTCCACATTAAGTGATGAAAATACCAGATTCTCTTTTTTCTACTCTTTCTATAGTTTTTATTTTCTATAGCGCCTTTAAATGTTGCATCTTAAAAGCACTTTACAACAGAAGAAATAAAAAATTCAATGAAATATAAAGGAAGAGAAAACATGCAATAAGAAAAATTAAGAAAAAATACAATAAAATCACATAATAATCACAAAAAAGCAATTCTAAAAAGTGCATTTTCAGAGAAGATTTAAAAATACTCAAAGATTCAGCATGCCTAACCTCAGAGGGAAGAGAGTTCCATCGTTTTGGAGCAAAAGAAGAGAAGGCCCTGTCACCCATAGAGTGTAGAAGAGAAGTGGGAACAGTTAACAAACCAGAATCAGAGGAGCAAAGGACATGTTTTGGAATGTAAGGGATTAAAAGTTCAGACAAGTACATAGAGGCCAAACCATGCAAAGCCTTGTAGGTAAGCATGATAATTTTAAAATCTACACGAAACTTGACACAGAGCCAGTGCAAGGACTCCAAAATAGTGATGTGATCACCTGTCCTGGTCCTAGTCAAGATTCTAGCGGCAGAGATTTGCACATACTGCAACTTATTTTACATGGATTTAGACACCCCAACAAATTAAAGCATTACAATAATCAATTCTGGAGGATACAAAAGTATTGATCAGTTTTTCATCCACAGAGAAAGATAACATGGGGCGCAATCTTTCAATGTTTCTGAGATGAAAGAATGATGTTTTAACCAAATTCTTGACATGAGGGTCAAATGTTAAATTTGCATCAAAGACCACCCCTAAATTCTCCAATTTTGTTTGAAATTCCAGAGCAGAGCCATACATATTTAAGGTTAATGGACCTGCTTTACTGAGCTGGTTGGGTGAACCAATGAGCATGACCTCAGTTTTGTCACTGTTAAGACAAAGACAATTTCGAGACATCCATTTCTTTATCTCAGTAATACATTGTGCAAGAAAGGCAACAACCACACAATCACCAGGTTTTGAATGGATGTAAATCTGGGTGTCATCTGCATAAAAATCATAATTAAGACCAAGAGATCTTAAGAGCTGACCAAGGGGAAACATGTAAATGCTAAAAAGTAAAGGGCCCCAAATTGATCCTTGAGGAACACCACATTTAACCATGCCAATGTTGGACCTACATCCACCCAAGGAAATAAACTCCTGACGATCCGAGAGATAGGACTTGAACCAGTTTAACGCAGTATCGGTAACACCAAATGCTGTTTCAAGACGAGTGAGTAGGAGAGAAGTATCTACAGTGTCAAAAGCGGCACTGAGATCAAGAAGAATCAGAATTGAAAGACAACCAGAGTCTGAGGCCATTAACAAATGACTTTAACTAATGCTGTTTCAGTGCTATGAAGTTTGCGAAAACCAGTTTGAAAGGGCTCAAAATGATTGTTTAAAGTGAGGTGAGTGTAAAGTTGAGAGGCCACAATACGTTCCAGAATTTTTGCAAGGAAGGGAAGATTAGAAATGGGATGAAAGTTGTTAAGATTGTCCAAGTCTAAATTTGTCTTTTTACAGCAGCAGTTTTAAAAGCTGCTGGCACAACACTAGTACACAAGGAGTCATTTATTATACTTAGGACAACAGGACACAATGAAGCAAAACATGACTTGAACAAACAGGTTGGGATAGGATCAACTATGGAAGTGGCAGCTTTCATTTGTGATACCTCATTTCCAAGTGAAACAACATCAAGGGGGGAGAAATTCGAGAGAAAAGTACCAGAGAAATAAGAAATACTAATAGAGGAAGCAGTAGAGAAAGGTGTATTAAGAATGGATTTACGAGCATCGTCAGTCTTGGTGCTGAAGAAATCAAGAAATCTATTACAAAGGTGGGCTGAAGCAGGCACAGTAGGGGAACTGTTACATTTCAGCAATTTGTTTATGGTAAGAAACAGTTTTCTGGGATTTCTTTGATTATTGACAATTATCTGAGAGAAATAACGGGACCTAATGGATACAATTTCAGCCTTATATTCATGCAAATGGTCTTTCCAAGCCTGGTGATGCACATTCAGGCCAGAGAGACACCACCTTCACTCCATTTGGCGACAAGCTGCCTTCCTAGAGTGCAGCTCATCATTATACCAGGGAGTGGAGTGTACAAAGGAGACAGACCGTGATTTGACAGGAGCACATGAATCTAAGCCAGACAAGAGAACAGTATTTACCATGGAGATTTTGTCCTCCAGAGGGTCAGATGGAGAATGACAACTTAAAGAAGAGTCAATGAAATCAATAAAATCAGAAAGATCAATGGATTTCCATTTGCGTTAATTAATAGTCCGAGAAGAGAAGATGTTAGTGTGTGGGAGTTCCATATTAAAAAAGATAGCCAAATGATCAGACAGCCCTAAATCAGCAGTGGACAGCTGAGACACAAGTGATCCATTTGCAATCACAAGATCTAATGTGTGACCTTTATTATGTGTAGCACAGTTAACAAGCTGTTTCAAATCAAAGCACTCCAGTAAAGACAGAAAATTCTTTGTCATTGCAGAATCTTTTATGTCCATGTGGATGTTAAAGTCCCCCAGGTTAAGAATTCTCTCAAACTTGAGGCTCAACATAGACAGAAGATCCGCAAATTCTGAAAAAAAAATTAACATTTTGTCTTAGGAGTCCTGTAGACTGTAGCTATGGCAGTCCTAAGGGGTGCAGGGGCACTCAGAATGAGAAATTCAAATGAATCAAACTGAGAAAGGATCAAGAGGAGGATCTGCCAGAGGATCATGGGAGATCAAATAACCCGTAGCCAGTAGGAGTAAGTTTGTTAAACAAAAGTCCATCAGACTGTTTGTGCCAATTTTCAGTTAAGCACACGAGGTCAAGTTTTCCTTTTGTGATAATGTCAGCCTGTTGCAAACAGAGTGTGCATTAAAAAGCGTCGATTTCACCAGACGCGGGGAAACAAAGGATAATGGCGAAAACTCTGTGTGTTTAAGCGCAGTCAGGTTGTTAAAATTAACACCAGTGCACAGCAGTCTATGAGATTTACGCTGATATGTAGGGACAGTGATGGCATCAGATGAAAAATGTGTAAAAAAACGCCTTGAAGAACGATGTAAATAGCGCTTAGGCCACAGTGATCCAAGTTAATAGCAGTCATTTGCCAAACAGTAATTCATATTTAGGTTCAGCAGTTCAAGCAGTGTACCTTAAAGCCATGGAGAGGGAATCCACGCCAACATCAACCATGTAATAGTGAGAGTCCTGAGTAGGGCGATAGGAGGGTAGATTCCAGCAGGTAAAGCTCAGAATAAAAACAGAAGTCCAAAAACACAGACTTGATTCCGCATGAGTTCAAACCCCAGCACTGCCAAGCTGCCACTGTTGGGCCCTTGAGCAAGGCCCTTAACACTAAACTTCTCTGATGTATAAATGAGATGCAAGTTGCTCTGGATAAGGGTGTCTGCTATAAAGATGCCATAAATGTAAATGTAATAATTATGGTCAGTAACTTCCATAATGATGTAGTATAGGCTACAACAATCATTTCAGTAGTGTTACCAACAGAACCTTGTTTTCCCTTTCAAACGACAAGGCATTATTCAACACCAGTATAATAAATGCACTATGCCTTTAACAGACTTTTGTCATAACCAAATACCAATAAAAGTAAGAGAAATGCCAAGTGGACACGTAGCATTAGACTGTCATAACATGCTTCCAAGCCAGCTCCCTACACACAAGCCTTCATAAAAACAAAGAATAGCCTTCATATTGGTAAACAGAAATTAATTTCATGTGTTGTTTTAGGCAATGCTCTATGCAGTCAGAACTCACACAAGAAAAGGGCTCCTAGTAGAGCTGGAAAGTATAGGTTCAGTCTGATTATGTTTTGCTTCAATCTAACAAGTATGAACGTCAACATAACTTTGTATTTGGCCAGTAGAAAAGTCTCATGGCATTTGCTAGGGTTTTTGCAAATCTGCATACACTATGTGGCCAAAGGTTTGTGGACACCTGATTGTCACATGCATGTGTGGCGCTTCCCCAAACTTTTGCCACGAAGTTTCAAGCACGCAATTTTATAGAATGTCGTTGTATGCTATAGCATTACAATTTCCCTTTTCTGGAACTAAAAGGCCCAGATAGGTTCCAGAATGACAATGCCCCTGTGCATAAAGCAAGTTCCAAGAGGACATGGTTTGCAAGCTTGGAGTGGAAGAAGTCAAGTGGCCTGCACAGTGCCCTGACCTCAACCCCACTTAATACCTTTGGGATGAATTGGAACACTGACTTGACTATAGATATCCTCACCTGACATTAGTGCCTGACTTCACTAATGCTTTTGTGGCTAATTGGGAATCTCCCCACAGCCATGCTTCAAAATCTAGTGGAAAGCTTTCCCAGAAGAATGGGACATCTTTTAAACATCATTAATAGGATGTTATAAAAGGACACATGATGGTCAGATGTCCACAAGCATTTGGCCAAATAGTGTAGGTGTCTCACGTTCCAACAACAGGACTTTTGTGTGTTTTCTGTTCCACTAATGTCCAATTCTCATTAGCTAGATGGTCAGATGATCTCTATTTTTCTATCAGTTCAGATGTAATATCTTGTAACAATTGTCCAGCTCTAACAATGATGTAACAGACTCTATAATGGTAGACAAAACTGGATATTTAATGAAAATATAAACTTGTATTTAATGCAAATATAATGAGGGCTTACTGAGTCATGGAGTGAGCCAAAGACTCACTTCTTAATGATTTCATGAGGTCTGAGCCAGCTGGCTTCCTCTGTACCAGCTGGTTCAGTGGTCTTTAGAGGGCTTGACCATGAGTGGAGCTCTAGCCATTAAATTTATGCTAGATACTGATGGATATTGAGGATCAAGTGATTCTGTTCCTGTGGATGTACAGCATACTGAGCATCACTCTCTGAGTTCCCTGGGATGGAAGAGTTAGATTGGTGGGAAGAGTGGAACTAACTGCAGAGAGCACCAAAGTGAAAATTGGTTTCAAAGCTTATGAAATTTAAAAAGTTTGCATTTTCTCCACTAAGAGTACCCCACTAAGCAACAGAGACTCTAATGTAGGTTAGTCTTTCCAGGACATTCAGTTCACTGTCTAGGCAGACAACCTGAATGGCTTCAAACATGACTACTGTATAATTAGTGTCAGCACCATTAACTTGCTATTTCCTCTAAAGCACAGGGCAATGTCTTCCACTAATAACTCTTCCAACCATCAGACTTAACATGTGATGACTAGTTGCTCTTAAATTCCTATCCTGCTTTTTGGCACTAACATTAATGTTGTCCCTGATCTACTAGTATATAATTGATCTGTTCCATATTATTAACTTTTCCAGCTGTCAAATGATATACAGGTGCATCTCAATAAATTAGAATGTCGTGGAAAAGTTCGTTTATTTCAGTAATTCAACTCAAATTGTGAAACTCGTGTATTAAATAAATTCAATGCCACAGACTGAAGTAGTTTAAGTCTTTGGTTCTTTTAATTGTGATGATTTTGGCTCATGTTTAACAAAAACCCACCAATTCACTATCTCAACAAATTAGAATATGGTGACATGCCAATCAGCTAATCAACTCAAAACACTTGCAAAGGTTTCCTGAGCCTTCAAAATGGTCTCTCAGTTTGGTTCACTAGGTAAGACACAAACATTCATTGCCAAAGAAGCTGGCTGTTCACAGAGTGCTGTATCCAAGCATGTTAACAGAAAGTTGAGTGGAAGGAAAAATTGTGGAAGAAAAAGATGCACAACCAACCGAGAGAACCGCAGCCTTATGAGGATTGTCAAGCAAAATCAACTCAAGAATTTGAGTGAACTTCACAAGGAATGGACTGAGGCTGGGGTCAAGGCATCAAGAGCCACCACACACAGACGTGTCAAGGAATTTGGCTACAGTTGTCGTATTCCTCTTGTTAAGCCACTCCTGAACCACAGACAAGGTCAGAGGCGTCTTACCTGGGCTAAGGAGAAGAAGAACTGGACTGTTGCCCAGTGGTCCAAAGTCCTCTTTTCAGATGGGAGCAAGTTTTGTATTTCATTTGGAAACCAATGTCCTAGAGTCTGGAGGAAGGGTGGAGAAGCTCATACCCCAAGTTGCTTGAAGTCCAGTGTTCAGTTTCCACAGTCTGTGATGATTTGGGGTGCAATGTCATCTGCTGGTGTTGGTCCATTGTGTGTTTTGAAAACCAAAGTCACTGTACCCGTTTACCAAGAAATTTTGGAGCACTTCATGCTTCCTTCAGCTGACCAGCATTTTGAAGATGCTGATTTCATTTTCCAGCAGGATTTGGCACCTGCCCACTCTGCCAAAAGCACCAAAAGTTGGTTAAATGACCATGGTGTTGGTGTGCTTGACTGGCCAGCAAACACACCAGACCTGAACACCATAGAGAATCTATGGGGTATTGTCAAGAGGAAAATGAGAAACAAGAGACCAAAAAATGCAGATGAGCTGAAGGCCACTGTCAAAGAAACCTGGGCTTCCATACCACCTCAGCAGTGCCACAAACTGATCACCTCCATGCCACGCCGAACTGAGGCAGTAATTAAAGCAAAAGGAGCCCCTACCAAGTATTGAGTACATGTACAGTAAATGAACATACTTTCCAGAAGGCCAACAATTCACTAAAAATGTTTTTTTTATTGGTCTTATGAAGTATTCTAATTTGTTGAGATAGTGAATTGGTGGGTTTTTGTTAAACATGAGCCAAAATCATCACAATTAAAAGAACCAAAGACTTAAACTACTTCAGTCTGTGGCATTGAATTTATTTAATACACGAGTTTCACAATTTGAGTTGAATTACTGAAATAAACGAACTTTTCCACGACATTCTAATTTATTGAGATGCACCTGTACACCCAGTGGTCATCAATCATTTATCAGAAAGAAACTTTTGAATTCTGGCTAGACTTGTATACATCTGGTTTGTCTTTAGTCACTATGAACAAACCTGTTGATATTCCAGTCAGCTTCCTATGCAAAAATGTCATCTGTTTCTACCTTGTTTCATTCGGCACACTTGAAAATAATATTGAAATGGCCTGCAGTGTGTACTACTCACCAAACAAAGAGCAGATCCTTAGCATAACAGCCACCATTTAACAGTATGCATGGGCTCACATCTCACAGTGGTGAAATACGGATTAAAACCAACACCTGTCTGCTGTGCTTGATGTAAGTAGCACTCACGTCTAAAACGTTTCCGAAAATTGTTGGGTTTTGGCAGTGATGTAACCAGGAATTAATTTCGCTGGTATGAGGAAATATATAAAACCATGGTAGTCTTCTTGGCCTGTACACATGAAATCAGTAAGTGTGACATGCTCATGCATTTTTGGTGGATGTCAGACAGCAGTAGAACACCTATTCATTTATTCCTTACTATTTCTACTTGATTAAAACACATCTGCAGTGAAAACAAAGTATTTCTCCATAGCATCATCTATGACTTATGATCAGCCAAATAATAACTATGGTACTTCTGCATGCAACCCTTTAAGGTGTATTACTTGCACATTTATTAACACAGCCACTAAAATCACAAGCGCCAAATCATCAGATTTCATAATTCATCCTTCCTCAAGCATTACTACAGCGGTCATTTATTGTCTCTCCTGAAAGAGACGCAATGATCCTTAAGCTACATCAGAGAAACCAAGAGACTGACTAAACGATTTTGTTTAGTTTTGTTAAAGCATTTCGTCTTATTATTCACACCTAGGAACAATTTAGAGTAGCCAACCCACCTAACAGGATGTTTTGAGAGGTTGGAGACACTGCAGAAAACCCATACAGACAGTAACACAAGCATGGATAGCCACCTAGTGCCTCAGCTACGGCTTCAAGAATATAATCATAGTTAATCATTTGTGTATTGATTTCACTAAAAGACAATTATGTAATGAAACACGAGGCTTGGCATAGCTTATGTTTGCACACACTGCATGTAGGGAGAATTATTTGTCCACTTCCTGATACAGACTAAGGACATCCTAGAAATAGTGTGTCCCTGTGACACAGTGCAGTCAAGTCAAGTTTTATTGTTATCACATTCATATGAATATACACAATATATACTGTATAAAGTAGGAGTAAATATCAGATATTATAGTGCTGCATATAAGGTAAGCCAATACCTATGTTAAGCCAATGTTATTATTTTAAGTAATCGAGGGAACCAAGAATAATGATAAATCTTATTAGAATCTGTAACAGTCATTGGAACTCAAGCTCGAATCAAGGTTAAAAGTCGAATATTTCCGCAATGGAAATCTATAAATAAGGCCAGTGATATATACATGAGAAATGTGTCAATCAGTTTTAAAGTGACATTTTAAAACATGTACAACAGCCAATCCATAAAACAAGAACAGCATGCAATTATAAATTGTACAATTTCTATCATTGCCATATTTTACTCTGACCTTTATTATTACATCCACTAATCCAGCTATGGAGATCCAGTTGTGCTTTTGACAAACCGTAGACATATAACATTCTTAATCTTGCTCAATAAATGAAGGATTAGCATTCAGTAGGTATTAACACTAGGAAAAATAAATCTTTTGCCTACCAATGCTACATTTAGCAGATGCAATTTTAAATATTTAGTTTAAACTATAATTGGTAATAAATAATCGTTGTTACTGGAGTCAGTCACTATTGTTTTAAGTATTAATTATGTTTTTAATTAAAAATGTAATGGTTTGTTACTTGGAGCTGGTGTTATTAGTGCCTGCTTAAGTGTGACTTTAAATTAAATCTTTGACATATTTATAGGCTATGACAAGCACAACTATGGTCCTGGATCCCTGACCCTCATTCTAGCCATTTGCGATTGTAAGTGACTGTCACATATTTGTAAATGCCACCAATATAGATTAATGCATAGCAACACATTTAAGTCACATCCTTTTAAACTGCTACTTTTGCCCTACTTATAGCCCTCTAGATCAAACATGAATCAAATCAGATTCAAACTAGATCAAACCAAAGACCAAGAAATTGAATTTCTGCCTGTTTTGGGGGTCACCATGTTCAGCATTGAATTTATTTGTGATGTCACACTCCACTCCACATATGGCTTATATGAAAGTAAACACTCAGGGCTTTACGAATTTACAGCTTTTCATAAATATTTCTTTCTTTTTTTACCTAGCCTACTAGGTTTAAATGTTATAATTTTATTGTGCTAGTTGTGTACGGTGTTTTACTATCAAAAAAGCTTTAGTTGTGCTGTCCGTTTGATTGCTGTACTAGTGTTATTGTTGCCCAGCAGGGGGCTCATACCCCTCCCATTTCCCATTGCCCTGCTCACCAGCAGCTAAACACAGAGTCACGATACTCCACAAACAGAAACCCAACAGTGTCCTGACTAATCTTATAGCAGACTTGTAGCGATAAAATAATGAATTTGTTTATACTGATTGAAAATGTCCGATAAGTCAATTTCCATTCTGCCGGTGGAATGGAACGCCATACTTCAAGAAAGGGTTAAATGTAAAATAAACATCATTTATATTTAAATGGGTGCATCATGGAAAGCGGACAAGTCAAGGCCGACCTGGAGAAGATCAGAGCCGTAGTTGAGTGGCCCAGACCAACCACCCTTAAAGAGCTCCAGAGGTTTCTTGGGTTCGCCAATTTCTACAGCCGCTTTATTCGGGACTACAGCCAGGTTGTGGCACCCCTTACCAGACTGACCTCCACCTCCACCCCCTTCGTGTGGAACCCTGAGGCTGAAGCCACCTTTAGGAAACTTAAGGAACTTTTCACCTCAGCTCCAGTGCTGGTACAACCTGACGCAGCAATTTATTGTGGAGGTGGATGCCTCCGAGTCAGGTGTGGGTGCAGTTCTCTCCCAACGGTCCGGCCCCGTCCAGAAACTCCACCCGTGCGCCTTCTTCTCACGTCGACTCTCGTCCACAGAACGCAACTACGATGTGGGGAATTGTGACTTGCTGGCTGTCAAACTGGCCCTGGAGGAGTGGAGACACTGGCTCGAGGGGGCTGAGCAGCCCTTCATCATCTGGACCGACCATAAGAACCTGGCATACATCCAGACCGCCAAGCGCCTTAACTCCCGCTAAGCTTGTTGGGCCCTATTCTTTGGACGGTTCAATTTTACGATCACCTACCGTCCAGGCTCGAAGAATGGCAAGCCCGATGCCCTCTCCTGACAGTTCTCCAGAGAAGAGGACACTTCAGGTCCTGACACCATTCTCCCTTCCACTTGTGTGGTTGGGGCTGTTACATGGGAGATTGAGTCCGCCATCCAGAGAGCTCAGCGCACCCAACCTGACCCCGGTAATGGACCCCCGGGCCGCTTATTCTTCCCGGATACCGTGCGTTCCCAGGTCCTCCAGTGGATCCACTGTTCCCGGTTTGTCTGTCACCCCGGCTCCCGTCGCACCCTGGGCCTATTGAAATGACACTTCTGGTGGCCAACCATGGATGCTGATAGCCGAGCATTCGTTGCAGCCTGTACAGTCTGTGCCCGTAGCAAGCCCCTACACTGACCTCCGGCCAGGTTACTCCAACCTCTCCCTGTTCCCAGTCACCCTTGGCCCCACATAGCTCTAGATTTTGTCACCGGTCTGCCCCATCCCAAGGCCAAACCGTGATCCTGACCATTATAGACCGGTTCCAAAGCGGTCCATTTCGTGGCCCTGCCTAAACTCACTACAGCCCGTGAAACCGCCAACCTCCTGGTTAACCATGTTTTCCGACTGCACGGCATCCCCAAGGATATTGTCTCAGACCCCAGTTCATCTCACAAGTCTGGAGAGCCTTTTGTAAAGCCCTGGGAGCCACAGCCAGCTTATCCTCGGGGTTCCATCCCCAAACCAATGGCCAGGCTGAGCAGGCTAACCAGGAACTGGAAGCTACCCTGCAATGCGTAACCGCTAACAATTCCACCACCTGGAGCTCCCAGCTGCCGTGGGTAGAATACACCCACAACTCCCTCACCAGCACCGCCACCAGCCTATCCCCCTTCGAGTGCTCCCTGGGCTACCAGCCCCCACTATTTCCGGCCCAGGAGGATAACATTGCCATCCCCTCCATACAAGCCCATCTCTGCCACTGCCGCAAGGTATGGAGAGAAGCCCGCTCCGCCCTACTCCACTCCTCCGAGCTCAACCGCCGCCTGGCTGACCGCCACCGGGTCCCAGCCCCCAAGTACCAACCAGGCCAAGAGGTGTGGCTGGCAGCCAAGGACATCCCACTCAAGACGGAGGCCAAGAAACTCTCCCCCCGCTACATCGGACCATTCACCATTGAGAGCATCATCAACCCCGCCGCAGTAAAATTTAAACTCCCGAAATCCCTGCGCATACATCCCACTTTCCATGTCTCCCAGCTCAAACCGGTACACGTCAGCCCTTGTTCCGGCTCTCAGTGCAGTAACTTCCAGCTCTGCTCGCATTTTGGTTACAGTCAGTATTACATGTTGTTTCCCATGTGGTATTTCCCTGTGCTCACCCTGCTTTCTCTCTCCGTGTTCCAGGTCCACGTCTCAAGTCTCCCGTTGCCTGCTCCCGTCTCACTTCCTGCTACGCCCAGTCCCACCTCGCGTTTCCCCGTGGCTCTCCAGCTCTGCATGCCGCCGACCCAAGTTCAAGCCTCTCCCCTCCCTGTGCCGCACCTCTTGCATGCTCGCTCCTCACGCTGCAGACTGGAGTTCGAATCTTGACCTTGACCACGCCGCTCTTGACCTTGACCACGCCGCTCTTGACCTTTCCCCACACTTCACCTGCCTTCACTATTCGTAGATGTTACCCTGAACTCCTGTGTTAGTGTTCTGCGCTTGGGTCCTCTTTGTCTCTGTGTCTTAACAATCATAGACCAGTACAGATTTATTTTCTGAACATAATCAAATTGTTCAGATATTAGGCTCATTGTTTAAATAAGTACAGTAATGAATAGTAATTAGAGATTTTATTTCTGAACTTTACTCCAACAGATCATATTAGGTCCAAGATTTTCTTTTTTCACGTATTGAGGATTGGATTAAACTCATTCAATTCAAGAGATTAGTCAAATGCATGGATAACTCTAAGAACTCTATGAAGTTGTGTTTTCACCAAGGTAAAAACAAACAAACAAACAAACAAACAAACAAAAAACAACAACAAAATGCCTGGTTGTACTTCAATAATATATAGGCATCACTTTGAGAACCACTGCTCCTAGACACTGGTCTAGATTGTTATGGGAAGTATAGCAGAGGGAAAAGACTAAAGTACAGACTGGGAGTTAATTTCATGTAACTATGCAGGAAGTATTCTTCTTTGTCACAGTCCCAATGTCATTTCAGTTTGGACCCATAATACCTGCCAAACTGTAACACACACAATTAAAGAACATGTTTATACTGTGCAATCAATCCAACTGTTAATGTAAATATGCTTTAAAATGTCTACATGATAATGTCTACATGATGCATGTAAAAGATCTTTGTTTACAGCTTCAAATATACTATTATGCTTTAAAGTCTAAGGAAGTATCTGAATATTGTTATTATATATCTTTAAAAGGCCTCTGGTGTTTTCAACCTTGATAACTTGATAATCTGTGAATATGACCACTTCAAAAGACCAAGAGGCCTTTGAAAGCCTTGAAGGTCAGACAAAAATAACAGTACTGGAGCACTATTTCTGTACACACACCTCAGAAAAAGTGTCTAAATTATATAAACAGGGCCTTCAAGCAAGACCTGCATGACCTCTACTTTTAGAGAATAAATATTACCGGAGAGACAACATGCAAAATCTCCAAGGTATCATCTTGGAGCTTAAGGAGCTTTGGAGCTGAATACAGAAGCATTAGAGACTTTTACATACTGCTTGCTCTAGGTCAAAATATGGTGACAGTTGAATGACTCAGCTTCAAAGCTTTGCACTTATTCAGAATAAAGCCCTACAGTATTTGGACACTTAAACTGAGTTTAATGAGTGGTGCTTATCTTGTACAATGAATGATATCTGTTATTTATTTATTTATTTATTTTTTTAGCAATGATGTGCCTTGTCCTGGAATTTTGTTTAAAGGCTTTTCATGTTATGAACTGATCACTAAGACTGCTTCCTCACATAAGCATTCCTTTGCTTGACTGAATAGGGCAGATGAGGTTAAATTGGGATTATTCTGAATTGAGGGCTCTCAGTAAATGTGTTGAAAATGCTGACTTGCTCTTCATAATGGGACTTAATGGCACAGATTTAATGGTTCTGTTACTCACTGGTTATTGCCTGCATTCTGTGTCTTTTAAAATTACTGTCTAAAATTTTGTATTCTTCACTTGGATGCATAATTTCTTGTTATGTATGTTGTAGACTGTGTCAGTGCAGTCACTTACTTCCTGGCCATGTCCAATCATGCCATCTTTCCAAATGATTTCCAAATGATTTATTGAGGTTTTAGCACAGTGGATTGGAAGATACTCTAAGCTAGTCGCTGGAGTTCCATCTCATAAGATTAATCCTCTTTATGGACAATTGCATTAGGTTTTCTACAATAGCATATTGCTGTGCAGCATGGATTCCCCAAATGAAAATAAAAATATATTATCACATGACCCTCTTGATTACTTCTAGTCATGAGCAGTCTTTGCACTAGACAAAGGTGTTAAGCTTGCCACCACCACGCATGACACCATGCTGTTTGTCTGAAAGGAATCTGGCCTTCCATAGAGACTTAGAGAGGTTGTTTGAATTCGGAAATTAAAAAGTTTCCTGCAGCAAGTTGAATTAATGGCTCAGTTTGACTCGGTTAATGGCTCAGTTTGATGTGAGAACATGTGAGGAGGATTCATGCAGAAGACATAAGTGACACCTGCATTTACCTTCTGACCTTCTGAAAGAGCACAATCAGTGCTATCATAAAAAAGTACAGGAAGAGCCAAATACTACTCTGTGATACTAGATTGCACTCCAGATGTGAGTCACCAGGAGCAGCTGTTAATGGTGTTGAGAGTTGTACAGTGCCTGTCATCAAAATGGAACAATCATTTTAGGTCAAATGAAAATGCTATGCTTGCATGTTTCCAGGTGCTGCAGACAAATATGACAATGGAAGGAACACACTTGGTAGCAAGCAAGGTGCCCATAAGAGAGTGCTAAAACTTAACAAGGTGGTCATACATTTGACCTTGTAATCAATGACACAGCCAAGTCATTTGTGAGATCCACTTTTTGGGCTGTTACAGTGACTTCACATCCTATTTAGTTCCTCAGTACAGTGCTGGGCCTTTCTTACAACACATATCAAGAACCTCACAATAAAGGCCCTACCATCAACCAGGTAGGAATGTAGGCTGCTAGAAATGCCTGAAATGGTAAAGGCTTTGACAGCTGTGAAAGAATTTGCAGTGAGGAAAAAGGCATGCACAATGCTGTCACAACACTTGGACACATCTGGAAAAAGACGCAGACATGCCCTTTCATGAAGTACCATGGTGTGGTATGTCTATTTGGAGGGATATCCTGAGAATGGCATCACTTCTGCCAAAACAGATGCCATAAAGATAGGCTTAACGGGAAAATGAGGTGGGGTGAGTACTTCTGTGTCACAGAAATACTAGATAGTTTCATAATGAACTATGGAAAGGTTCTTTGAGTTGTATGGATTTCTTTACTCCCTTAAAATAACGAATGTCACATAGCAAGAAGGTAAATTGGATTCTTTCAGATATTGGAGCAAAAGAATGGATGATATTGATGCAGAGGATCTGAAGTTGTAGGGGAAAGGTACAATTTTGGCCTTCCCCTCTCAAATCTCTTCACCATCTGACATGCAGGAACAACAGGAATGCATTTTATGGTTCCTATTCCTTTAATAGTATAAATAGGAACACATGTTATTCATGCAATTACCCAATCAGGCAATTATGTCACAGAAGCCACACATAAAATCATGCAGATACAGGTCAAGAGCTTCAATTATCTCAGTGACTTTGACTGTGGCATGGTTGTTGGTGCCATGCGGGCTTGTTTGAGTATTTCAGAAACCTGAGCTTTTCATGCACAACAGTCTCTAGAGTTTACACAAAAAAACCCCAAAACAATACCAATAAAAACCATCCACTGAGCAGGAGTTCTGAATGTCTTGTTGATGTCAGAGGAGAATGAGGTCACTGAGATAACATTTTTTTAAATTCTAATGTTAACCTGTATCTGCATGATGTTAGGCATTGTGCTGCTGTTTGGATAATTGCATGGGCATGCAGCTGTACATGTGTTTCTAATAAAGTGGTCAGTGAGTGTATATATTACAATCTTACATGACATATCCTAATTTGAGTATACTTCTTCAAATTCTTCTTACACTTTTTGAGAGTGTGAGTGGTTTCTGGTGAGAGAAGTTCTTTTGGTAGGTGTTTTCTAAATTGGCCATGACATCAAAGAAGTGACAGCAGGACAGAATGTGGAGTGACAGAAGGACTCACTGAAGTGAATTTTTATTCAGTGTTGCCATCTACACTAGGCCTGCCACCCTATACTTATCAAGCAAAAACAACAAATCCACATAGATCGGTTCAGATACCTTATAGGGTTTTTGCAGTCATGCTGATGAGCCTGTGCATCCAGGAAAGAGGTGGATGAGACAGACAGTTTTAAGTATTGTAGTTAATGGTAGATTTAATTTTCATTTACCTGTGTCTTGTTACACAATGTAAGGCTGCTTTCAGGTACAGAGAAAGCTCTGTCCATAGTTCCTCCTGTGCTGATATGAGAACAGTGACACACTGCGCACACCATAACAACACCACTAGATAGTCCTAGTCCTAGCTAGTGCAGGCTAACTAGATATTATTATTATTATTATTATTATTATTATTATTATTATTATTATTATTAGTAGTAGTAGTAGTAGTAGTAGTAGTATCAATAATAATACAACCGTGGCCAAAAGTTTTGAGAATGACACAAATATTAATTTTTACAAAGTCTGCTGCCTCAGTTTTTATGATGGCAATTTGCATATACTCCAGAATGTTATGAAGAGTGATCAGATGAATTGCAATTAATTTCAAAGTCCCTCTTTGCCATGAAAATGAACTTAATCCCAAAAAAACATGTCCACTGCATTTCAGCCCTTCCACAAAAGGACCAGCTGACATCATGTCAGTGATTCTCTTGTTAACACAGGCAAGAGTGTTAATGAGGACAAGGCTGGAGATCACTCTGTCATGCTGATTGAGTTAGAATAACAGACTGGAAGCTTTAAAAGGAGGGTGGTGCTTGAAATTATTGTTCTTCCTCTGTTAACTATGGTTACCTGCAAGGAAACACGTGCAAGCATCATTGCTTTGCACAAGAAGGGATTCACAGGCAAGGGTATTGCTGCTAGTAAGATTGCACCTAAATCAACCATTTATCGGATCATCAAGACCTTCAAGGAGAGAGGTTCAACTGTTGTGAAGAAGGCTTCAGGGCGCCCAAGAAAGTCCAGCAAGCACCAGAACCGTCTCCTAAAGTTGATTCAACTGCGGGATCGGGGCACCACCAGTGCAGAGCTTGCTCAGGAATGGCAGCAGGCAGCTGTGAGTGTGTCTGCACGCACAGTAAGGCGAAGACTTTTGGAGGATGGCCTGGTGTCAAGAAGGGCAGCAAAGAAGCCACTTCTCTCCAGGAAAAACATCAGGGACAGACTGCTATTCTGCAAAAAGTACAGGGATTGGACTGCTGAGGACTGGGGTAATGTCATTTTCTCTGATGAATCCCCTTTCCAATTGTTTGGGGCATCTGGAAAAAAGCTTGTCCGGAGAAGAAAAGGTGTGCGCTATCATCAGTCCTGTGTCATGCCAACAGTAAAGCATCCTGAGACCACTCATGTGTGGGGTTGCTTCTCAGCCAAGGGAGTGGGCTCACTCACAATTTTGCCTAAGAACACAGCCATGAATAAAGAATGGTACAAAAACATCCTCAGACAGCAACTTCTCCCAACCATCCAAGAATAGTTTGGTGACGAACAATGCCTTTTCCAGCATGATGGGGCACCTTGCCACAAGGCAATAGTGATAACGAAGTGGCTCGGAGGACAAAACATCGACATTTTGGGTCCATGGCCAGGAAACTCCCCAGACATTAATCCCATTGAGAATTTGTGGTCAATCCTCAAGAGGCAGGTGGACAAACAAAAACCCACAAACTCCAAGCATTGATTATGCAAGAATGGGCTGCCATCAGTCAGGATGTGGCCCAGAAGTTGATTGACAGCATGCCAGGGCGAATTGCAGAGGTCTTGAAAAAGAAGGGTCAACACTGCAAATATTGACTCTTTGCATAAACTTCATGTAATTGTCAATAAAAGCCATTGACACTTATGAAATGCTTGTGATTATATTTCAGTAACAGTTAGTAACATCTGACAAAAAGATCTAAAAACACTGAAGCAGTAGACTTTGTAAAAATTAATATTTGTGTCATTCTCAAAACTTTTGGCCACGGTTGTACTGTAACTATGTCAAAGAGGAAGCAGCTTGCCTGAGCTTTTGTTAGGAGACAGAAAATTAAGAGAAGTGATTGTGTGACTAGACTGCATTTAGATAATTAAACTAACTAATTTATTGTCTGTACAATGAAATGTTAAAATGTTGAATTTCAAATATGTCAAATTGAAATAACTTTCTGATTTCACATATTGTAGTTCTTCTCAGCAGGTGAGATTCTCAAAAAAGAAGCAGACAGGGTATATTTTGGCTGAGGAACCGTGCCTCTGTGAGAGAATGGTGTGTAGCAGATCCAATTCTGCACATAAGAGACTCCACACAGGAACGACAGAATAGCTCCAACACAGCAATATTTTATTGACCCTGGAAATGTATGGGACACTTGATCAAAACAACATCACTTGCGCCAACCTCTTCCCGCCTTACACACTCGTCAGCCTCCATTCGCGGTCTGAGGTATTACAATTATGTTTAACTTTATAGCAAATAACAAGAATATTAATATAAGAATTGGAATAAAACGTGTGCTTGTGTATTCACTCAATAACTATTAGTTCACATATATTAACAATGATTGATGTGTGTAAACAATGTTCACATGAACCATCACACAGACATTTCCCAAAACATGCATCCACAATGACACTGCAAAAACACCAACACAGTGTACAAACTAAATGTGAGACAATAGGACGAATCACAGAGAGGAAACACCAAAAAGTAATATAAAGAAATATAAAGAATCTGTTCAATAGCACAGTCCACATACATATTATAAATCTGAACATAAATTATATCACCTTACACCGTTTGATTTCAAGGATTGAACGTACCTGGAAATGTATGGGACACTTGATCAAAACAACATCACTTGCGCCAACCTCTTCCCGCGTTACACACTGTGCACAAACCACATGATAGTGAGCAGCATGTGCGTCAGACATAAGTCAGACAAAACCCACATAAAATTCACAGTACACAAAATACATATGTATAAATCGATTCGGAGCACATCCAGACACATATTTAATGAACCTTAACCGAACCAACACTATCAAACATTAATGTCAACTGGGAAGAGTGAAGAGGGAACAAATGCATCTTGCCTCGTCAGCCTCCATTCGCGGTCTGAGACTGACGTAACTCCCGTACTCCCCATAGGTATAAGGCGCAACACTCACAAGCGTCCAGCCCGAACAAACATCCCAATCGATAGTTCCTACCAACATAACATTACCTGAACTGTATATAAACATTTAATACATAATATGAAATCAATTGTCTCCTTAGATAAAAAAAAAAACAAAAAAAAACAACAGTTTTGGAAGTTCATCACAAAGAAATAAGATAGTTCATATTTCTCTTCCCAACTGGCTACAGGTGCATACCCCTTCTTCAGAAGCATTTACTTAAATGATGAATAAGTTGAGTGGCAGTGATGAATGCTTGTTTAACATACTGCATCAGGAGCAAGTTGCAGGAGCAGGCAATCAGATATGAAGCTTGCAGGACAAAGAAAGTCCATGATGACTTGCATTAGATGAGGCATTGCTTAAAACTTTTACCACATTTGGGGTAAATTGGGATGTACTCATTCATTCATACAACCAACTAAGCTCGTTAGAAAACATCGTGAGTGGGAGCAAAAAAAAAAAAAAAAAAAAAAAAAAAAAAAAAAAAAAAAAAAACAACTGTTGGAGCAGGTGAAATTGGTTGAGTATCTGGAGCAGGAGCAGATGGGATTTGGCCAGAATTCCTTTAGAAACAGGTGGGAGTGATGTTACACAAAAAATTTTGTTTAACATCCATTGCCATGAAGGGTCTGCAACAATGTTTAAGTAGGTGTTACGTGTCAAAATAGCATTCACATGAATGCCAGGACCCAATGTTTACCAGCAGAACTTTGCCCAGAGCATCACATTGCCTCTGCCAGCTTGCCTTCTACCCATAGTGCATCCTGGTGCCATCTCTTCCCCAGGTAAGCGACACACACACACCCAGCCATCCACATGATGTAAAAGAAAACATGATTCATTAGACCAGGCCATATACTTCCATTGCTCCATGGTCCAGTTCTGATGCTCATGTACCCATTGTAGGTTCTTTTGGTGGTGGACAGGGGTCAGAATGGGCAATCTGACCGGTCTGCTGCTACTCAGCCCCATATGCAGCAAGCTGCAATGCACTATGTGTTCTGACACCTTTCTATCATAGCCAGTATGAACTTTTTCAGCAATTTGTGCTACAGCAGCTCTTCTGTCAGATCGGACCAGACAGGCTAGCCTTCACTCCCCACGCGCATCAGTGAGCCTTGGGCGCCCATGACCCTGTCACCAGTTCACCGGTTGTCCTTCACTGGACCACTTTTGGTAGGTACTAACCATTGCATACCTGGAACACCCCAAAAGACCTGCCGTTTTGGAGATGCTCCCAGTCGTCTAGTCATCACAATTTGGCCCTTGTCAAAGTCGCTCAGATCCTTCCACTTTCCCATTTTTTCTGCTTCTAACACATCAACTTTGAGAACTGACTGTTCAGTTGCTGCTTAATATATCCCACCCCTTGACAGGTGCCATTGTAAATGAAATAATCAATGTTATTTACCTGTCAGTGATTTTAATGTTATGGCTGATCAGTGTATACTACTATACAGTAATCAATCTCTGCAGGACTCTCTTGCCATGTTAAATGTGTTGAACTCCAATGAACTGGAATATATTGAGATACTGTCTATATAGGAAATGAATAATCTTCCCAATATATTTCTCAGGAATTGATTTACAAATGCTTGTAACACAGAGGGTACACTGACAAGAGTAAATAGTCATAGTGACCTGACATGGTACTTAAAGAGTTTTTCCATTCATTCCCTTCTTGAATCTGGATCAAATTATAGGCACATTGGAAGTTTAATTATTTGAAGATGGCACTCATTTCAACTGTTCAAGGGCAGGGAGAGCAAGGGGAAATTGATAACGATATTTACTGTGACCTGATTGAGGCCGTGATAGGCATTATACGGCTAAAGAATCCTGCTAAAGCTGGTTATGTGGAAGGTCTAATGAAGTTTTATTTGAGAGGCTTCAGTATTTACTCTTTCCATGGCCTTATTCTCAGTAGGGAACAAAGTATAAATGGGTGACCTAGGGGTTAAATAACAAACCCACTTTGAGGGTTGATAAGCACCCCTAATGCCAGCCCTTACCCCCACCCCCACCACACACACACCTTCCTGTTTCTTTGTTCTCTGAAGGATGATTGAGTACAGTCATGTGAAAAAACAAGTACACCACATAGATATTTTTGGCTTTTTCAACATATTTGGATAAGCAAACATTTGATCATCTTTGAAACAGTGCATATTACTGAAGTTGATATACTTGAACAAAACAAAAGGAAAATTAGCTTTTTCAATCATTTATCATCACAATAGACGTGATATTCTTCTGTGGAAAAAGTAAGTGCACCCTTGGCCTCAGAAGCTAGTATTGCCCCCTTTAGCAGAAATAACTTCTTGTAGGCATTTTGCATAATTGTCCAACAGGCCTGCCGGTATTTTTGACCACTCTTCCATGCAATATTCTTTCAGTTGCATTCTGATTGTAGAAGCATGCACTTTGACACCAACAGTTGGAAGACTTACTAGCAGATCCTGTGATGACATTTTGGGGTTCTTGGAGACTACTGTTTGCATCAGACGGTCTGCTCTTGGGCTGAATTTGCTGGGATGGCCAGTCCTGGACAAATTGGCAGTTGTTTGAAATCTGCGTCATTTGTAGATTATTTTTCTTACAGTGGAATGATGTATTTCAGATAATTTGGAGATCTTTTAAAATCCCTTGCCAGACTCATAGGCATCCACAACCTTTTTTCTGAAGGCCTTACAGATCTCTTTAGATCTTGGCATGATGACACCACACACCTCAACAGCAAAGGGAACACCAAACACTAGATATAAGAGGGGTTCCACCTGCACTCCCTAAGCAGGTTCTAATCACTGGCACCCAATCTTCAACACCTGATTCTAATTTTTTGGATTTGAAGTTGTGATAAATGTGGGGTATACTTACTTTTTCCATGTGACTGATCCGTTTTTAAATTAATTTAATTTAAATTGTGAAAATTACTACAAAATATCAATTTTATTTCATTTGATAGATTGTATTGTATCAGGGTCCATGTACTTTTGCGTCCATTCATTTTTCCTTTTTTAACCCATAAATGAAAAATGAAAAACGAACGGTTTTTCCTTCGGTCGTAAGTTGATGACCGGTTATTTGGCAGCAAATGGAATTCGAGCTGCAGAAAGTCTGTTACCTACCAGGCCTACTGCTATTAACAAATATTGGTAGGTAACAGATGTAATGCCAACTGTACAGGTTGCTAGAGCAAATGTTTCTGCAGCAGTAATTTAGTAGTGTGTGTATTAATAATACTATTTAAATAACGTGTCTGTGATTTTTCAGTGTTGTTTTGATGGATATAGACTAATAAGGATTAATAATAATAATAATAATAATAATAATAATAATAATAATAATAATAATAATAATAATAATAATTAACTGGCTTACACTGCATCGCATTTCATGATATGGTCGACGTATTGTCTGGAGGGCTTGTCCAACCCGACTTTCTGCTTACAGTTACAGTCCATGTTTACAGTTTACAGTCCATGTTCTGTGAATCTTTTGTCCTCTGTATTTACTGTCCTGTATTTATTGTTTTGTTCTGTGTATTTATTGTTTTGCACTCATCTCACACTATTTGTGTATTTGCACTTTATGTAGTCTTGCTTGTTCTGTGTTGCATCATGGTCCTGAAGAAACATAATTTCGTTCCTATGTATACAAGATGAGCTGCACAATTTTATCTTTATTGAATGGAAGATTCTTTGGTGATTCCAGGCAGAATTAACAGTGTGCCATAATTAGCTGTAACTTTCTACATTCATTCTTGGGGGTGAAGTCTTCCATCATGATTTGCAGACAAAAGAATGACAAAAGAAAACATGTGAAGTACTACTGTATTTAAGAATGAATAAAATGAATACAGATTGCTTTGTGTTATTTTACTTAGCTCTTCAGCAGTGTCCCTGATTCTCAGCAACTCAGAAAGCATTTGAACTGACAAGTGATTTATGTCTCATGCTACTGTTTACATGATTTTGTTTACTGGAGGTTTTTCATTTCACAAGCATCAGGTGAGATACTGAGCTTTCTGTTATATTTCTTGAGGACACTAAACAACACCAGTCTTATCTACAGCAGCAGGAAAACAATACCTGAAAGGAAATTGAATCACCAGTGGGGGGAAAGATCAAGATACACATACAGTTCCCTCCACTAATATTGGCACCCTTGGTAAATATGAGCAAAGAAGGCTGTGAAAATTTGTCTTTATTGTTTAATCTTTTGATATTTTGTTCAAACATTTCACAAAAATACTCTGCTCTCATAGATATCAAACAATTGCAAACTCAACACAGGTTTATCAAAAAATATATATCTTTATTATATATATATATATATATATATATATATATATATATATATATATATATATATATATATATGTGTGTGTGTGTGTGTGTGTGTGTGTGTGTGTGTGTGTGTGTGTGTGTGTGCAACAATTCTTGGCACCCCTATGAATTCATATAAGAAAAATATATTTGAAGTATATCCCCATTGATATTTTTTTTTTTTTGTACACCTGGGTGACTAGGAACGGAAAATTCTTCAACCATGACTTCCTGTTTCACAGGGGTATAAATATGAGGTAACACATAGGCCAAATTCCCTTAGTCAGTCATAACAATGGGTAAGACCAAGGAATATAGCTGTGATGTGCGGCAAAAGGTTGTTGAGCTTCACAAAATGGGAAGTGGATATAAGAAAATAGCACAAGCATTGAAAATGCCCATTTCCACCATCAGGGCAATAATTAAGAAGTTCCAGTCAACTGGAAATGTTTTTTCTGCCAGAGGACCTGGGCATTTTGTTAGGATACATGGCATCATGGTCTCTATCAAATATCAACAGATATTAAATGAAAATCTGACTGCCTCTGCCAGAAAGCTTAAAATGGGCCATGGTTAGATCCTCCAGCAGGACAATGATCCAAAACATACATCAAAATCAACACAAAAATGGTTTACTGACCACAAAATCAAGGTCCTGCCATGGCCATCCCAGTCCCTTGACCTGAAACCCATTCAAAACCTGTGGGGTGAACTGAAGAGAGAGTCCACCAGCGTGGACCTGGGAATTTGAAGGATCTGGAGAGATTCTGTATGGAGGAATGGTCTCAGATCCCTTGCCATGTAATCTCCAACCTCAACAGGCATTATAGGAGAAGACTCAGAGCTGTTATCTTGGCAAAGGAAGGTAGCATATTGACTAAAAGTATGCCAATAATTGTTGCACACCTATATTTAACAAAGATATTTTTTTGTGATAAACCTGTGTTGTGTTTGCAATTGTTTGATATCCATGAGAGCAGAGTATTTTTGTGAATTTTTTTGAAAAAAGATCAACAGGTTAAACAATAAAGACAATTTTTCACATCGTGATTTTGTGCAGCACTATACTGTGTGATATTGATTGTCTGATATTTCCCTTTACAAAAATAAAGAATTATATTTCTTATAATGAATTACAATTCTGCCAGTGGTACTAATTCGTGGTAAAACAATCAAGCATATTTTATTTCACTCAATTTTGTATGCTAAAAAAGAAATTCTGGCAAATTCTTGCATCTTTTCTACTATAAATTATTCTAACACTAGAATAAGCAAACAATCTTGTTGAACTAGACCCAGCTCAGTGTGTAAATCCTAAATAATTTAAAAGCACTAACAACACTAATATAATTCAAAATAGCCCACTATGTGAATAGGACCTAGAAGTGCTCAACATGGTTGCTTGACTAGACTGCCATCTTAGACTTAGACTTAGACTTAGATCCTCCTGCGCCGTTCGGCGCATTGGGCGGCAAGGTGTGTCCATCGAGATCGATTAGCTGCGGCAGCTTTGGCTTCGTCCCATGAAATTTCGAGGGCTTTCAAATCGTCATTGAAGGTCCGACGCCAGGTTATTCGGGGGCGACCTTGCTTTCGTCTTCCTCTTGGTGGCGTCCATGTGATGGCAGCTTTTGGTAGGCGCGTTGGTTGTTGGCGAAGAATGTGGCCTCCGAGTCGCATACGCCTCTCAGTCACGATGTCATTTAAAGGGCGGGTGGCAGCTCGGTGGTGAATCTCTTCGTTGGTAATGCGGTCTCGGTATGAGACTTGCAGGATCCATCACAGCCACCTCTGTTGCACGACGTTGAGCCTTCTTGCAATCTTTGCAGATGTCTTCCATGTTTTGCTGGCATAAATTGCAGTCGGGATGATGATGGAGTTGAGTAGGTGAACCTTCGTCGTCACATCGATCTTCTGGGTCGACCAAATCGGCAACAGCCTTTGGAAGACTGCCCCTGCTTTTGCAATCCGACAAGTTACATCATGGTCGGCATCTCCACCACTCGCAAGGACGCTACCCAAGTATGTGAACTTGTCAACCTCCTCAAGTTGCTGTTGTCCAACCATAATGGGGTTACTGGCTGCCGCATATCCAATCCTCATAATTTTGGTCTTGTTTCCGCTGATTGGTAAGCCAACCTTGGCCGCTTCTTGTTCCAAGCTTTTCGTCATAGCCGCCATGTTCTTCTTAATGTCTGCGATGAGAGCGATGTCATCGGCGAAGTCAAGGTCCGTTAGGCATGTTGGTGCTCGCCACGGAATTCCAAACCCGTCCTGATCCATAGCAATCCGCATTACGAAGTCGATGGACAATAAAAAGAGGAAGGGGGATAATATACACCCTTGCCTCACGCCGGTTTCAATGGTGAAGAAGTCCGTGTTTCCATCCTCCGTTCGTACACAGCAGCTGGATCCAAGGTAGAGGTTTCGGAAGACCTCAACAAACCGCTCCGGAATGCCATATGACCTCACTACACTCCAAAGTGAGTCTCGATGGATATTGTCAAAGGCCTTGGTGAAGTCGATGAAGTTGATAGAAAGTCGCTGTTGGTATTCCAAGCTCTGCTCGATGATTGTTCTTAGGACAAAAATCTGCTCAGTGCACGATCTGCCACTGCGGAATCCGGCTTGTTCTACTCGAAGCTTCTGATCCACAGCTTTTTGAAGTCTTCTGAGCAGGACGATGCTGAAAACCTTTCCAGGAACCAAGAGGAGTGTGATTCCACGCCAGTTGTTACAATCCGCCAAATTGCCTTTCTTTGGGAGCTTCACGATGACACCTCTTCGCCAATCTTCCGGTACTTGCGCTGTTGCCCAACAGGAATTTAGAAGGTCCGTCATTTCTTCGACGAGGCATTGTCCACCGTGCTTGAGCATTTCCGCAGACACCATATCCAGGCCAGGCGCTTTGCCATTTTTCAGGAGTCGAATCGCAGTCGAAGTCTCCACTGTTGTGATTTCATCTGTCCTCACGTCCAGGTCGTTTGCTCGATCCGCAGGAGCGAAGGTGAACGTGGTCCCGGGGGGAGGCTGGTTCAAGGTTTCTTTAAAGTGTTCCACCCATTGGGCATTTTGCTCTTCTTTGGTCAGCAGCGCTTTGCCATTCTTGTCTTTGACAGGTGCACCTGGTCTTCGCGCCTGTAAGGTCCCGGACAATGCGGTAGAGCGTCTTGGTGTCATTCCTTACCGCCGCTGCTTGTGCTTCTTGTCCCTTCTGGTCCAACCAGTCATGTTTGTCTCGTCTGCAACTTCTCTTCACTCTTCGGTCCAGTTCTCGATAACGTTCTATCGTGGCCACCCGTTCCTCCTCCATTTTTGCTTGGTCACACTTCTGTCGAGCTGATCTACGTTCATCGATCTGGTCCCATGTTTGTTCCTGGATCCAATATTCCTTGTATGTTCCTCGCCTTCTTCCGATAGTAGTCTCAGCACTTCCAGTGATTGCCTGTGTCAGCCTCGTCCATCGTTGTTCAATGTCAGCGTCTGCCTCTTCTATCAGTACCTTGAACTTGTTCCTTAATTCAAGTGTAAATCGTTCGGCTACTGCCCGGTCTTTAACTCGGTCCACTGCGAAGGGGCGCGGTCGTTTCTGTTGCATTTGTTGGCGCTTCAATCGAAGTCGACACTTTGCGCGGAGGAGATAGTGGTCAGAACCAATATCCGCCCCCCTGCAAGCCCGCACATCTACCAGCGATGATCGCCACCGTTTGCTTATGCAGGCGTAATCGATCTCATTGAGTGTTTCTCCATCTGGCGACCGCCATGTCTTCTTATGGATCTGCTTATGGTCGAAGTATGTATTTCCGATCGATAGGCCGTTTGCTGCGCAGAGAGAGATTAGCCGGTCTCCATTGTCATTGGTTTCTGTGGCTGAGCTGTGTGGGCCCATGATGTGTTCCAGACCATGACGCTTCTTGCCAATCTTTGCATTGAAATCGCCAATGAGCAGAATGATGTTGTGACGGGGGGTTTCATTTAGGGCCTGCTGTAGTTAGTCGTAAAACTCATCCTTGTTGGTATCTTCTGTGTCTTCGATCAGGGCGTATGCTTGGATGATTGTGACCTTGGCATGGTTGGTTTGGAATCAGGCAGTGATAATACGGTCACTAACAGGCTTCCAGCCTATGAATGCTGATGCCGCCTTGATGGACATAACGATTCCCACTCCACGTCCATGTTCGGTGTCATGGCCCGAATAAATGATGACCTTCCCATCACTGACCATGCGCCCGGTGTTTGTCCAACGCATCTCACTGACCCCAAGGATGTCCATACGGTATCGGTCGAATTCATTTAGGAGTTGAACCAGCTTTCCACACTGGAATAGCGTTCGTACGTTCCATGCTCCAATTTTTGTTAGTAACTTAGCATTGAAGATTGAGCCTTGCATCGGGTGATGGACGTCCAATGGGCTTTGATCCACCACCGTCACAGGAGAGTGTCCATCTTCGCCGCCGGTTAGTCGATCTTGTTTGTTTCTTCTTGCCGTTTCTGTAGCACTGAAGTTTTGACGGGGTAGGGTGGCTGGACCTATGCCCAACCCTCCTCCTTTCTCAGCCGGGCTTGGGACCGTCCATGGCGGAGTTCTGCCATCAGGTAATCACTACCATCAGGTACCATCAGACTGCCATCAGGTAATCACTAATTCCCTACACACAACAGTTACATTTTGCAATTTGCAGATGCTACTTAAATAATTCAGGGTCTAAGAAAGAAGTTAGTAGAGGAAGAAACCACACAATTCAAGGGATCTTTTTTAATTATTTGTTTTTTAAAGGCATACTCATGTAAACATTAGCTCAGATGCTGACAGACCTGATTTATCTCTATATAATTAGTCAGCAGGAATGTACATCAGTAATTGGTCTAACTAATCAATGTAGTGATTTTTGCATTGTGACATCTATATTAATATACAAGTTAATGTTTGTTGATGTGTTTATATTAAAAAATGCTGAAAGCTTCATGTTGCAATAAAATTAATTCCATATTAATGACTATGGAAAATCCAGCTGATCAAATAAATTAAAAATCAGGAAAGGAAAAAAAAAACAGAGCCTATACAAGCATGGAAGCAGCTTGTCACATAACATCAAGCTGCAGCACACTTGAAATAGCAGTATATATTCTGGTACTAGTGTAACGAATCAATCATTACTAGCATTATTCTTTTCCACCAGAATAATGTAATGGATCAACTTTAAACATGAGAAACGAAACAGAAGCGCACACTTGGATTCAAAGCACCTTTTTATAGGAGACGAGTTTTAAAGCGTGCCCGCATTATCTACCAGAATGTGTAGTAACTTGGGTGAATCTGCAACGTTTAAAAATATTCTCCACCAGTTACAATTTATGTAACGAATTAAAAGATGTTTAACACGTTTAAATGTATTCTCCAATTTATATAAGGAATTAGCTCGAATGGCGTGAAATATATCTATATATCTAATCAACGCGTGTTGTGACCAGTTATAAATATACATCAGCCATGAAAGGGAATTAATGTATGTGCACATATACATATAGATAATTAACTACAACGGATTATAATTAATTATGACTATGTATGTGGTCTAGATCAGCTTTTAGGGTTAGCTGTAGTCTAGTTTGGAATTATGAACTCTAAAGAGGGAGTTTATCCTTCTGGCCAGGAAGAATTAACCAACGAAGTTTGTTATTAAAAATTAGAGCGGGTAACGAGATCTTATGCAGCGTAGAATTCACTCATCACGTGACAAAACAGAGACAAATCAAGCGTGGGATAATAGATTTTAATAACTAGGTGTAACTATGGATACACACGACTAACTCTAAGCAAAACATACATATGTACATCTATATACAAGGAAAGAAAAGGGATAGAGAGAAAGTAATGAAATAAAAGGGAATGGCAGACAAAAACACAACCAATTAGCCTTTTTCAAAACCAGCAACGAACTTAAATCTCCTGTAAACAGGGGTACAATCTTAAACGCAGATATAGGTCCATTAACTATACTTGCATGGCTTCGGTTTGAAAGTTTGCGCGAGGTCGTGTAGAGTTCGCTGGTTCGTCGTGCCATTTGAAAAAGGCGTGAGCCGTGAGGCAGTTGCATCCTTTGTCCGGGAGAGAGAGATCCTGGCTTCCTCTTCCCGGGGCACGTGGCCCCGGGGGAGAGAAACCGGAAGGAGCGTAGAAGTGAAGTTGAAGTGAAGAAGAGAGACTGAAGAGAGGACTGAAGAGACTAGAGTGTGGTGTTGTTTTAAAGACAACACCAACACACACGCCTCTTTGGGCTATGGGCCAATCAGGAAGTTGGATTTGTTGGCGGGATGAACGCTCTTTGTCTGGTCTCAGACTCGAATTTGCATGTCCAGGGAGGAGCCAGTTTATACCGTATTATATATGAAATTAAGAGAAAGCAGGAAATATTGTATCCCATTGCAATATGATATGCGTAATCAATCAGGGTATCGCAAGACGATTAACCACATACCAAATTCGATGGACTTGTAAGTAAAACATGGTTACAGACATTTAAAATAAGTTAAGACTATCTAAAATCATTAAGGTTAGGTCACATAAACACACAATATATGTAAACAAGATAACATCACACTATTTAGGCATCGAATAATTACATATAATTACACGTTACATTCGAGAGAGATTTTTCCATTGTGTGTGTAAGGTAAGCTTGTGTGTGTGTGTGTGCGTGCGCGTGTAGGTAGCTTGTGTGTGTGTGTGTGTGTGTGTGTGTGTGTGTGTGTGTGTGTACGAAAGGGGGAAGGTTGGTCGTTAGCATTCCAAAGGTATCTGGTCAAACTGGGGCCAGAGTGGTCATTAAACAGATAGGGATTTACAGCTCAAGGAGACAGAGAAATTTCATTGCTAAACCCAGGCTGATTCAGAAATCAGTTTGATACGTTCAGACGTTACACTAGTCAACTACTACACACAGTTAATACACCTAAATCTTTCAATTTCTCTCCAACCATGACTGCAAATATATGGATATTCAGTATTCACACAGTCCAACTCTGCTTATTTGACTGTGGATTGATTTACGTGGAAAAAGCCAAGTGGGAAATGAAAGGATAATTCCTCCATCAATTTTGCTCTTTAGAGGTGTTTGCTTTGTTTCTTTTTATGTAATGTTACAGTATATGGCATTTGAGTACATAGATGAAATTCCTGGAAGAAGTTTGCCTTCATCGCCATTCTCTCTATCGTGAAAATCTCTGACCTTACCAAAACTAATAAGCAGACAATGAACACCATTTACAGAGTAAGCATTTGTTCCAATCAATTCAAGATCCATGGCACATTTTCAATAATTACAATTCACAAGACTTCCAGTGGTGTGGAGTTTCTTTCTTTTCTTTTCTTTATTTTTGTACACTTTCTCCCCAAAACAACATTATCATGTATAGCCAAAATCAGGAAGAGTGCATGATTAAATCTTTAATCAGTATCCAAAAACACATGCAGAAATCAAAACCAGAAAGCAACCAGGGCTTAAAAAATTCACACAAGCCTTCACAAAAAGCAGGACGGAAAACAAGGAGCTAAATAAAGCAGAGTAAACGAGGAACAGGTGCACCTAGCCAATCACAAGTGAGTGTTAATGAAAACAGGAAAACATGACCAAATAAGGAAGGTGGAACGGTCAAACCTGGTGTGCAGAGTGTGCGTATTAACTTTCACACTTTATCGTTCAAATATATGTGCCTGCATAATATTTAATACAATATGTTTGTGAAGGCACAGAATGAAAAGAAAATAAGCCAGTAACTGTAAATTACTTCACAAATTTGAATAGTTCAGAGCTTTTCTGTACAACACTACGGAGCTGCTTGAAGTTATATTCATTTGTTGTTGTTGTTGTTGTTGTTGTTGACTCCCTGTGCATCTGGGTGAAATGGGAACATTGAAGGGCAAATTATTGGCACACACTTCCTACAGAATTCATCCATGTTTGTCAATAGAGTTTGCAGCATTTCTGATGACTGAATGGTTCTTGATTCCCTTCTACCATGCAAAACAAAACAAAACAAAACAAAAAAAGATTGGTTAGTTTTCATTTTAAATAGTAACCCACAAGATGGCACCAAACACAATAATCCTCTCAATAAAGTCAAACAACCAAACAGAAATAATATAAAATATAAACACATCTGTAATGAAGAATTCATGTTGTCACATAAAGAGGTTCTCAAGTATTTTCCTTCAGCACTAGTGGAGTATTTCCATTTGATTGTTTCCTCCAATTTTCCACCAGTTCAGAAGGAAACACTGGTAGTCTTCCACTTAGTTAATTTTGCATTCCTCCATTCACTGATTAGAGTGGTGTCATTATCCAGCAAGTGCTGATATTCGTGGCAAGCAAAGTATTTAAATAAATTAACCCCAAAAGCTTGGATTTAATTTTTTCTTGAAATGTGCAGAAATCAGTTGAATATACAGAGGCAACAGGGACACGGTTTGCCTCGCACGTCTGTGGTTGGGGGTTTGAATCCTGTTTGCATATTCTCCCAGTGCTTCGCGGATTTCCTTCCCCAGTCCAAGGGCATAGACTGATTGGCAATTCCAAATTGTCCATAGAGTGTGAATGTGTGTGTTTGTGCCCAGCAATGGGTTGGTGTGTGGTCCACTGCCTCAAGAACAATAGCTATAAACACAGGAGTTCCACAAGGCTATGTGCTGAGCCCCATGCTCTACACGCTCTTCACCCATGATTGTGTGGCTTCCCAGAACAACGATAGCATCTGGTGATACTACAGTCATTGGATTGATAACTGGGGGTGATGAGTCAGCATACAGGATGGAAGTGGCTGACCTAATGAAGTAGTGTCAGGACAACAATCTCTCCCTGAATGTTAATAAAATAAAGGAGATGGTTATTGATCCACGGAGGAGGAGGGAGCAGCACTGCACGTTGGCAAGACAGAGTGAGCACTTTCAAATTCCTCTTTGTTCACATCACAGAGGATCTCACCTGGTCTCACAACACTACACACCTGGTAAAGAACTCTTGGCAGCACCTGTACTTCTTGAGAAGGCTGATGAAATTCTGTATGCCAAGCAGATCCACTACCCCTCCTCCCAACACTGCAGATACAGTTTGCCCTCTGATCTTGAGAGAGATTACCCCACCCTGCCTACCCCACACACTCATTTACATGAGAACAACCACTACTGAGCCTACCTCTGCAGGCCTTTGCACATGTTTACATTGCACACTGTCACTTTATATTGCACATTAAGTCTCATGTTTACAGTGCACATATACACTTTCTCTTGCATGTTTTTTTTTTTTTTATTTATTGTTTGCACTATTCGTAATTTATGTTTTTGTGTTTTCCTTATGTCCTGCATGTCAGAGCTTGCTTGGAGGATTCAAAGAGTAAGAATTTTATTTTACTGTGTTACAAACTGTTTCCTGTACATATGACAATAAACTCTTGAATCTTGAATCTTTTGCCCCGATAGGCTCCAGGCTCCGCCGTGACCCTGTGTAGGATAAGGGGTACGGATGGATACAGGGGCAACATGAAGAAAACTGAACCCCAGAACCCCTAGTTCCAGAACAAAAAGCAACAAATATCTTCCAGCATATTTTACAATGGCTATGGGGACTTTTTCTTGTATGCAATTAACTTTTTTTTTTTTTTTTTTACCAATCATGCAAAAGGTTTGCTTGGCTGGATAGTTCAGGTGTGGTCTTGTCTGTACATGGCACAAGATTCCAGTTGCATGGTGAAAATCAGTTTGTTGCTCTCAGAAAGGACTTCTTTCATGCAACCTTCCAAACAGCTTCTTAGTATTGTTTCAGCTGTCTTTCCAAAGCTGACTTTGGAAATATTTGTTTCACATATAATTTAGGGGTGTCAAAATTTTTTACATATATTTTTAATAGAAAATACAAATTGTTTTATTAAAAAAAAAAAAGAAAAAAGTAATAATTACAATGAAATGTTGTTTTTTGAGGAATTCTCGGATTATTTGAGAGAAATTTTTAAACCATGGTTCTTTTGTACAATCATTTTTGACCATTCTTTTGAGGAGCAATAATTCTGAAGTGGATTGTAACATTGGCCTGTGGAGCTGTTTTCATTATGGTCTGTATCATGAGGACAGGTCATACATTTTCAGCGACAGTTTCTTTATTGATTTCAGATTAAAGATACTGAGGTGGAATAATTGATCTAGCTATGAGAGCTAAAACACTTTGAGTTCTTTGATCTCTTATTTTCAGGTTACAGTGGATGCTCAAACCATTTTATTGCCAATGAATAAGGGTATGAACAGGACAAGGTGTCATTTTAACTCCCTGTGCTCCAAAAGAAGAAGGGAAATTTGAACTCAGAGACGCAGGAACTACCAATCACATATACATCCCATATACAACCCATACATCCCATATACAACCCATACATTTTGTTTACTTTGTGTCAACCACCAGTGTAAACAACAGTGACTTTCATTGACCTTCTGACAGTTATGGTAACTCTGCTGGTCAGCAATAAATCCCATCCCTGCTGAAGAAGAGCTTAGATCAGCATAATACATGCATAATGTATGTTGGTTGCAAGCAAACAATCAGCAAGACCATATTAGTTGCACTAGCTCTAGCCCAGCATTTAACATCTGATCCAGTGTGGAAATTATACGAGTTCTTTCAGGCTGATGTGTTTTGAAGTATGCTATCCCTTATCACTTTGGTGGTACCCTCTAGGGTACATACTGTATTTTGTACCTTTAGTATGTATCTGCTAACTGATTACATGCATTGTTTCTTTAAAGCTTTACTCTAAAAACTAATTAAGGGTTTATCAGCAGGCCTTAGGGTCCAATTATGTGCTTTAAAAAATGTAAAGTTCCACAAAATCCACATTTCCAGGTGAACTAAAAGTACAATAGATACCCTGGGTATTCCACCCAAGTGACAAGGAAAGTTTACACTTTTGTTTATAAATTGTATGCTTATGTACTCTGTGGCTACTCCAAATTGTGAAATCGTAGATAATGGCATTATCCAGCATTATTTCATTTAACCAATTCTGCTGTTTTTTTTTTTTGTTGTTTTTTTTTTAAAAAAGTAAACGATGAAAGCCTAATAAATATACTTCATGGTTACAATTGACTTTTTTATTATATGTAATGCATTTCAACTCTGCAAATGATACTATTTCCTCATGAAACATTTCCTTAGTAATTCATGCTTTTCCTAATTTTGTAGAGATCAGAAATGTTTGGGAAACATGTATTATATTTAGTACAATATTTCTAATTTCATCAGGTGATTTATAACTCAATAATAGTCCGTCCAGTTACATTACTTTGATTTGTTTGAAGTTACAGTATTTGTGTCTAACAGTACAGCAGCCTTCCAACCTACTTGATTAAATCAGAATGGCTTTCAATTATAAACATGAAAGTGGAGCCCTAATGTGAAGATAGAGAGGAAAGAGAAATTATTATTATTATTATTATTATTATTATTATTATTATTATTATTATTATTATTATTATTATTATTATTATTATTATTAATATTATTAGACAAATGACCACCAAATGAGTGAATAACCTAATTGGCTTGGTGTTATTTGATCATGGCTGCTGTACCAGTATTTATATTTAGTGATGTGACTTTTAAAGCTTTTTTTTTGTCAGACAGCAGTGCCAAAATAGTGCAGTGGGTGAAAATGCCATTATTTGTGTCTGTGTGAATGACTTGTTGCTTAGTAGCCATGCTTGCTTTCTGCTTGGCTTTTGTGATGTCTCAAAACATGAACCCAGCATACAAACCCAACATAAACTCGAAATATATACAGTGTAATTATGTAGTAACAAGTCACAGGTCTCATAGATAATAGACTGAATTAATGATAATGAATGAACTAACTTCGGGAGGAGTAACAAAAAAACATGGAAAACGCAGTGCACATCATACTGGGAATCGCAATACATTCTGAGAAGGAGAAATGACAAATGATAGTGTCTGTTCATGTTAAGCAGTTATTGTATATTATATTAAGGATTAAATGTATGCACATGTAAATACTTTATTTGGAAAGGCACCATGAGTAGGGTCCAAATGTGATGCTTGCACAGGGGCCCATTCTGACAAAGTTCCACCACTGTATGTGCAGTATCGCTTTAATGCAATTGTTTTCCCTTGAGGCCCTGTGTGCTGTGCTTGATTTCTTGAGGCACAAAGTCAAAAAAAGCTCTTGTTCCAAATTAGGTTTGTTCACTGATTAAGTTCACTTCTTTGTTACAAAAGGGGGCTCATTTGTGGAGCTTTATTATGTTACAAATACCTGCAGATACTGCATCCCTCGGTGTATAAAATTGCAGAGTCAGCCTCACGGATATGTCTGATAGAGACCCCCAAGGGGAAAGTCAGCTCATCGACTTATCTCAGAGTGCTTGGACAATATTTCATCAAAGTGAAAAGTAAAAAATGGCCTTTTGTTTTCAAGAATGAGCAAAGTGAGAAAGTATCGATCAGGCATCCCAGAGGCCAGCGAGTCCAAGCCAGGTGGCTATATCTGAAATAAGTTCAGATTTCAGATTCCTTCTTTTCTCTTTTGGATCCACAGGAAACCTTTTATGAAACCCCTCAAAAGTACTTTTATGAGTTGAAGTTGGTCACTATTTGTCCTGAACACAAGTGCTATGTCATTTCCCTTAAAAAGGTCTTGCAGACCAATTTCAGTGATAAGCTATTAGATGTTGAAGTACCCTGCTGAGGATGTGTGAGGCAAGATGCAATCTGAAGCAGAAATTATGGTTAATATGGCAGGTGGAATCAAATAGATAAGAGAGGTGACAGACTGAGATATATCTATTACCTACCTATTTGCACTGAAATAAGGCTATATCCATAAGGAATCACTCATTCGGAGTCCCTGGTCTGCCAGCAAACCATGCATGATGATACCATGTCTGTGTGATACTAAGGGCTTTTCCAATTTCATTATAGTCAGATCCCATCTGCTACCTCCCCTATCACACGACAGCTACACATGCTTCCTCTGAGACACATTAAGCCACCCGTCACATATTTTCTAAAAGCTACTCATGCAAACATCATGAGGGGCAACTGAATGCACTCAGAGGAGTGGTTTACTGCTCAGTACTATTAACATGGTTGGCTAGTGTTGCTCTAATCAGAGATGGATTACCAACCAGACCTGGCATGTGACCAGGGGCCCTGAAAACTAGAGGAACGAAATGCCAGAGAACATTCATTATCCCCAATGGGTCAGATAAAATATGAACTTAAATGAGACTCAGCATGCTGTGACTGAAGGCCAATGAGTCAGAGTTTGTTAAAGAGCTGGACCTTGAAGTTTTGTGTGGTGAAAAGCAAGAAAGAATCCAGATGCCTAAAATAAGACTAAAAACTGCCTTCTGCAAAGCACCATGGATACTCAAATACTCATAATGGATATGTAATTTAGCAGCAGTGTTGCTGAGGTTCCTTCCCAGTTCTTACTAATCCATCCCTGCCTCTGATGGACAGGGGACTGAGGAATGCCATTATCCTGGATCATTGCTCAGTCATCATACAGCCTACACTACAAAATTTGCCCAAAACAAAACGCCACACACAGACTATACCCATAAATCAGACATCTAATCAATGATCCAGACTCTCTGAAACTACAATCTTGTAGAATGTCATGGTCAAATGTGTGTTAAAACACTCATGGTGAGTGACAGCCAGAAACAGCTTACTCTGCTAATTGTTTATGCATTTTGCTGCAACAACAAAGACAAAGCCATGCCTCAGAAGAGGGGGCAGCAAGCCTTGTATATTCTGCAGCATGAGCTAGAAATGAGTCAGTATTAAAAATTGAGTATTATCTGCATGACTTAGAGCTGCATGCTTGCTAACTGGGCTCTCATTTGTTTATCAGTCAAGTTCCCCCACATTACAGGATGTTGAGTCATACTGTAGTGTACAGTATATTACAATTTTAAATCAGGGTGGATTTTAGGCACCCCACACTACAGGATAATCTGGGATGATAATCATTACATCAGATTCAAATCTAGATGCCATTATCCTTTAGTCTAGCGCTTCCTGTGAGGAAATAAATTGCCCAGCTTTATTTGCTCTGGAGATTCCTTCACAGCATAAAGAGTCAAGATCTGCTCAGAGCACTCGAATTTCATGGTGAATCATCCTGAGCACTTTTCCAGTATGCTGGCCTAGATGTGCGTGCATGTATTGTATATGCCTATCTATTTCTCTTTTGCTGTGTGATTAACTATTATGATTGATGATCTGTTGAAGACTAGTCTTCTTCAAGCTGATATCAATGACAACAAGGCTGAGCCCTTCCACTTTTTGAAGGAAAGTTCTATAAAATGAAAGGTCAATTTTTGACATCAACATTAGCATATACGCTTAAAGTGGATTATTTTTCAGGTTTGTGGAACCAAGAACAGTAGCACCACTGATGTTTGTAAGAAAAATACATGGAATGGGGCTGATTTTGTTTTTTTCTAGCCTAGACTAGTCATGTCATGTAATTTCACTTGGTGGAACGCCCCCTAGATTTCATGTGCATTGCACATGAGAAGTCACAATAGGAGGTGTAATAAACATGACCAGGGTGGATTACTTTCTTGCTCGTTGATTTTTCAAAATGCCTTTCGAGACACTAGAAGTGCATAGTCTATACAAACATTGGGCCTCATTTATCAAGCTGGATATGAAGTGATTTATTTGTAAATTGCTTGTTGGAGCAGTTATACATATAATTTTGTGTTCCTGAAAATCCCATAATTTCAGAAAAAGTTCGGACAGGCTACAATGGTTCAGGTAGTGTGCAAGTTCTATTTTGCACAGCATCAGCTTTTAATGCTGTGCAGCACTTTATTAGAGTGAGAACTAAGTGACTGATAAGTGACCGGTCAGGTATGCCTCAAGCTGCAATGAGCCATGCACTCCCTGATGTACTGTGTGCCAACATCAGGCTTCGTATTGACACTCGCATTTTGCCTTTTCTCTAATTCGACTCCAGATTGTTGCCTTTTCAGTTGCTGTTACTCTGTATAAATATAGATAGGCATAGTCATAGGCATGAATCAAAATAACTTTTTCTTCTACCTCTGAGAATGTCTTTTTTTTGCTGTTTACTTGTCATTTCAGTACTGGGAGCCTTTTATGGAGTTTTGTGGGCATCACCAAATGCAAATCAGCTGTGCCGTGAAGGTGTCCGCTAATGTATGGGTGATTAGCATTCATCAGCATGAGTGCAAACTTTTGTAAATCTTTACTAAAAGAGGGGTAAAGGAGGTGCATTGTATATACAAAGTACAAATTACACAAAGGCAAAACAGAACTGTAATTTTATTGTGTGGCATGAACTAGGACAAGGATAAAAGGCTGGCAATGATAATTTTTATCCACAAAGAGGACCTTTGACTAAAAAAAGTGTGGGAACCACTGGTTTAAAATAAAATTGAAATTAAATGGTTTTTGTTAGAGAAACCTCCTACAATTGCTACACTTTGCCAATTCACATGACAGAATCCTCCCTCAGTGCAAATATGCACAATATATTTACATATCTATACTATATATACAAATATAGAGTATTATTTCAACAGACCCTGGTTAAACAAAGGACCTATTAAATAGGATCATGGATGATGAAAAGTAGATTGACAAAGTTAGGAAAGATTAAATAAAACCATTATCTGGCCTTAACACTGACAGCTTATTGACAGTGCCATAGCAGTTGTTATTTAATGGCATGAAAAGATATCGTGCAATCCACTTTGGCTTTGTAATGTCAATGTACTAAAATATGTTGTATAAATAATAAAAGTGTAAATACAATAAAAACAGCAAAGGTGTGTGAGCTGTGATCTGTTCATTGGAGAGTAAAAAAGGTTTATGAAGAATTTTAAAAACCCATTTAAAAACTGGCAGCCAAATGGATGTATTCCTCAGTAGGATACAATATGAAGAACACATGTACAATGTGCTAAAGATTTATTACTGTTTTAATGGAATAGTACTGCTATCCACCCATTGTAGACTCCCTGAAAAGCCTGAGAGGATTTTTGGTTCGCTTCCAAATATTAATGCTGGGTTTGAAACAGGTACTTCTGGTCAGATGCATACAGAGACAAAGAGCCCTTGGGGAAGGGCGACACCTGTGTAAACCACTGTGACTGCAATAGGAAATTTGTGAAGCATAAATAATACTTCTGACAGTGGTAGGCAAAATGCCAGTGAAATAAATGTTTCTGTATTAAGCAGAAAGCCATGAATTCCATTTTAGAAATGGGCAGTGGTAGCTTGGTGGTTAAGGTTTTGCACTTGGAATGGATTTTTTTTTTGGCTTAACATTAAAACCACTGACAGGTGAAGTGAATAACATTGATTATCTTGTTACAGTGACACCTGTCATGGGCTGGGACATACAGTGCCCTACACTAATAATGGCACCCTTGGTAAATATTTTGTGCTACCTCCCTTTGCCAAGATAACAGCTCTGAGTCTTCTCCTATAATGCCTGATGAGGTTGGAGAATACATGGCAAGGGATCTGAGACCACTCCTCCATACAAAATCTCTCCAGATCTTTCAAACGCTGGTGGACTCTCCTCTTCAGTTCACCCCACAGGTTTTCTATGGGTTTCAAGTCAGGGGACTGGGGTGGCCATGGCAGGACCTTGATTTTGTGGTCAGTAAACCATTTTTGTGTTGATTTTGATATATGTTTTGGATCATTGTCCTGCTGGAAGATCCAACCATGGCCCATTTTAAGATTTCTGGCAGAGGCAGTTAGGTTTTCATTTAATATCTGTTGATATTTGATAGAGTCCATGATTCCATGTAGCCTAACAAAATGTCCAGGTCCTCTGAAAAACAGCCCCAAAACATTAAAGAGCCACCACCATATTTAACCGTGCGCATGAGGTACTTTTCCATATGGCTACCTCTCTGTTGTTTATTGCCAAAAAGCTCTATTTTGGTTTCACCATAGAACCTGATCCCATTTGAAGTTCCAGTAGTGTCTGGCAAACTGAAGATGCTTGAGTTTGTTTTTGGATGAGAGTAGAGGCTTGAAACCCTTCCAAACAACTTATGGTGATGTAGGTGACTTAAGATTGTAGTTGTGGAGACTTTCTGACCCCAAGACGCAACTTCTGCATTTCTCCAGCTGTGATCCTTGGAGATTTTTTGGCCACTCAAATCATCCTCTTCACAGTGCGTTGAGACAATATAGACACACATCCTCTTCCAGGTTGATTCATAACATTTCCAGTTGACTGGAACTTCTCAATTATTGTCCTGATGGTGGAAATGGGCATTTTCAATGCTTATGCTATTTTCTTATAGCTACTTCCCATTTTGTGAAGCTCAACAACCTTTTGCTGCACATCACAGCTGTATTCCTTGGTCTAACCCATTGTTATGAATGACTAAGATAATTTGTCCTATGAGTTACCTCATATTTATACCTCTGTGAAACAGGAAGTCATGGTTGAACAATTTCCTGTTCCTAGTCACCCAGGTGTACTAAAAAATGTAAAATGTCAATGGGAATATACTTCAAATATATTTTTTCTCATATGAATTCATAGGGGTGCCAATAATTGTTGCACACCTATATTTAACAAAGATTTGTTTGATATACCTGTGTTGTGTTTGCAATTGTTTGATATCCATGACAGCAGAGTATTTTTGTGAATTTTTTTAACAAAAGATCAAAAGGTTAAACAATAAAGACAATTTTTCACAGCCTTTTTTGCTCATATTTACCAAGGGTGCCAATATTAGTGGAGGGCACTGTATTAGCAAGTGAATAGTCAGTTCTCAAAGTTGATGTGTTGGAAGCAGGAAAATGGGCAAGCGTAAGGATCTGAGCGACCTTGACAAGAGCCAAATTGGGACGGCTAGACTACTGGGTCAGAACATCTGGGTCAAAACAGCAGGTCTTGTGGGGTGTTCCCGGTATGCAGTGGTTAGTACCTACCAAAAGTGGTTCAAGGAAGGACAACTGGTGAACCAGCAACAGGGTCATGGGCTCATTGATGCACGTGGGGAGCGAAGGATAGAAAGGTGTCAGAACACCCATTGCTTCTCAGCTTGCTACGTATGGGGCTGCATAGCTGCAGAGTGCCCATGCTGACCCCTCTCCACTGCAGAAAGCACCTACAATGGGCACATGAGCATCAGAACTGTACCATGGAGCAATGGAAGAATGTGGCCTGGTCTGATAAATCATGTTTTCTTTTACATCATGTGGACGGCCTGTGCGTCATGTGCATCGCTTACCTGGGGAAGAGATGGCACCAGGATGCACTATGGGAAGAAGGCAAGCTGGCAGAGGCAGTGTGATGCTCTAGGCAATGTTCTGCTGGGAAACCCTGGGTCCTGGTGTCAGCTACCTACCTAAACATTGTTGCAGACCAAGTACACCCCTTCATAGCAACAGTATTCCCTAATGGCAGTGGCCTCTTTTAGCAGGATAATCTGCCCTGCCACACTGCAAAAATTGTTCAGGAGTGGATTGAAACACATGACAAAGCGTTCAAGGTGTTGACGTGGCCTCCAAATTCCCCAGATCTCAGTCTGATCGAGCATCTGTGGGATGTGCTGGACAAACAAGTCCAATCCTTGCCCCACCTCACAGCCAGGACTTAAAGGATCTGCTGCTGACGTCTTTTTACTAGATACCACAGCACACCTTCAGAGGTCTTGCAGAGTCCATGCCTCGACGGGTCACAGCTGTTTTGGCAGCACAAGGGGAACCTACACAATATTAGACAGGTGGTTTTAATGGTATGGCTGATCTGTGTATTTTGAGGTTTTGTCCATACGGTGATACAAACTCAGACTAATGATTAATCCTTAGTTGACGTGTGTGCAGTCACTAGTGTCAGTGTAAATAATATCAGAACATCTTTCTGATTAACTTAATATTTTTGTGCTTTGCTCCAATTAACCCTTGTGTTTGGTTTACTATTTAGCAATGGGTGTCCAAATGACCCCCATCATCTCATTTTATTTTATAGCAATACAACTGTAAATCCTACAATGTCATCTTATCAGTTTTTATTAATGTATTCAATATTTATGGATAGAGTCTCCACCAAATCTCCTCTTAATGCTTAACATCTTCCAGGTGTCAGGCATGTACAATACAAATAAGAGATAGAGGCTATTGAATAAAATCACCTTCTTGTCTATGTGCAAAGATATGTAATTGCACATTTATTTTACCTTGTTACTCTAAGGTCGAAATTCTCTTTACTTATACACATTATTTACATTTTTTATTTATTTTTTAATATTTCTTGGAGCACTGAGCAAATCTCACAACAATTGTTTTTTTGCTATTGCTCCACTTTTAATAAAAGCAAGACTTTTTTCAAAATAAGACAGAAATCATCAAAATATTGGAGACCCACTACTCTTCACAGTTTCAAGTTTTCTCTACTACCAACTTTCTGATCCAGCTCATCAACTCACTGTCAAACCCTTCAGAAGCTCCATCAGATATGTAGGCAGCTAGGAGAATGTGAAGCTCATGGAAACATGTGATATCTCCAAGAATGCAGCTGTGAATTCAAGTCAAATCAAGGCAAATCTATTTTTGTCATATTATCCTGATCAGGATAAAGCAGTTACTGAAGATGAATAAATGAATGAATGTCATCCATATACTTCCAAAACCAGCTAACCTGTCTGAATAAAATTAGCACTAAAAAACCTCACCACACAGTTTTTATGACTAAAACTGTGCTTTTGTGCGCCATAACCCAGGGCACTCTGGAAAATAATGCCCTTTTTATTAGCTCAGTTTCCTACATAGCTGTCATGCACTTTAAATTAATTTGCATTGCCAGCCCTGGCATATTAAACCAGGTTCTTATATTTAATTGTGCAATAACACTTTCCTGTCTGATGTTCAGCTCTGACAGGCAAGAGATTTTCAGTTCCCTATTGTTTTTTAAAATTATGCCTCAAATCCACTGCACTGACAAGTTTTGCTTTTGGCCAGTCTGCTCACTTAAATTAATTCCCCCAAGAAGGCTCATCAGAAAGTTTAGGGTAACTTCAACATTATTTGTTTTAGATACAATACAGATGTAGGGATGGAAAAAGTACTGAGAAATTATACATAAGTTAATTAAGTAAATGTATACATAACATTTCATCCAAGCAAAAAATGTACTCGAATGAAAGTCGAAAAGTTGCTACTTTTAAATGTACTCGAGTACATCAAGACCTTTGAGATCTCAAAGACTTTCGAGATTCATAATGAGTACTTTGAAGGTCTAAATAAAAATGTAAGTAATTTATTTTCTTGAAAATGTCTCAGTAATAAATTAAGAGTACAAGTATTCAGTTTCAGTAATACTCAAGTAAAGTATAAATACCACCAAAATAAATACTTAAGTAGGAGCAAAGTACAATTACTCAAGTGTTTTCCAGCCCTGAACAGATGCAACACTTGATCATTCACACCACTCACCACAAGGTGGAAAATTAATGCTCAATCATTTTGAGACCTAAGGTAGTGTTTTGACAAAGATTTTTTTACTGCCTATACAGTAGCATAGCATGCATGTACCCATGCTCACAAACACACAGATACACATTGTATTAATGTGAAATATGTCCAAGCCCTAATTTGCTCCATCTATACAACACTCAGTCACTCCTCAGTTCTGCCTGAAGCTCCATCTCAGCAACCCACTAGTTTCTATGGTGCTACTAAAATAGGTTGAAAATGGCCTCTGTTACTGAGTGTGAGAGATCTACACTGCAATATTATATGTCACTGGTGGCCAAAAAAAAAAGGATAAAGTGGTGGTGATGGTGGTGTGGAAGTGGCATGGAGGGAACCATAATAGCCTGTCACTGATGGGCAACGACTGATGTAAGCCTGAAATTGCCTTCTTAGAGTATCGGTTTTAGCCTGTGAACATCTCCAACATGGACATTTTTGTTCATTATTGTTTTTATTTTTTAAAGAGGGGGTCGAATCTTACTGCCAGACTGCCAATATTGGGAGTTATCATGTTTTTATTAGTAATTGTATTATGCTAGGCTACTGTTAAAATGAAATTTGCAACAGAAAAGCATTCATCCTATTGTTGGGAGATCAGGAGTTCAAATCCTGAGAATGCCACAGCCATTAGTGGGTGGGAGTCTAGGAAGAAAAATTGGCCTCTGGGTGGGAGGCATGACATAATCTCTCTCCACTGTCAATCACTGTGACATAACCATACGCAAGCATCTGTGAGCTTATGTATGCGGAAGTGTGCATACCTCTGAGTATATTACAATTACGGCATGTGGCAGATGCCCTTATCCAGAGTGACTTACAGTTATCTCATTTACAGCTGAGCAGTTGAGGGTTAAGGGCCTTACTCAAGGGCCAAACAGTGGCAGCTTGGTGGTGCAAGGATTTGAACTCACAACCGTCCGATCAGAAGTCCAATGTATTAACCACTGAGCTACCAGTATGAAAAGACTGGCTTTGGCTGGCTTCATGTTTTGGAGGAAGCACATCTTGTCTAATAGGGGATAGCTAGCTTGTGGGTGGGAACTGGCAAGACCAAACTGGTAAAAAAAAAAAATTCAATAGCAATAGTGCATATGTATTAACTACTACCAAATGTACTACTTTATTAGTATAGGTCTTCATCTGGAGCTGGTTCATTTTTATTCATTCTAATAGTCAGTGTCATTTGCCAGGTGAAATATACAATAAAAGGCAAAAAAAAACCTGGGACCACCTACAGATTTAAGACTACATTAAGTAGTAAATCTAAATGTAGCCTTAAATCTGTAGATGGTCCCCAACGTTTTTTTTTTTTTTTTTTTTAGTGCATGGCTTACTAGCACAGTTCCAGACGTCCAGACAGCATGGACCATACTCATTTTTCAATGTGTCAGAAGTGCCCTAGAACATCTGGAGTGACATTTAGACACTGATTGAAATGTTTAAAAATTTATCAACTTTAGCTTGTCTGAGGCGTTTTTTCCTCCTTCAACTTTTCCCACCATGACACACTGTGATAGTCTTAATTTTTAATATTACTGAACTGTTATTGCTGCTGAGTCCCCAGACATTTCTTTATTCTTAATGATGTAGTAAATAGATTGTTTCAACATACCCAACATTTTTATTATTTGATCTATTCTCTTGTGCATACACTATGCCTGCAAGCATAGGACTGTCTTTGCAGCACTGAGAAATAACTTCTTAATACTGTGTGTGTGGTTTCCTAGTGGTGCTGTGCTAAGTTCAGCCTTGGAGAAGTACCTTTATCCATCAATTACTCAGCTATAGCCAAGAGCAAAAGTTTGCATCACAACTATGAGGTAAATATTACCAATGAGAGGCTGCAAATGCTTTTCAAAGAATATGAAAGGAAAGGAAATGACAGGTTGTGTGACAGGGATATTAAAAAATATTTATACCACACAAATGGGCAATATTTTTTAAAACTCCTCCTATCCTTTTGAGCTTTTTTTTCCACTATTAGTATCTTAAAATACATGCTTATTGTTATTTTGTGATAATGAAGGAACATCTGTGGAGGATTTACTAAGCACTACTCGGTTGTGTGGGAGTTGTGCATGCAGGATAGAGTTTTCCAAAAGACAAAGATATGTCTAATTTAACAAAAATAGAACAAAAGTTGATTATTCTTGCATGACATTGGCTCGAGCAAGCAGCAGCATTAAGTCCAGCACCACTGAGTGACAGTTTGAAGTAAACATGTTACATGTTACACTGAAATTCATGCTTGGGGCTCGATATACAATATTAAATTCATAAACATGACACCATCCATCCATCCATCCATCCATCCATCCAGCTTATCCTACAAAGGGTCGTGGAAGAGCCTGGAGCCTATCCCAGGGAACTCGAGGCATACAGCAGGGGGCACGCTGGATGGGGTGCCAACCCATCGCAAAATCACACACACATTCTCACACTATGTACAATTTGGAAATGCCGATCAGCCTACAATGCATGTCATTGGACTGGGGGAGGAAACCCGGAGGAAATTCCCAAGGCACAGGGAGAGCATGCAAGCTCTGGGCACACAGGGCAGGATTCAGGCCTCCAACCCAGGAGGTGCAAGGCACACATGCTAACCACTAAGCCACCATTCCCCCATAATGACACATTGATGAGATTAATGGAGATGGCGTCTTACCTGGAGGACAGAATTTTTATGCATAAAATTTTGAACTACACTTTATGTAAAGTGGGCTATAATCATACCACATGAGTGCACAATAATAGTATCCTATAAACACACGTTTCTTTACAGGACAGCATGTAATATTTTTTAGTATCAGTTCAACACTCAAAATAGCAAATCAAAAGCATAGTAATTGCACATAAACATGTTTTATGTCCTCGATTTAGTATCTCGTGACCACATTAAATTGTGTGCACAATTAACTGTAGAAAGTACATCAAATACATTCTTACATCATGCAAAGTAATAGGATGTGCTGGATCAAGTGCTATTTTGTAAGCCATTGAATAATGATGGTGGAAGACATTGCTAAATTGAGACAAATTTTCTGTGATTACTGTGATAATTGCAGCTAGGACTATTCATGCAGCAATATACTGGTAATATTCTAGACTCATATATGCTTATCATTGTATTAATTCTATTTGTTTATTTTAAATTATCTCTTGTTTTATAGTACGTCCTGTTGCAGCTGAAGGTAAAACATCTGCTTCAACGGTCCAGCGATTTTTTTCAGTCTTAAAGCAAGTGCTTGTGTTTAAAGGCAGTAGTGTAGACACTAGTGAAAAACCACAATCTCTGTGTGAACTGCAGGCATATTTAGTAATCAGAATGTCCTGGCCAGAAAGTCAACTGAAACACCTAAGTACAGTAAATCAACACTGAATACATGTAACTTTCACTGACTAAATATTGTTTTTTTTTTTAAACTTTTTTTTTTTTTTTGTTCTCAATTTTAAAAAAATATTGTTTTATTCCTGAAGGGGTATCAGTAGGTATACACACATTTACAGACCCGCATAAATATTGGTGTATGGGCTCGAAAATCTGACTGGGCTAGCCACTTTTTTGCCACCATTCCACTTGCATGCCCACAATAAATTCTCAAATGCTAAAAAAAATCGGCTTGAACTCAACCAAAGTAGCAATATATCACATTATTAAATTACACTTGGACTGGCACAAAAATAGAGCCCTAAATGTCTTGTTACTCTAAATTAAATTTATTTGTCTTCTTCATATTATCCCAAAGGTATGCAGACTTTTGCATTTAGATATACCGAATATGTTTGGATTGTATTCTGGCTCATGTAGACACTCTGGATAAAAGCATCTGGCAAACAAATGTAGACTGTCAAGACAGCACTGTAAAATATTTTGGTGCTTTTTATTGTTTATAACTCTGCACTCAACACTTTCCCATAGAGATCAGAAAGGCTGTTGTAATATTGAGATGCACCAAACATTTAAGGGCTTCCAACTTTACATCATAATTGACACAGTGGGAAGATAGCCATTATTTAAGTAATTAAGTGCCTGACTGCTCATTAACTAGAAACCTCTGGCAACTAAAATCATGTCATCTCAAATTACAAAAGCAATAAATTCTAAATGTTTCTCGCGACTCATCTCAAATTCAGTGGCGGTACAGAATAATGTAAGCCAGTGTGGAAGTATGTACACTGCGGAAGTGTGTAGGCTGGAAGGCAGAATAATTGAGTAGGAGGATATCAAGGAGAATCTCTCCTTCACAAGGATTCCTAACACTTTTGTAAGACTAACAGTGAGGGTTAGTCAACACTGATGCCAGCAGAGCTGCCATAGCAGTCAGTTTAGCACTTATTCATCTCCGTTGCCATAGCAAGATGTCCTGCACATAGATGGAAATAGAGAGAAATAGAGAAAGAGAATTACTTATTCATAAGGAAGATGTGTTGGAAGAAATCATCCAATACTCTTAGTTCTATTACAATCATCTATAAATATACTATAGTGTTTTTTGCCATGTCCAGAGGCTTTGAGACTATGCATTATTATGATTCGATCTCCCTGCTATTATGAGATTGTAACACATTTTATAATATAAATGTGTACCAAAAAATGTAGATACAGGTGCATCTCAATAAATTAGAATGTCGTGGAAAAGTTAATTTATTTCAGTAATTCAACTCAAATTGTGAAACTCGTGTATTAAATAAATTCAGTGCACACAGCCTGAAGTAGTTTAAGTCTTTGGTTCTTTTAATTGTGATGATTTTGGCTCACATTTAACAAAAACCCACCAATTCACTATCTAAACAAATTAGAATACTTCATAAGACCAATAAAAAAAAATTTTAGTGAATTGTTGGCCTTCTGGAAAGTATGTTCATTTACTGTACATGTACTCAATACTTGGTAGGGGCTCCTTTTGCTTTAATTACTGCCTCAATTCGGCATGGCATGGAGGTGATCAGTTTGTGGCACTGCTGAGGTGGTATGGAAGCCCAGGTTTCTTTGACAGTGGCCTTCAGCTCATCTGCATTTTTTGGTCTCTTGTTTCTCATTTTCCTCTTGACAATACCCCATAGATTCTCTATGGGGTTCAGGTCTGGTGAGTTTGCTGGCCAGTCAAGCACACCAACACCATGGTGATTTAACCAAGTTTTGGTGCTTTTGGCAGTGTGGGCAGGTGCCAAATCCTGCTGGAAAATGAAATCAGCATCTTCAAAAAGCTGGTCAGCAGAAGGAAGCATGAAGTGCTCCAAAATTTCTTGGTAAACAGGTGCATTGACTTTGGTTTTCAAAAAACACAATGGACCAACACCAGCAGATGACATTGCACCCCAAATCATCACAGACTGTAGAAACTTAACACTGGACTTCAAGAAACTTGTTCTATGAGCTTCTCCACCCTTCCTCCAGACTCTAGGACCTTGGTTTCCAAATGAAATACAAAACTTGTTCTCATCTGAAAAGAGGACTTTGGACCATTGGGCAACAGTCCAGTTCTTCTTCTCCTTAGCCCAGGTAAGACGCCTCTGAAGTTGTCTGTGGTTCAGGAGTGGCTTAACAAGAGGAATACGACAACTGTGACAATCCTTGACACGTCTGTGTGTGGTGGCTCTTGATGCCTTGACCCCAGCCTCAGTCCATTCCTTGTGAAGTTCACTCAAATTCTTGATCAATTTTGCTTGACAATCCTCATAAGGCTGCGGTTCTCTCAGTTGGTTGTGCATCTTTTTCTTCCACACTTTTTCCTTCCACTCAACTTTCTGTTAACATGCTTGGATACAGCACTCTGTGAACAGCCAGCTTCTTTGGCAATGAATGTTTGTGGCTTACCTAGTGAACCAAACTGAGAGACCATTTTGAAGGCTCAGGAAACCTTTGCAGGTGTTTTGAGTTGATTGGCATGTCACCATATTCTAATTTGTTGAGATAGTGAATTGGTGGGTTTTTGTTAAATGTGAGCCAAAATCATCACAATTAAAAGAACCAAAGACTTAAACTACTTCAGTCTGTGTGCATTGAATTTATTTAATACATGAGTTTCACAATTTGAGTTGAATTACTGAAATAAATGAACTTTTCCACGACATTCTAATTTATTGAGATGCACCTGTACATTGACATAGCAAGGTGAATGATTAGGCAGGATATTTAAAGACATTCATTTTTAAATACTTGTCTGATGAACAAAAAGTTAAAATATTAAAATAGTTAAAAAATAATATTTTAAAATAAAGCCTTGTTCCAGTAATGTCTCCATACAATGACATACAGTATCCCACAAAAGTGAGTACACCCCTCACATTTTTGTAAATATTTTATTATATCTTTTCATGGGACAACACTGAAGAAATGACACTTTGCTACAATGTAAAGTAGTGAGTGTACAGCTTGTATAACAATGTAAATTTGCTGTCCCCTCAAAATAACTCAACACACAGCCATTAATGTCTAAACCACTGGCAACAAAAGTGAGTACACCCCTAAGTGAAAATGTCCAAATTGGGCCCAAAGTGTCAATATTTTGTGTGGCTACCATTATTTTCCAGCACTGCCTTAACCCTGTTGGGCATGGAGTTCACCAGAGCTTCACAGGTTGCCACTGGAGTCCTCTTCCACTCCTCCATGATGACATCACAGAGCTGGTGGATGTTAGAGACCTTGTGCTCCTCCACCTTCCATTTGAGGATGCCCCACAGATGCTCAATAGGGTTTAGGTCTGGAGACATGCTTGGCCAGTCCATCACCTTTACCCTCAGCTTCTTTAGCAAGGCAGTGGTCGTCTTGGAGGTGTGTTTGGGGTCGTTATCATGTTGGAATACTGCCCTGCGGCCCAGTTTCCGAAGGGAGGGGATCTTGCTCTGCTTCAGTATGTCACAGTACATGTTGGCATTAGATCCCCAGTGCCGGCAGCACTCATGCAGCCCCAGACCATGACACTCACACCACCATGCTTGACTGTAGGCAAGACACACTTGCCTTTGTACTCCTCACCTGGTTGCCGCCACACACCTTTGACACCATCTGAACCAAATAAGTGTATCTTGGTCTCATCAGACCACAGGACATGGTTCCAGTAATCCATGTCCTTAGTCTGCTTGTCTTCAGCAAACTGTTTGCGGGCTTTCTTGTGCATCATCTTTAGAAGAGGCTTCCTTCTGGGACAACAGCCATGCAGACCCATTTGATGCAGTGTGTGGCGTATGGTCTGAGCACTGACAGGCTGACCCCCCACCCCTTCAACCTCTGCAGCAATGCTGGCAGCACTCATATGTCTATTCTGCAAAGCCAACCTCTGGATATGATGCTGAGCATGTGCACTCAACTTCTTTGGCCGACCATGGCGAGGCCTGTTCTGAGTGGAACCTGTCCTGTTAAACCGCTGTGTAGCGTATGACTATGCTCAACTGATTTCTAAATTAACCCAAAAGAAACATAGAAAGTTTCACCACTCAGGCGCCCGAGAATAACCCTGAGAGGCCTCCTGCGGACAGATGCCCTTTGGAATGCAAAAAGTCTCTCTGGGACCCACACAGGACTGCAATAAAAGAAACCTTTGATGACTGAACGTCTGGGAAACTTCATGATTAGTTCGTCAGCAGGGATCCACCAAAACTCCGACCAAGGGCCTGTAAATCTCTGATCTAATCTGTTTACGACCACATGGATTTAGCCTCAGAATCAGCAGGCCAGAGGAGAAATGTCCTCCCTAAGGTCACCCTGAGGTGACCAAGGACCAGTGGGACATTAGAAGAACGCCAGCCCCCTCTTCTGGACACACACACGCGCACGCGCGTACACACACACACACACACACACACACACACACACACACACACACACACACACACAAACCCCCACGCTTACCTTACACACACAATGGAGAAATCTCTCTCTCTTCAATGTAACGTGTAATTATATGTAATTATTCCATGTCTAAATAGTGTGATGTTATTTTGTTTACATATATTGTGTGTTTAACTAACCTTAATTACTTTAGATTAGTTTTAATCTAGCATATCATTTTAAATGTCTGTAACCAGGTTTTATTTGTAATATTTGTAATATTTGTAATATTAAATGTAAAATCCATCGAATTTGGTATGTAGTTAATCGTCTCGAGATACCCGGATGGATTATGCATATCACATTGCAATGGGATACATCACTTCATGTTTTTCCTTTAATTTCATTTATAACACGGTATAGACCGGCTCCTCCCTGGACATTTAAATTAGGGTCCGAGACCAGACAAAGAGAGTTCATCCGGACATGCAAACCCAACTTCCTGATTGTCCCATAGCCCAAAGAGGCGTGTGCGTTGGTGTCGTCTTTAAAACAACACCACGCTCACTTCAAGAAAGACTTGAGACTTCAGAGTTGGACTTCACTTCTCACTCCTCTCTTCTACACTCCTTCCGGTTTCTCTCTCCTCCGGGGCCACGTGCCCCGGAAAGAGGAAGCCAGGATCTCTCTCCCGGACAAAGGATGCAACCTCTTCACGCCTTTTCAAATGGCACAGCGAACCAGCGAACTCTACACAACCTCACACAAACTCTCAACCTTGAGGCTATGCAAGTATAGTTAATGATCTATATCTGCGTTTAAGATTGGACTCCTGTGTTACAGGAGAATTAAGTTCGTGCTGGTTCTGAAAAAGGCAAAATAGTTGTGTTTTTGTCTGCTTCCCTTTCTTTCATCACTTTCTCTCTATCCCTTTTCTCGCCCTGTATATAGATGTGTATATATGTATGTTTTGCTTAGAGTTAGTCGTGTGTATCCATAGTCACATATAGCTATTAAAATCTATTATCCCATGCTTGATTTTCTCTGTTTTGTTGACGGGATGAGTCAATTAAATGCTGCATAAGATCTCGATTACCCGCTCTAATCTTTAATAACAAACTTCGTGGGTTAATTCTTCCCGGCCAGAAGGATAAATTCACTCTTTAGAGTTCATAAAGCTGATCTAGACCACATACATAGTCAAAATTAATTATAATCCATTGTAGTTAATTATCTATATGTATATGTGCACCTATATAAATTTCCTTTTATGGCTGATGTATATTTATAACTGGTCACAACACGCGTTGATTAGATATATAGATATATTTCACGCCATTCGAGCTAATTCCTTACATAAATTGGAGAATACATTTAAACATGTTAAACATCTTTTAATTTGTTACATAAATTGTAACTGGTGGAGAATATTTTTAAACGTTGCAGATTCATCTGAGTTACTACACATTCTGAAAACTCGTCTCCTTTAAAAAGGTGCGTTGAATCCAAGCGTGCGCTTCTGTCTCGTTTCATGTTTAAAGTTGATCCATTTCATTATTCTTGAAAAGAATAATGCTAGTAATGCCCTTTGAATTCGTTACAGCTGTATGGTCTTGGCCACCGTGCTGCAGCTCAGTTTCAGGGTGTTGGCAATCTTCTTATAGCCTAGGCCATCTTTATGTAGAGCAACAATTCTTTTTTTCAGATCCTCAGAGAGTTCTTTGCCATGAGGTGCCATGTTGAACTTCCAGTGACCAGTATGAGAGAGTGTGAGAGCAATAACACCAAACTTAACACACCTGCTCTCAATTCACACCTGAGACCTTGTAAAACTAACGAGTCACATGACACCGGAGAGGGAAAATGGCTAATTTGGACATTTTCACTTAGGGGTGTACTCACTTTTGTTGCCAGCAATTTAGACATTAATGGCTGTGTGTTGAGTTATTTTGAGGGGACAGCAAATTTACACTGATATACAAACTGTACACTCACTACTTTACATTGTAGCAAAGTGTCAGTTCTTCAGTGTTGTCCCATGAAAAGATATAATAAAATATTTACAAAAATGTGAGGGGTGTACTCACTTTTGTGAGATACTGTAGTTAGCATCCACAAAATGAGACAGTACCTTGAACCAATGCACATGAAATCAGTCACTGAAGAGCTCTTTGGAGGCAGACTCACATTTTTTGAACCAATGTAATATTGGTATACAGATTTGAAAATCGCATTATGTTAGTGAATTGTGAATGTCAGCCACTTTTGTGTCAACTTTCTGCCACCTTGTCCCTTAAGCACTGAGATTTCTCCAGATTCTCTGAATCTTTTGACGATATTATGTACTGTAGATGATAAGATATTCACAGTCTTCGCAATTTTACGCTGAGGAACATTATTCTGAAATTGTTCCACAATTTGTAGACGCAGTTTTTCGCAGATTGGTGAACCTCTGCTGATCTTTACTTCTGAGAGACTCTACCTCTCTAAGATACTCTTTTTACGCCCAATGATGTTACTGACCTGTTGCCAATTAACCTAATTAGTTGCAAAAGGTTCCTCCAGCTGTTTCTTTTTAGTAACATTTACGTTTCCAGCCTTTTGTTGCCCCCATCCCAACTTTTTTGAGACTTGTTGCAGCCATCAAATTCAAAATTACCTAATGTTTTTCTTAAAATGGTACATTTCCTCAGTTTAAACATTTGGTATGTTTTCTATGTTCTATTGTGAATAACATATGAGATTATGAGATTTGTAAATCATTGCATTCTGTTTTTATTTACATTTTACACAGTGTCCCAACTTTTTTGGAATTGGGGTTGTCTACTACTACTACTACTACTAATAATAATAATAATAATAATAATAATAATAATAATAATAATAATGATGCCTCTCTGGATTATCATGTAGTATAATTTTTAATCTGGCCTCAAATTCTGTTTTCAATAACTTCTCCAGTGGCCACAGAATACAAATGTCTATTGGTGCTTTACAGGCATGGCGCCAAAGACCTACTGTTTGGATTCCATGGAAAATCATTGTTGTAACACACAGAACTTGAGAGGTATGACACATGCAGATCTATTGAAGGCACATATGCAGAGTCAACAATCCAGGTCAATACAAAGGCAGTCATAAATATGCAGAGCAGGCAAAAACAGACTCATACACTAGGCTAGTGTAGAATACACATAAACTGTTGAGGGAACATACAATCAAGTAAAAAAAAAAAAACACCCAGGGAATGTAAACAGATGGATCAGTAACTGATGTGGTATTGAGAGACTTCACAATGTCTATGGTGTGAGTGAGTGGTTTATTCTGTATGCATGACTCTTTGATTATTGTCAGGTGTGTTCTCTGATGATTCGGTGGAGCAATTGGTCAGTAGGTCTGTGACAGCTAACACTGGAGAGTGGAAAGAGAACTTTCAGTCCATTAGGTACTGACTAGCATCTACCATGTCCAGCAGAGTACACACAGCATACATAGGCCAGAGATCCATCAATATCCAAAGGAGGTGGGCCTGTCTTGTGGGAAAACACATTTGCCAGGAGATCAGGAAAGATACATTAAGTGTAAGTGAAACCAGAGACAGAGCAACAAACCAGGGACTGGGCATTTAAAAGGACAAATGACATTTGAGACCTCTGATGGTGAGCCATAATCTATCCCCAGGATACTCACTTCAGTCTTCAAGACTGTTGATGTTGGAGCAGTGTCTATAAATGGACATGGGCTGCTTCCCATTCATGTTCGGTTTGGTGGAACCAGTCAATGACTGCAGAAGCTTCTGCCTGATGGGGAAAAGGGAAGGTATCCCAATACATTGAAATGGAAAATTTTGGGTGCATTCAGCTTATGGAAGTAAGGTTGCGCAATCATCTTCCTGATTGTGACATTGGCTGCATAGATTCCTCCCAAGTTTCTGGTTTGTTCTCTCCACCTGTCTGTTGCATTGAGGACGATAACCTAACATCATCAGTTTCTCACCAGTTTCTCTGTAAAGGCCCTCCATATTGGGCCTGATGCTAATGGTGCTGGTGGGGGCACACAGGATGCAGTCATCCAAGTGCAGTAGTATCCTGATGCCATCAGGTGAGACAAATAAAATACATTATGGTGCTGGAGAGAGGCCAAACTTTGAATTGGAAGACAATCCTTTGAAAGCATCTAGGTTCGGGGTCAACTGGGGAGACATAAATAAGCTTTGTTCAGGCCCAGTGACAAGAAGCAGTACTGTAGTTCCATGAACTATATCTGACAACATTAGCCTACAAAAAAGGGAGGGTCTTTAAGAACCACTTGTCAAATCTAACCCTGTCAAATCTAGAATTGGATGAAAACTGACATCTTTCTTCTGAACAAGGAGGTAACTACCTTTTCAATCATGCATCTATTCAAGAGAGAGCAAACTTTTTGGGTCCAAGCACTAACACTGTTGGCATCAAAACATAACATATCTTAACATATCAACATAAAAAATGGTTTGTAACAGCACATAGTATGGTGAGGAAAAAACACTCAACTAGACCTCCATAGACAGCAGGTGATGTAGAATATACAAGGAGACAATTCTGAGGAAGAAATAGACTGGTGGGAAGAATGAGAGGTAAATGCCACTTACCAAACAGAGAAGATAAGCAACAAAAAGCTAGTAGAGCACATAGCAAAGAGTGCAGTGAGGGATAGCTAATTACAGTAGGCTATCAATGCTAATGAGGGAAGGCCAATTCAAATCTAATGGTCACCACAGTATATAGCTTAGGCCGTAGTCACAAGCTGCCATGTAGATATCTCCATATGGTGTAGTTCGACATCTCTATGTGGTGAGAAGAAGAAATATGGCTGTATGACAGCAGTATCTCTAGCAAATGTTTTTATATCCTGATGGGGACCCACAAGGATAAAAATAAGTGAAATTTGTGTGGTCCGCATGAGGAAAACTTCCATGAAGGAAAACTGAAAGAGTTTTCCTTTTATTATTATTATCTAATTATTATCTTTATCTAATTATTCCTTTTGGTTACTTTTTTTAATGAAATATGTTGGTGGAAGGTCCTCACAAGGATAGTGTCTGTGTGTGTGTGTGTGTGGGTGTGTGTGTGTGTGTGTGTGTGTGTGTGTGTGTGTGTGTGTGTGTGTGCATGTGTGTGTGTGTGTGTGTGTGTGGGTGTGTGCGTATTTGGTTACTGCGGCTAAGGTTATTATTAGGTTTATGTGTAGGCATAGCATAGTAAAACTACAGAAGGAGCAGAAAATTAATTAAACTTTTAATTGAAGTAACTCTTACATTAGTAAGTGCTACTTTGTATGGATGTTTGCTAGTTTTTATCCTGCAGCGTTGTTTGGTTTAATTGCGAATATGCTTATTTGTTAACTTGAACTCTTAAGAATACCTTTGAAATCAATCCCAGACAAACAGCTTACCTGTTATGTTCAGTCTAATCCCAGGATTTTATTCAGTCTAGTACATTCTCATCAAGAAAAGAGCTTCTCAGGGTTATGTGTAGGCAGCAACTTGCTATTCATCAACATGACTTCAGATTTGCCCTTAGGATAAGAATAAGTTGCAATTAGGATGCTTTGCCAGTAGGCGAGCACATAGAACCTTTTATTAAAATTAATTGTATAATAAATTTGGTCCTCAGTTGTCTCTTCTCAAAGCTGTAATAAGCGTTATAGTTTTAAATACAGTGAAAGCAGTGGTAAAAGCATGACCTCTGAATGTGTAATTTATTTATGACACCAAAATGGATCTGGAAGTTATTATAAGTTAATTTTCTTTGAAATAATTTGGTTCTTTTTTGGTTCTCAAATGTCAAGTCTTCAAATATTCATTTACGTGAGTACATTTTGATCTGGAATAATGATTGGACAGTTAATATTATTAGAACCTCACAACTTATAGATACTTATAGAAACTTATAGATAATAATTTTTTTCTACTTATAACTATAAATAAGCTATAAATATTGAGAACCTATTTAAGATGCTTTCCAGGAACTTTTGCAATTTGGGGACAGTATTTGAAAAGATTTTGAAGGATTTCGTTTCTTTTAGACCATTCTAAAATTGTACTCTTTTAGGCTTTCACAGTCTGAAATTAGTGTTCAGTTTACTAATGGTGGAGTTCTTCATCACATTTGGAACCACCTACTAAATGCTCTCTGTTAAAAGCACACATTGTACAAAGCTGATCTGAAGTGGTGGAAATGGTTGACCACAGAGCTGTCTAAAAGCTTGGAAGGAAAAATGAAAAAAGTTCATTAATGAAGATCGTGTATTAAATAATTAAGTAAGTTTTCATTAAGTACATGCTCTTGTGTCAGTGTAAGAAAACGGTGTGGAGGACATTAATGTGTCTAATATGTCAATTTCTTGTGGTAGCATTTGGAAAATGGGCACAGTTGAATTTATTTGGTAGAGGAAAAAAAATGTGTATGTCTTCCTCACGTATGTCCTATGACCTGGGTTGTTACATCTGTGTGACAAAAGCAGCCAAACTGACCATGGTCCTAAAATGGTCTCGTATTATTAGGCATTTTCTCATACATTAAAATATCTATGAGAAGTAGTAAAAAACATGCTGGAAGTTCAAAAGTAGCCTAATGTTGTGGGAAAACAAAACATTTTGGGAAAATTGACAAAATTAGTGCAAAACTGGCCTAGAGTCTTCAAGAAGAGTGTCAGTGGTGACTAGTTACACACACTGAACTTGATGTGATTGTGTATTGTTCCAGAGATGATACAAATGGCTCACTTACACTAAAACATGCATTATTCTCAGCCTCTGCACATCATCCAAATCATTACACCTGCATGGTAGCATAGTGAAATTGACGTCATGAAAACCCACACACTAGCACAACCTCCATAAGAGAAAACACTACCAGATGGTGGGTTGCTGTATGCTGTAAGCTTAGACTGGGCTTCTCCTATCCCATGAGCTCTCTCACACACAGAGACGCATTCAGCTGGTCTTGGCAACCGCTGCCTTGACATATGGAGTGGATGGAGAAACCCCACTTCTTTGTGAGGTGTTAACAAGATGACAAATCCTCCCCTCCCTCCTCTTCCGAAGGTCAGGCTCGCTGCGTGGGAGATGATAACTTAATTAATTCTATTAAAAAACTTTCCTCTTTCTCATGAGCCAATTGTCCAAAGTCCAACACAGTGTTGGCAGTGTAATTCATTTAAAAGCTTCTGGGAGTTGACATTAAATAATCATTAATGGCACATTCTGTATGTGCATTTGTTACTTTCACAACAAAACTGTATTACAGAAAAGATCTTGCTTCACATCAAAGACAAACCAAAGCAGCATCTGGACCATTACTAGATACACACTCAAATACCTACAGAATACAAACAGCAGGCGCACTATATAATTTTCTTTTCCTGGTTGAAACCGTCTGATTGAGACTGGAGGTGTGCATTGTGGGTGGGATCTCACAAGATGCAAGAAAAATCTTGTGAGGTTTTTAATTTTATGTGATACAGGCGTGAGCTTGAAGGGGTGTAAGTATGATGCTCACAGGTACAAATAAAGACCCCATTCATTAACACAATACAAATAGGAGCCGTGCTATTCAGGGTTTATTTTTGCTTGTCATGAGTGGTTTGCTCCAGTAATCAGATGTAAACTCTGCCTTACTGAGCTCCAAAATAAAACAATATTTTTACCATATTTCTATACAAACTGGCCTGCAATTCACAAATCAAACGATAATAATTTAATTAATAATAAAAAAATTAAATGTTCATTGTGCATGTTTTTCTCCATTCTTAAAATTCTTAAAATTGTTCTCTATCTTTATTATAAAAATCCTTTTAAATAGCATCATACAGGCATTATAATGAGTCTGTACAGGATTTCACAGAGTTGTTTATGCTTTTTGTGCGGAAAACTACTTGAATCGAAATTGCCATTGCACAAAATTATTTTGCACAGTCTTTTGCAGCAATGTTTTTTGGTAAATGAGACCTTTTAGCTGTACTCATGTTCGATGCACGTGAATCTAAGAAGGCTTTGGCTAAATGCCAAATCCCAAATTTGTGGAAAATCTGCGGTACTTTTGAAAAATGGCGAGCTCCTCTGAATATTGCAGAGTTTGCTTGATTTTGTGTTAGTTTCTGCGATCACAAAATCCTGGAGGGACTGATTATAATAAAATGCAACTTAAAGGCTCCCAGAAGCAATGCATCTGCATCCCAGCATTATAGAATTTTCTGATATGGTATTCTGCAAACATTTCAGACCTTTCTGGAATGTAACTAATCCAAAAACTAAAAATAATAAAATATTATTATGTGGATATTTATGTCAACTATAATCAGGAGATAGTTAGCTAGCTTACTCAGTCACATTAGATCTAAAAATCTTAGGGTACCAGAAAGTTCCACAGGGTGTCTGGTTGAGATCAAATATGAACTTAGTAGCTGAGGTTGAGGAAATATAAAAGTTCAGGAGTTGATCAGAGTTATATTGTGCAAATTTGTTGCTATATATTTTGTGAATGAAAATTAATTATTTTTCCAGCAGCCCTGTTTTTTCTTCTTCAGAAAAAAGTGTTTTGAGGACCATAGTGGTAAGGTTCACATATATAGTTTAATGAATCTAGGCCACGCCCACTTCTGGTTTAAACCCAAATAAAGATACAGACATGAATATTTTGAGCACTAAACAGAAACAGATACAAATGGCTTTCTTGTCTTGAGGTCATCCATAATATACAGTGTCGAAAAGACATTTATTTAACCAATTTTGTGTGTCATAATTTTTTATAGCAGGTCAGCTGTGTTGAATTTCTAAAGTGGATATAAAAAGTTTACACACCCCTAAAAAAATTGCTATGTGATAGAGTCGTCCTCTCTATGCTACTCGCGAAAAGCTAGCGAGTAACGTACTTCCGCATTCCCCGCATTCCATTCACAAACTCTGTTGGACTTTCCCCATTCATAGACTTTGGTTTTGTTTACTTCGCCATGTGCTTTGGTGTTTTGGTTTATGTCATGTCTCTGCCTCTGTATGTTTATTGGTTCTCGGTTTTTGGTTCATGTCATGTCTCCGCCCCTGTTTGTTCATTGGTTTATTGTTTATTGCTTCATCATGAATTTCAGGTGTTTTGAGTTACAGCTTGTTTTCATTCATGTATTTAAACCCCTTCTTTTGTCCGCTTCAGCGCGGAGTATTAAATTTAACTAGATAGCATCGTGTATGTACGTTCTGTGTGTTTGCACTCTCCTCGCAGTTCCTGGCCTGTGGACTCTTGCCTCGATATTCTTGTGGATTATATACCTTGTGGATTATATACCTTGTGGATTATATACCTTGTGGATTATTTACCTTGTGGATTATATACCTTGTAGATTCTTGTTTGTGTTTGACCCTGCCTTTATGTTGCGTTTTCCCTGTCCAAATACTTTTGGTTATTTCTAATAACCTTTTCCCCAGCGCATGCATCCAGCTCCCCTTGTGTGTCATTCCGTAACAGAATACTCCGCCAATAACATGGATGCAGCGGGGAAAGTACGAGCATGCCGCGCCAAACTTTTTGTTCCTCCCCTCGACTCAGTTTCTTTTCCCCAGTGGGCCCGTATTCATCCTCCTACCGTGTACAATGGTTTTTCCGGATATCCCCAAGATTTTCTTTGGCAGGCCCAGGGTTATTTCCTCAGTTTGGAGAACCCCAAACCCAGTGAAGAACAATGGGTGAGGTTCCTCCTATCCCGTTTGGTCGGCTCAGCTTGCTGGTGGGCAGAGATCCACCTCGCCAGTGGGTACACAGAACTAAATACTGTTTCGGGTTTCGTGGATCTCCTGATCCAGGAATACGGGAGCCCGGAATTCAAGCCGGACCTTAATGCTTTCTTGAACAGGCTTCACCTGCCCGATCAGCCCGGCCAGTCTTTCCTCGAGCACTATGGGAGGGAGCGGGCCAACGTGGTGGCCAGCATCTCTCAGCCCCTGACCCAGGAGTGCGCAACCGAGGGCCGCACCCGGCAGGCCAGTCTACAGTGCTCCACCTGCCGAAAACAGGCAAAAAGGAGCTTCTATTTCTTCTCGCAGGAATGTTTTAAGGCCAGCTGGTGTGTCCATAAATGGCTCCATAAGCGGGCACCCCCAGAGCTCCAGCCGGAGACCCAGCAGGAGGTCTCCCCAGTGGAGCTCCACCTGGAGATTAACGTGGCAACCTCCAGCCCCGAGCTCCAGCTGGAGACCCAGCAGGAGGTCTTCTCAACGGAGCGCCCACCGGAGGTCCACGAGAGGACCTCAGCTCCAGCCCTGTTCCGGCCAGGGGTCCACGAGGAGACCTCCGCTCCTGCCCTGTTCCCACCAGAGGTCTACGAGGGGACCTCCGCTCCTGCCTTGTTCCCGCCGGAGGTCTACAAGGGGACCGCCGCTCCTGCCCTGCTCCCGCCGGAGGTCCACGGGGGGACCTCCGCTCCTGCCCTGCTCCCGCCGGAGGTCCACGGGGGGACCTCCGCTCCTGCCCTGCTCCCGCCGGAGGTCCACGGGGGGACCTCCGCTCCTGCCAAGTTCCTGCCAGAGGTCCACGAGGGCCCAGGTTCCTACCCTAGTCCCTTTCCATGTTCTAATCCTAATCCAGGTCCGTGCCTTAGCCCATGCCTCAGTTCAGGCCCAAAGTCACATGCAGAGTCAGTTCCCAGTCCTGTTCCCAGTCCTGTTCCCAGTCCTGTTTCCAGTCCAGGGTCCTGTTTAGGTCCCAATCCAGTTTCTAGTTTTGTTTCCAGTCCAGAATCCAGTCCAGTTTCCAGTCTTGTTTCAAGTCCAGAATCCAGCCCAGAATCCAGCCCAAGTTCCAGTCCAAGTTCCAGTCCAGTTTCTAGTTTAGGTTCCAGTCCAGTTTCTAGTTTAGGTTCCAGTCCAGTTTCTAGTTTAGGTTCCAGTCCGGTTTCTAGTTTAGGTTCCAGTCCAGTTCCTAATTTGGTTTCCAGTCCAGTTTCCAGTCCAGGTTCCAGTCCAGTTTCCAGTCCTGTTTCCAGTCCAGGTGCCAAGCCAGGTTCCAGTCCAGGTTCCAAGTCTAGCTCCGCGCCAAGTGCCAGGTCAAGCGCCTCTCCAAGTGCCAGTTGTCCTCTCTACGCTACTTGCGAAAAGCTAGCGAGTAGCATACTTCCACATTCCCCACATTCCATTCACAAACTCTGTTGGACTTTCCCCATTCATAGACTTTGGTTTTGTTCACTTCGCCATGTGTTTTGGTGTTTCGGTTTACGTCATGTCTCCGCCTCTGTATGTTTATTGGTTCTCTGTTTTTGGTTCATGTCATGTCTCTGCCCCTGTTTGTTCATTGGTTTATTGTTTATTGCTTCATCATGAGTTTCAGGTGTTTTGAGTTACAGCTTGTTTTCATTCATGTATTTAAACCCCTTCTTTTGTCCGCTTTGGCGCGGAGTATTAGATTTAACTAGATAGCATTGTGTATGTATGTTCTGTGTTTGCAGACCGCATGTCATAACAGCAAAAAGGTGCTCTACTAAGTATTAAAGATGCTTGCCATGAAGGGGTTGAATAATTTTGAGACTGGAGAAGTCATTATAAGTTGCATTTTCAGTTGAATTTGTGGAAATCACTTGAAGAATTCATTATTTTGAAATATTTCAATTGATTTTGTTTGATTTGTTCATTGCAAACAGCTGAAAGTCTGTAAATTTTGACAATAAACCTGATTTGCAATGGGGATTGAATAATTTTGACTGGAACTGTACATGACAAAAACCTGAAATTTTAACAGGAGTAATTTTAACAGGACTTTTTATATCAACTGTAGGAGAAAAGCCATCACAATTTGGCCCTTGCCAAAATCACTCAGATCCTTACATTTTCCCATTTTTTCTGTTTCCAACACATCAACTTTGAGAACTGAGTGTTCACTTGCTGCCTAATATATCCCACCCCTTGACAGGTGCCACTGTAATGAGATCAATGTTATTCACTTCACCTTTAATGTTATGGCTGATGTATACCGATGTATATAGGGATAGACACAGCAATTTGTTTATTACTAAAAAGGTACAGTGCCTGAGTAAAATGTAATGCTTGTTCTATTGTGCAGCTTCATAATAAAATAAAAAAAATAATAAAAATATTTTTTTCAGGAGTTATTTTTATGAACATATTAAAAAAAAAAAAAAAACTATTTACATTGTACAATGTTACTACAAAAACCCTGAACTGCAAATTGAGGCGCTATGTCATATGTAATATACTGTACAATTTAGGCTGACATCATTATTTTTGACTTAACTAATTATTTCAGGTTAATATTTAAAACCATCTATCAATAGTAAACATTATTTACTGAATATTAATCTATTCACTTAAGTGAGTTTTCATTTCATTATGAAACTACATTAATTTAAGTGTTAGGAATCATATCATATTTGAGTGCATTTCCAATCATCTATATGTGTCAACTGGATTCCACTAAAGCGACATCTGGCTTACTATCTGGGGAAGAAAAAACAGCATACACTTTTTAAAATTCTAAGCTAATATTCAATAGATTATTCTTAGCACTTCAATTTCTTTGCGCATATTGGGGTTTAGAGCTTCCGTACATAACAGAGTTGTTAATCATTTGTGAATCACCCATCACTAGATTACATATTCTGAGATGCAGAATACTTTTTCAACTCCTACCATTTTACCATATATCAGAATAATCTCAGAACACTTGATGTAGCTCTCTAACAGCACCTTTCCAACAAGGTTAAAAAAAAAAGCTTAAATGACACTCCATTCTTAACATTTTAGCATACTTCTGTCTGACCTTTTCCAAGCGTCAATTGAACACCACACCGGTAAATGGGTTGCTTTGATAATTACTAAGATTAAGATTTCAACACAGGCACCCAACCAGGAAGTTCTCCCTGAAGCCTCATTAACACCAAGCTGCTCCAGCTAACACAGGATATGATCTCAGTGCTTATAGAAAAGGATGCAGGAGAGGAGGTGTGAGTCATCAGAGCAGATGATTACATGTAGATTCATGTAGTGTACGCACTGTTGATGACTGTGTGTGGACGTTTTAGGTGGTGTAGAGTTGTCGAAGATTTATTTCCGCAGCTAATCCTGTTCAGTAATTTCGGGAAGAAATTATATGTATTTTGTTTAATGTAAGAATGTTGTATTGACCCTCTGAACAATGTAGAACAATAATTAACATCCTTTTTGTTGCAGAAACAGTGTTTGGACATGTGTAAAGACTGGTAAGTACTGTAGGTGGTGTATGCTGAGTTTATTAAGAAAAGGAAAAAAGCTATTAGGAAAATCAAAGTATAATGAAGGGAAAATAAATAAATACACAAAAACAAGACTCTTTTTTCAAAAAACATGCATGTACACAATTCTGCTGCAATATAGTAACAAATAGTTGGGAGAAAAGCAAATCCAGGCACACATATTGTTAGGTTTCCTCTTCTCCAGCCCTCGCTACGCTACAAAGAGTGGCGAGTGGCGTGCATCCGCATTCCACTGCGCGCTTTCCAGCGCTATTCAAAAACTCTCCGATGGACATTTCATTCATGAACTCACGTTTTGTTTACCTGTGTTTCCCCATGTGCTCTTGTTTTGATTCACGTCATGTCTCCACCTACTATGTTCCCCCATGTGCGTTTGTTTTGGTTCGTGTCATGTCTCCGCCTCCTCATTTGTTCATGGAGTGGGTTCAGCTGTTATCGATTTGGACATGTGATTTCTTAGTGTTTAAATACGCCGCTCTGTTTCCGCTTTGGGGCGGAGTATTAGTCTAGTATATTATAGTTTAGATTAGATGTGTTTAACCGTGCGCTTTGTTCCGGTGATTTCCAGATCACCTTTCTCGTACCGTGCGATTTGTTCTCGTGATTTCCAGATCACTCTTCTTATTTAGTTTAGTGTTAGTTTAACTTAGATGTGTTTAACCGTGCACCTTTTTTCCTTAGCTCGTAATTCGTGGTTCCCAGACCACCGTCTAGCCTAGCGTGTATTTCCTGTGTTTCTTATTTGTATTAGTTCTACCTTCTTTGGATAACGGTGACATTCCTGTTTATACATTTATGTTTATTATCATTTGAACTGTTCCTATTAAACTGAACACTTTCCCCTGCAAGTGCAGCCTGCTCATCTCCTTCACCCTACGGGTCGTAACACATATACATAAATGAGCACTCCACAAACTGCTGATCTCCTGAGACCCCAAGGTACACAACAGGTCTTCCATCCAGATAGGCTGGAAAAACAAATAAACAAACAAAAAAAAATGTTTTTGATTATTGTGATTGTCACAAATATCTCAGCTGTGTTTCTTTTGATAGTTATAGTGCTCTAATTAAAACGTAAAATATTCACTATGATGGTATTACTTTAAAAGATGGTTCCTAAATTAAAGTTAAGTACTTCATAACTTGTACTTATATAGTATAGTACTTAAACCTTAATTAAGGAAAATGTTAATTAATGCTTAAGTATTTACTAACTTAGCAGTAAGTAGTCATGAGTTACCATTGTAATTATTCAATAATTACTAATCACTACAATAAACTACTATGTTGACTAAAGTGTACTAGTTGTAGAGATTAGCAGTTATTGAAGAACTACAATGGTAACTACAATGGTGATTACTTACTGCTAAGTTAGTAAGTTCTTAAGCATTAATTAACATATTTCTTAACAAAGTAGCTGGGTTTTTTTTGTATAGTTTATCTACAAGATAGAAATCCATGTTCAATAAATGATGTTTTTCCATAAATTGCTAGCAAACAAAACATCACCACTGACACCACTGCTCTGGTTAATTTTTAATTAAATGCACCTCGATTAAAAATTAAACCCATGTTTACTTTGAACTTTACTTGCCTTAAATAAGATGTGACAAACAGGTTCAAAGCAACTATTACAAGACCTAAGATTTCAAAGTGTTACCAAAGGGATAACATTACCATGGAGAAAACCAACCTTCAGAAATGGAGGAAACACAGACACAAAGACAACACTGAAGTGCGGAGGAAAAATAACTGGAAAAATTTAAGAGCGATTTGAAAATCCATAACAAACTAATGAGAAACAAACATTAAAAAGGAAGTTTTTAAAGGTAGGTGGAATAAAAGATTTACACTTTTATACTTTTCAATTTTATACCGCATTCTGATACTTTCATTGGTTTATTCTATATTAACATACACTTTTTTTGGCAATAGATTTATTACTTATAATAATGACAGAACATACAGTATGTGAAATCAAACTAACAGTGAATGTCTAGTTGCTTTCATCATTTCAAAGTTCAAAGTAGGAGTGGGCTAACCTTTGCACTCAATTGTTTTATATGATTTTGCATTTGCTGAAGTAATTTATAAGTAATTTATCCTGTAATATAGAGTGACTAATTCAGATTTTCTTTTTTTCCATATACTCATACAGTTGTCACAGCTCTATAAAGCATAGAAGAAAAAAGAATAAATTTGGATATTTGGTGTTCAGAATTTTAACAGGCAGGAGCTGGATGGTTCTGTTGATCATTTGTAAAATTGCTGCTTTCAATTAAAAAATGAAACGCAAATCCCATATAATTACAGTGTGTGTTTATATAAAACACACACTAAGTGTTTTTCTATTTGATTGTACAGTATGGCTTAGATAAGGAATAAAACAGTTGGGGATATGCTGTTATAGGAAAATAATCAATGATAGGATGATATGATACAGCAAGATGTGAAGAAGAGTTACTGTTACCACTCCAGAATTGATTATTTTCCACTAACAGCACATCCTGTAATCTTTTACACCTCTTTTCAAGTTAAATTGCCATAGCTAACAGCTTCCCCCCACACACATTTATTAAAGAACGTAACATTGTACATTTTATCCATTTATAGTTACATACTATAATTTTGTTTAACATCCTGCAGACTTTTGGAAAACTTAAAGGAGCAGCTTTACAGTGCCTCTGACTGACAAAGTGCTGACACTGGAGACTCCTTCCAAAAATTCCTGCTGCATACAGTGCCCTCCACTAATATTGGCATCCTTGGTAAATATGAGCACTGAAAAATTGTATTTATTTTTTAACCCTTGGCTCTTTTGTTCAAAAAAATTACAAAAAAACTCTCATGGATATCAAACAATTGCAAACAAACCACAGGTTTATCCAAAAAAAAAAAATCTTTGTTAAATATAGGTGTGCAACAGTTACTGGCACCCTTTTAGTCAATACTTTGTGCTACCTCCCTTTGCCAAGATAACAGCTCTGAGTCTTCTCCTATAATGAGGTTGGAGAATACATGGTAAGGAATCTGAGACCATTCTTTTTGCGGTCATAACTGAGCAAAACAAGACTGGGAATGCGCTGGGAGAGAGAATGAATGCTGTAAAATAGAAAGATAGAGAGAGCAAGTGGTGAGTGAAAAAGGTAGCTGAACGAATGTCAGAGAAGATGAATAGCCTTTTGGGGGTATGTGCCTCTGCAGGGTTGCTTACCCTTTTAGCATGCAGTGAGCAGCATAGCAGCTTGAACAAGTGATTGGAGAAACGTGATTCTATTTGGTTGCCTCCACATCCTCCCACATCATCCTTGTTGGAGGGCCCAAGGGTGAAATAGCCATCAATATGAAACATTGTCACATCAGTTTCAGTAAACATTCATTCGCTTTATTCCAGCAGTGCAACTGTGTGCAGCAATGGAAGCATGACATTCAAGGAGATGGTATTGCCTGGGACATCTAATCCAGGGTTGTTGACATTCAAGGCAGGTTGCATTCACTTGCTACCTAAAGCTAAATGATATCCCAAACTGAAGATCTTGTCCAAAATGTCCTTTTACATTTAATAAAAGATAGCATAGAAGCACTCTAGCTTTACATCGCTATAAGATATTACAAATAAGATATCCCTTAAGGAAAAATACAGAACAGACTAATGAATTGCTTCACAAATATTTGGTAAAATACTTCAGGTTACAATACAATGATTGTATTTCTTCTGCTTTCCTGCAAAAAAGCATGACTCAAATATACAGTTTGCAAACTTTGGTTAAAATGTATGTATAATTTCCAGAAAACAGTACATATCAAAGTCAATGGCTTTCAAAAACAGTGCAGGTTTAGTTACAGTTCATTTACCATTATACACTACAGAAAATTCACCCCATAGGCTAATATGTATCCGGGTAGCCATTTCCAGCAACATGTCCATATCCAATCTACTTACAACTTATGAATTTAACACTGAATGACATAGAGTGAGGTCCAAAAGTCTGAGAGCACTAGTGAAAATGCTTCTATTTTGCACTCTTTTCTAATTTAATACAACCCCAATTGCAAAAAAAGATGGGTCGCTGTGTAAAATGTAAATGAAAACAGAATGCAGTGATTCGCAAATCTCATAAACTCATATGTTATTCACAATAGAACATAGAAAACATATCAAATCTTTAAACTGAGGAAATATACCATTTTAAAGAAAAAATAAAATAATTTTGAATTTGATGGCCACAACACGTCTCAAAAAAGTTGGGACAGGGGCAACAAAAGGCTGGAAAAGTAAGTTTTACTAAAAAGAAACAGCTGGAGGAACATTTTGCAACTAATTAGGTTAATTGGCCACAGGTCAGTATTGATTGGGTGATTTGGTATAAAAAGAGTATCTTAGAGAGGCAGAGTCTCTCAGAAGTAAAGATGGGATGGAATCTGGATGGAAACATATGTTGCTCTAAAACCCATATGTACATTTCAGCATTAATGGTGCCTTTCCAGATGTGCAAGCTGCCCATTCCATAGGCACTAATGCACCCCCATACCATCAGAGATGCAGGCTTTTGAGCTGAGCACTGATAAAAAACTGGATGATCCCTCTCCTCTTTAGTCCTCTTTAGTTTAGAGGATGCTGTGTCCATGGTTTCCAAAAAGAATTTCACATTTAGATTCATCTGACCACAGAACAATTTCCCACTTCTCAGTCCATTTTAAATGAGCTTTGGCCCAGAGAAGTTGGCGGCGTTTCTGGATCATGTTTACATATGGCTTTTTCTTTGCATGATAGAGCTTTAACCTGCATTTGTGGATGGCACAGTGAACTGTGTTCACAGACAATGAGTTCTTGAGGTGTTTCTGAGCCCATGCAGTGATTTCCAATACAGAATCATGCCTGATTTTAATGCAGTGCTGCCTGAGGGCCCGAAGATCACGGGCATGCAATATTGATTTTCACCCTTGTCCCCTGTGCACAGAGACTTATCCAGATTCTCTGAATCTTTTGATGATATTATGTACTGTAGATGATGCGATATTCATAGTATTCACAATTTTATATTATTCTGAAATTGTTCTACAAATTGTAGACACAGTTTTTCGCCGAATGGTGAACCTCTGCCCATCTTTACTTCTGATAGATTAAGATACTCTTTTTATACCCAATCATGCTACTGACCTGTTGCCAATTAACCTCCAGCTGTTTCTTTTTAGTAACACTTACTTTTCCAGCCTTTTTAGATGTGTTGGATTATGAGATTTGCAAATCAATGCATTCTGTTTTTATTTATATTTTACACAGTGTCTCAACTTTTTTGGAATTGGGGTTGTGCCCCGACAGGGGCGGCACCAGGCGGGCCGCCCACTGACCCTCAGGCCAGCCCCATGCCCGTGCGGAGCACTCATACAGCTCCAGGAAGGCCTCTGGATCGTCCTGAGGTCCCATCTTCGTCAGAGCGACGTGGGGCAGAGCAGCGGGCGCGGCCGCTGCGGGGGCTGCGGGGCCAGCGGCTGGAATCCTGGCCTTCTGCACCAGGCCCTGGAGCACCTGGCGGTCCTCGGCCTGGTCATCGAGGAGGTCCTTAAACCGCTTTTCCTGGTCGCGCTGGAGCTGCAGGAGGGCCTGGTGTTGGGTCTGGTGGAGGTTGGCCAGCTGGTTCATGAGGTGGTCCAGAGGTGAGCCTTCCATGGCGGCAATTTCCTCTCGTTTTCCTGGGTTTCGGCACCAGTGAAATGATTTCAAGGCTGGGTATGGAGGAACCAGACAGGAGACAGGCTTACTCCAACTTGAAACTTTTTATTTCTCCGTATAATTACACACACACACACACACACACATGCACACATGTGGCTCTTGTGTCGGCGTCGCTCTCTCTCTCGAGGCGCGTGTCTCTCCTCCTTTTGTTCTCACTGCAACACAGAACACTCATTAGTCTCAATTTCCTACAGGTGTGTAAACCTTACCACTCGCTTTCTCTGGCTCCGCCCTCCATTCACAAACTGGTGCTCGACCATGCCCCCGCCTCCACAAGTACATTTATTGGTAATTATATCTTGTTTATTGACGGCTATACCATCTGATATTTTCAGTCTGTAAATGATACACTTTCAATGTTATTCAAAAACATAATAAACTAACATAAGCACAAAGATCATATTAATAAGAACATAAGTCAGATGCATTTTTTCATCCATATGAAAGTATAATTCCTCCCTGACCCACGTGACACTGCAGCACCAGCACATGTTTTAGATTATTTGGAAGTACATGAAAGTTATTGGAAGCCATTCGGACACCAATGTCTATTAGTGTAGCATAACTGAATTGTTATAACCAGTCAGATACGATTATTGTGTTATTTGTACACTCAATATTACATCTGAAAAATGTGGCATATACTGTTTGCTATGTGATGGATATAACATTCTGAAATATTTGTATACAGACTGTAAATTTGTTTTATAGTGCAATAATTCTGCAGTATGGAGTGAAGAAGGAACCCTGAAGTTAAAATTGCCTGAGGGTCTTACAATCAAATGAAAAAGAAGTTATTTGATGTGAGGTTATTTGATTTTAAAGCCGACAGTGCTTGACCTGCCATTAGAGAATAGACCCTGATACTTGATTTGCTCTTGGTTATTGCTTTGTGTTCAGTAAAACAGTTACTCGGTGGCACAGCACTGCCAATTTACAGCAAGAATAAAAATTTAAAAAAAAAACTCAAGAGGACAGATTCAGTGAGTTCCCCAAGCAGGGCGCAGATGTTTTCATCCAAGGTGAAATCTCTGGTTGACTGTTTAATATAAGTTCTTCCTTGTAATGCAAAAGTGAGCAAATCTTGCAGGTCTAGTGGCAGGGTCGGATTTATACGGTGAGCATTATCAATTTATTCTGACATTGTAAGCTTCTTCAGTGCACTCTTATAAGAAGTGCAATAAGGTATAACACACACAAATGCACGTTGAGAGAGGGAGGCAGTGCACTTCACTATGTGAATGAGCACTATGTTCTATAGTTTTATATGAACTATGTGTTAAATTTTGAGTTATAGTGATAACTGGTAGAGAGAGTGTTAAAGGTGATACTTGCTCTACCGTTTAATGATGTGCTTAAACAGTGTTGGGATGCTTTTAGGTAACTCGAAACAGATTAACAGATGTAGTAACTACTGTGTATAAATTTAGATTAATCTTAGTGTAAAAAAATATCTGTACTCACAATTAACTTCTCTGTTTTGATTTTGGTAAAATGTGATTCATAAACATATTCAGATTTTGAATTTTCATCTTCAGTACAAATGTAATTGAATTTAATTATCTGTAATGAGAATCCCATTGCTTCATTATGTCCATCATTAAAGATACAGTATCCTTTCATTGAATTTTAGCGAAGTGTAGTGTTCATATTGTCAAATGACATGTGTGTAAATATTTTATGACAACTGACAAACCTACAAAGATATTTATAAAGATACAGTGTGGACCAAAAGTCTGAAACCACATTGAAAATCATCAGATTAAACAAAAGGTTTTGGAATTTTCAAATGTGTGATACTGACCATGTTAATTGCTCTGTACAATAGGTCAAATTTTCCTCATGCCTAATCTCTTCTGTTGAAGCGTGTGTTCAGACCACACTCCAATGGATCCGATCTAAAATGGATTATAAAGTTTTGCATGAACTTGTGGAGTCCATGGCAACTTGAGTGCGCTCTCTGAAAGTCATGTCAAAATTTCAAAGATTCTACTTTTCACTCAAGTTGTTGTCAATAATATAATTTATAATGAAAATTGTTGTATTAAATTAGAAAAGAATGCAAAATAGTAGCATTTTCACTAGTGCTCTCAGACTGTTTATCCTCACTGTATCTATTAGCTGCCATAAAGACTGCTTTTTTTTCTTCTTTTTTTTTTAAATATAACATTAGAGTCAGGTAACAGATTTTGACATAAGGTTGACATCAGGGGTGGAAAAAGTAACAAACTACAAGTATTCTTGCTACAGTACTTTATTACATGGTTCCCTGCAGGACTTAATACTAATCATAGTACTTTTGCTTTTACTTGAGTTTTACTTTTGTTTTCTTTTAAATATAAGATTTTTCACAGAGTGAAAAATTAGTAATACATTTAACCCAGGAAGACTGTAAGCCAATTAAAAGATGTGTAAATTTTAAACAATTCAACTTCTAGACCCAATCACAAATAAACAAATCACTTTCCTGCCCAAAGTCTACACTTGAGGCACCAAATATTTCATCAGCAGCAGCAATGTCTGAGGCAGTGGAGACAGATCAGCACCCCTGGCTCAATTTATCAGGTATCTTCAGTTTTAAATGTTTCAAAGGAAACAGCATGATCTGCAAATTGTGGAAGCAAAAACCAGTGAAGATATTGACAGCTCAATATTCAACCTGCAGAGGCATGTACAGGTGATGATGATGATGTTCGTCCGTCGTTGTCGACGATGACCAAGGACATCACATAGGTAGTGAAGAAGATAAGGTAGGGTGTGTCCGGCTGTGGCTGATAAGGCCGATTTGACCACGGAAGGCTCTGCCGCATGTCGGGCATATGTGGTCTGCTGTAGCTGAGGGCAAGATGTTAGCTCTGGTCTTTCGCAGCTCGCGTTTCCTTTGAGCCTCAACAGTCCTGCTTTGCTCGTATGCGGTGGCACCTTGGCTTGTGCGGCAGTGCCAGGTTGGTCGGTCTAGCGCTAATGTCTCCCAGGTGTTGGGGTTGATCTCAAAGCTCTTGAGAGCAGCTTTGAGTGTGTCCTTGAAGCGTTTTCTCTGACCTCCGTGTGAGCGCTTGCCTTCTGCTAGTTCACCATAGAAGAGCCTCTTGGGGAGGCGTGTGTCAGGCATCCGAACCAGGTGTCCTGCCCATCTGACTTGAGCTTTCCTCAACAAGGTGTGAACACTGGGAAGATCGGCTCTAGAGAGTACCTCTGTGTCTGGAACCTTTTCTTGCCAGGAGATTTTTAGAAGCTTTCTCAGACAGTTCATGTGGAAGCGGTGTAGTTTCTTGGCATGACGTGCATAGACTGTCCATGTCTCACAAGCATACAGTAAGGTGGGGAGTACAACTGCTCTGTATACTTTCACCTTGGTGGCCAACTTGATGCCTCTCCTCTCCCACACTGACACACGTAGCCGTCCAAATGCTGAGCTTGCCTTGGCTATCCACAATACAACTTCATCATCGATGTTCACTGATCTGGAAAGCGTGCTGCCAAGGTAGGTGAACTTGTCGACAGTTTTCAGGGGTTCTCCTTCCACGGTGATGACCGGTTCTACGTATGGTTTCTGCGGGGCGGGTTGGTGTAGGACTTCGGTCTTCTCGGTGCTGATGGTGAGACCAAAGCTTTTGCAGGCAGCGGAAAAGCAGTTCATGCTCTGCTGCATCTTGTCCACTGTGGCGGCATTGAGAGCACAGTCATCTGCGAACAGGAAGTCGCACACAGAGTCCTCTTCCACCTTGGTCTTTGCTTGTAGCCTCCGTAGATTGAACAGTTTGCCATCGGTCCTGAACCTGATCTTAATTTTGGTTTCATCGTCATTGCAGAAAGCATCTGACAGCATCGCCGAAAACATCATGCTGAAGAGCGTAGGCGCAAGAACACAGCCCTGCTTGACTCCATTGGTGACTGGGAATGCATCAGAGGAAACGCCGTCATCCAGTACTCGAGCAAGCATGCCATCGTGGAACTGACGTACCATGTTGATGAACTTGTCTGGACAGCCAAACTTTCTCATGATCTTCCAGAGTCCTTCACGGCTGACAGTGTCGAAGGCTTTGGTCAGGTCAACGAACGTCGTGTAGAGATCTCTGTTCTGTTCCTGACACTTCTCCTGGAGTTGACGGGCAGCGAAGATCATGTCAACTGTCCCACGCCCTTTTCTGAAGCCACATTGACTCTCTGGCAGGTGTCCGTCTTCCATGTGCTGTATGAGTCGGTTTAGGAGGACTCTAGCGAGGATCTTGCCGGCAATGGCAAGGAGGGAGATTCCACGGTGGTTATCGCAAGACTGCCTATTTCCTTTCCTCTTGTAGAGATGGACAATGGAGGCATCCTTGAGTTCCTGGGGGATGACTTCCTGTTGCCACATATTTTGGAAGAGCTCAGTTAGCATGTGTACCAGGACTGGTCCTCCTGCCTGGTAAATTTCAGCTGGGATGGAGTCGGAGCCGGGAGCCTTGCCATTAGAGAGCAGCTTAATTGCTTTCTGTACTTCTGATTCTGTTGGAGGCTGTGCCAGGGATGTATTAACGTCGACCTGTGGCATGCGAGTGATGGCTTCGTCATTAATGGAGGAGGGCATATTCAAAACGTTGTTGAAGTGATTTGCCCATCTTTCCAGGATTGCTTTTTTCTCAGTGAGCAGAGTGGTTCCATCTGCACTTAGCAATGGAGAAGTACCAGAGGACTGTGGCCCATAGATGGTCTTGAGGGCATCGTAGAAGCGCTTGGAGTTGTTGCTGTCAGCATACTTCTGTATCTTGTCTGCCTTGTTGCTGAGCCAAGAGTCCTGCATTTCTCTTAGCTTTGCCTGCACCTTGCCTTTGATGGATTTGAAAGCTGCTTTTTTGGAGGCAGACGAAGTGTCTTGCTGAAAGTCTCTGTGGACTTGGCGCTTCTCGTCAAGCAGCTTCTGGATCGCTTCATCATTTTCATCGAACCAGTCCTGGTGTTTGCGAGTATTCTGGCCCAGATGAGTGAGAGAAGTGCTATACACCGTGTCCCGGAAAGCTGTCCAGTCCTCTTCTGCGCTGTTTGAGCCTAGGTTGAGTTGGCTCAGCTTGCTGTCCAGGTCCTCACAGAGATTTTGACGCACAGAGTGCTGTTCCAGCTTGGTCACGTTCAGTCGCTTGTTAGCCTTTTTGCCTTGAGGGCGCCGCATAGGCTGGATGCGCATGTTGACTTTGGAGATGATGAGTCTGTGGTCAGTCCAGCATTCTGCACCACACATGGCCTTTGTCACCCTGACATCCTGCCTGTCCCGTCTCCTGACTATGACATAGTCAATAAGGTGCCAGTGTTTGCTGCGTGGGTGCATCCAAGACGTCTTGTTACGGTTTGGTAAAGGGAAGACTGTGTTGGTGATGAGGAGGTCGTGCGCTGCACAGGTCTTCAGTAAGAGATGTCCGTTACTGCTGCTTTTGCCAACTCCGTTTCTCCCAATGACTCCCTTCCATGCCTGACAATCTGTACCAACTCTGGCATTAAAATCTCCGAGAATTATGAGCTTGTCTTCCCTGTGTACAGACGTTAAGAGAGTCTCCAAGTCTTCATAGAACTTGTCTTTGGTCTCTTCGGGATTTGTCATGGTGGGGGCATACGCACTGATGATGGTGGCGTAGCGCTTTCCTTTGAGGGCGAGCCGCATATGCATGAGCCGCTCGTTGAGTCCTTTAGGGAGGCTGCTTAGCTTGTTGATCAGGTTCGATCTGATAGCAAAGCCCACCCCTGCTTCGCGACGCTCTTCGCTACTGCGTCCACTCCAGAAGAATGTGTATCCTGCCTTAGCCTCTGTTAGCTGACCTTCATCCGCGAGCCTGGTTTCGCTCAGAGCTGCGATATGTATGTTGTACCGATCAAGTTCGCGTGCGACAAGTGCTGTCCGTCTCTCAGGTCTGTCAGCCTTAGGGTTGTCCATGAGGGTGCGTACATTCCATGTGCCGAAGGTGAGTGATGTCACCGAGGTTTTCTTAGTGTTTCGACCGCGTGGTTGGGATCCCCGCCTGCCGCGGTAAGCAGGCCAGGGTGTGATGAAGCAGGCTATTTTTAGGGCACCTTTTCTAGCCCCTTCCTCATGCTGTGGAGGTGAGCAGAGCGATCCTGAAGAGGGCTGCTCAGACACCCAGGGGGCTGCCGGACTCCACTGCTACTTCATTCCAGTAGAGAACGACCCGATGGCCTGGGCCGCCTGTGTGCAGGTCTGTGGCTACAGCTTACAGTGTATCCAAACCTGCTGCTTCGCCACTCGCCTGTCGCCACAGGACTTTTTGTTGTGATGTCTTGACTCGCGCGTGAATTGGATTATAGTGAGGAAGAGTTGCGCAGGTCGTCAGCCTCACTCTCTCGTCCCTTCTTATCAGGATCCAGTGGCAAGACAAGTCGAGACGACTGGAGATAGGTTGGGATGCAGTGGATGGTCAACAGTGTCCTTTGTGTCTCACTGTGCCCTAATTGCGCTCCACGACGCTTTGCTGGTTCCGCCTTCCTGCCCGTTGAACCAGTCTGGTGGTTTCCTCCGCGTAGTCCGCCGGATCCAGTCTTCGCATGCGTAGGTAGACAAGCCCTGAGTCACCGAGGGTTTGAGACCCTGCGGCTACCCTCACCAGGTTTTGCCGGCCAGTGGAAGCCGTTGCCCGGGGTGTGGCCGCTGTTGCATGCAGACAGCTACGGGGAGCCACTGGTGAGAGCTGAGTATCAGGTGGAGCCCAAAGCGGGAGAGCTACTCGGGGAGCACCACATGCCCTCCCGTCAGAGGTACTACCCATCCCTGACACCCCCAACACCCCAATGTACAGGTAAGCTAGCTGAGTGAGCTAAACTAGCTGTTTTACAGTATGAACGTTCTATATTGACCTTTAGATGTACCTTCAATGTTCAGTAGTGATTACCTGTTGTGTTAAATATATCTAAGTGCTGCTACAGCCTATAGGCAACACTAATGTGTAAAGGCCATATTTACTAGATAGTTTTAATATGTAGCTACAAACATGTATGAATTATCATGAGCCAGCTCTAGGAACAACAGACCTTTCTTTATATACTTTCTTTATATACTGTTGATAATTTGAGGTGGTGTTCATTACAGCATAGCTCACTTGGTTAGTTAATATAATTGTTCACAAATGTTTTCCTCAGTACGTTTTCAGGTTAGTTTCAGATTAGAACAGTAATTTGCTTTGAGATTACTTTGAGAAAGTAATTTCTCAAGTACTTTTTTTTTTCTTTACCAGATGATTTACTTACTCTTATTTGAGTAATTTTCTTGATCACTACTTTTACTATTACTCAAGGGAATTATTACTAGGGGGGACCAGGGATGATTGTAACATATTTTGTCTCAGCACCTGTAACTCTAAGAGCTTTTATGTTAGCGCTGTCAAATTTAGAGATAAAGTTCTCACATTTGTCTATTTGCCATTTCAACCACATATCACAGTGTCCATGAATCATGAGTCAAATAAGATTTCCACCGTTACAACTTACCCCAATACTGGGGTAGATTGTAACACTAGCTGGTGTAAGTTGTAACAGTAAGAGAAAAGGAGCACAAACTGAGATCACACTATACAATTTGCATTAGAAAAACATATATGAACATTTATGAAATGAAAAAACATGACTGTCAACCTGTGTGTGTGTGTGTGTGTGTGTGTGTGTGTGTGTTTGACTATGAAATCTATTATCACACTGCTGATTCTTTTAAACCAACTTGTACTCATCCCCAGCCCGTAAAATATTGAAGCATGGGCAGAAGCCTCTAGCATCAATGCATGCATCCCAAATGGCCCGTTTGGCTTCACTATATTGACACGCTCTGTGATCCTTATTTATCAGTGAAAGCCAATTTGCCTCATCTCTCCGACACAAAAGACAAACGCATTTACTGGCCTAGCAGATGAGCCTCGTGCTTTAATGGTTTGACACAAAAAGGTGAATGAATGAACAAATTACAGTCCACAATAAACAATGTTCTTTATGTGTATGCATAGGGTGATAACATTTTAATTATGATATTTATCAGCAGACAAAGTTTTATTAGTCGTTTGTGTACGTCTCTTCATTTTCCATATGTCAGTACTATCAAATCGGTGCCTCATAATGAACCTCCCCAAGGCACTTGAAAAATCTCTCAGCATTTGAACAGTTAAAGCTCATAGATTTACATTAGATGCCCTTAACCAGAGCGACTTACATTTATCTCTTTTATACATCTGAGCAGTTGAAGGCCTTGTTCAGGGGCCAAACAGTGGCAACTTTGCAGGGCTGGGGTTTGAACTCATGACCTTCCAATCAGTAGCCCTATGTCTTAACCACTGAGCTACCACTGCTCTAGAGCACACCACACTAGTTACTGTAACTCCACGCTTTTCATGGACCTGTTGGGATGCTTTTTAGAGAACCAGTCTGGACCTGCTATTGATTTTTCATCCAGAGACTTGGAGTGTGTGAGGTTGTACTCCACTGCCAGTTGATATGCAAACTTTTTGACTTAAAAATGTAGGGGGAAAAAAGTAAAGGATGCTAGAAAGGGCCTTGGTGACAGACTTGACTGATTTCCCCTGTCTGACCTTTTTCAAGGCACACCCCTGTCTGTTTTCCCTTTCCACGGTGTATACTTTGTATAGCATGCCTATAGGCATGCTGAATAATGCCCTTTGTCATCACTGGCAGTTGGCTGTAACACAGTAACACTTTCAAAAGTGTTACAACTATCCCCACCCCTGTCAGATATTTTATTCCTAACTGTTGTAGTATGATGGGTTGAGATTAGCAGGATTGACATGCATCCCATCTAACATGAATATAATACAAGTTCTATCATGGGGTTGGGGGTTCGAATCCCCTGTCCACCCTGTGTAAGATAAGCGGTATGGAAAAAAACTTTGTTTATTTGCCATTATTATGTCATGGAATTACCATATGCATTAATAAAAAAAAAAAGATAAACAGCAAAATTAAACTTGGTTTGCTTAAGAGCAAGAAAAAAATATACATAATTGTTAACTGTTTTAAGTTTTCCCATTCAGTTCATTTCTACCAATAGACATTGTCACAGTACAGTAATATAACCCTCTCTTTATGAGCTATTTCATACCATCATCATTATGTGACTCTGACACAAGAAGTACACCGAGCTACAAAGTCACTTGTCAGAAGTTGTCGTGTACTGCAAGTCCACCCGGAGCGTTTCACCACCAAATGTCAATAAAAATCACTTAACTCAGGTGTTATGTCAACTTCAGGAATAAAAATCAGGAATAATATGTTATCTGACACTTTATAAATTATTGTATGCTTCCTAGCAGTCTTGAAAGGTTTATGCAGGTGTCATGTAGCACTGTAAACACTCTCCTTGAGATTGAGAAAGTGATCCTGAAATTGAGCACATCTCTTTTAATAATCTTTGGGAAAGGAAATATCTCTGAGGATTCACATTTATTTCTTATTCACTACCTGCCTAGACACACCTTTGTATGGACAGACACAGACAATCATTCTGACACACACCCCCACACACACCCACACACACCCACACACACACACACACACACATTAATGGTTTCCAAGGACATACTTTTGAGAGACAGGTGTGAAGAGTGTATCCATGTGCACAAAGAGTAGATAGGAGTGATGAATGAAAGGAACAAAAAGAGAGACAGACCACAATAATTGCTGCCTCAAGGGAGTAAAATACACCTTACAGCTAAGGCATGCTTAGTCTTGCTGACCAATAAAATTTAACTTGAGGAAGTATGAATGACAGTCAGTAATGAATTGAGTTTCAACTCAATGAATACATTTCCTGAAGCAAATAAAATGAAGTTGCAATGTTGCAGTGTCCTAAAGCTGAGGTTTGGACATGTGTTTAATACCTTTAAGGGCTTTCCTTCAGACATACAGATGTGGACACGATGCACATACACATATAATTGCAAAGGACAAGGAGAGAGATTGTGCAGTGTAGAAAAGAGGAAGACGATAGAAAGAGACAGATAATAATTACAGGTGGCAAAGGGGAGCAAAACAAAATTAGATCTTTTTTCACTTGGAGAAGTAACAAGAAGCAGAAGACAGAGGGAGGTTCTTTCTTTTTTGAAATTTAATCATGGCTGATGAAAAGGATATGCACATTGTTATATTATTCTTAACAAGATTTCAGCTCTGTTTAACATTCATATAATTTCTTTCGACTTCAGATACTGTTTTGAGTCACTCAGCATCAGGAACACAAAATCAACACCCAAGCACTTGAACCTCCAAATCACAGGACTCCCACTCAGGTCAGAAGCTGCTTTTGAAAGGGAAAAATTTGTAAAAAAAAATATGAATAATGTATTATTTATTATGTATCCTCTCTGTGTATTCATTCCTGAGGCTATTGGACTAACAATAATCACCATCTCTCTGACATTAAGAGTTTATTTCAAAGACTCAAGCATTGTCCTGTATTTTTACATGGATAACTTATAAATCATCAAGCTAAAGTTCATCTTATGTAGACTTAGGATCACAAATTATTCATTCTGAACAGAAACAATACTGTGCCAGCATTCCACAAACTCTGTTTAATTGGACAACAGTTTGAAAGAAATGAAATAATAGTTAATAAGCTTTACATACAGTGGATATAAAAAGTCTACACACCCCTGTTAAAATGGCAGCTTTTTGTGATGTAAAACAAAAAATGAAACTAAGTTAAATCATGTCAGAACCTTTTCCACCTTTGTTGTGAAATTACAACATATAAATATCAAGTGACAAACACCCAGAAATGTTTTTGAGTAAAAAAAGAAAAACTAAAAACTTGCATAAGTGTGCACATCCTTTTATAATTAGAAATGTGTGTTCAGAATGAACCAATCACATTCAAATTCATGTTAAATACTAATTAGTATACACCTGTCATCAATTAAAGTGACTGATTACCCCCAAATAAAGTACAGCTGTACAGTTCCTGTAGGATTTTCCTGTCATCTTCTTGGTAACATCCAACTGGAAAAGCTTACAAAGCAGGTACGGGATCTCATTGTTGAAAAATATCAATCAGAAGAGGGTTACAAAAAATTTCTAATGCAGTGGATATACCATGGAACACAGTAAAGACAATAATCAACAAGTGGAGAAAATATGGCATGGCAGTGACACTACTAAGAACAGGACGTCCCTCTAAAATTGATGAGAAGACCTAGAGAAAACTGGTCAGGGAGGCTGCCAGGAGGCCTACAGCAACATTAAAAGAATTGCAGCAATTTCTGGCAAGTACTGGTTGCTCCCTACATGTGACAACAATCTCCCAAATTCTTCACATGTATGGGCTATAGGGTAGGGTGGCAAGATGGAAGCCTTTTTAACCAAAAAATAAATAAAACATACATCCAGTCTCCCAAAACCATGTGGAATAATGTGTTATGGTCTGATGAGACCAATGTTGAACTTTTTGGCCATAATACCAAAATATATGTTTGGCACAAAAAAACACAGCACATCACCAAAAGCACACCATCCCCACAGTGAAGCATGGACGTGGCAGCATCATACTTTGGGGCTGTTTTTCTTCAGTTGAAACTGGGGTTTTAATCAGGGTGGAGGGAATAATGATTAGCTCCACATACCAGTCAATTTTGGTGCAAAACCTTAAGGCTTCTGCTATAACACTTAAGATGAATAGGAATTTCACCTTTCAGCATGACAACGACCCAAAGCAAACCTCCAGCTCAACAAAGGAATGGCTTCACTAAAACAAGTTCAAGGTTTTGGAATGGCCCAGCCAGAGTCCAGACCTAAATCCAATCAAAAATCTATGGGGTGACCTGAAGAGAGCTGTGCACAGGAGATGCCCAGCCAATCTGACAGAGTTAGAATGCTTTTGCAAGGAAGAATGGCAAAATATTGCTAATTCAAGATGTGCCAAACTGACTGACTCTTACCTAAAAAGATTGAATGCTGTGATAAAATCTAAAGTTGCTTCAACTAAGTACAGTATTAGTTTAGGGGTGTGCAACACTTGTACTTTATTTTTCATTTCCCCCCCTAAATTGATTCTTACTGTTTTTCACTTTAATTAATAGGTTACAATTTTACAATAAAGGTAGAAAAGGTTCTGACATGATTTATCTTGGTTTCATTTTTTTTTACAGCACAAAACCTTGCCATTTTAATAGGGGTGTGTAGACTTTTTATATCCACTGTATGATAGCATAAAGTATAAATAAAACCAAACACCGCATTTACCCAGAAACATGTGTATTTATTTTTAATATCTTCAGAGCGTACTTCTACATTGCAGTGTGATTTCTTGCTTGCCAGATTGGAATTAGCAATGAGCTACAAATGTTCTGGAACCAAGATTAACCTCTACCAAAGTGTGGAGAAAGATCTGCTCATGATCCAAAACATACAAGCTCATCTGTGAAACATGGTGGAGGTAGTGTCATGGCTGGTAGTGTCATGGCTTGGGTTCTGGAACAGACTCACTAATCAGTATTGATGATGTACTGTAACTCATTATGGTAGCAGCAGAATTCATTCAGAAGTTTACAAAACCATTTTGTCTGCCAATTTACAGAGAAACCGGCTTGCTGCAGTTATTGCAAGCGAAGGATATGCAGCCAAATTTGAACTGTTATTTACTTTAAGACTATCTGTTCAAATACTTTTGCTTACCTAAAAATTGGATGGTCTGCCACCAAAGCTGCCATGTTTTACACTATCTAGATGTAAATATCAGGAAATAAAAGCTGAAATTCTTATCTATTGTGTCATACTCACCTTTTGATCTCAATGAAATTTTTTGTTTTTGTACTGAATATCTTCAGTGTATAGCAAAAACAAAAGAATTGGGCTTGCTGTTCGACACTTTCACTTGACTTTAATTATTGGATTGTGTTTTGGATTGTTCACTTGATCTTTTAATAAAAATCAACCTGCACTTGTATCCTTCTCTGATGCTTACCTGACAGCACGCATCCAAATAAACATCCAAAAGAAGTATTGTAATACTACAATATCATAATTATAATATTATAAATACGTATGACTACTTCATGAGTGGTCCTAGTTGCAATGATCAAATTAATCAGTACAAATTTAACAATATGGCTTCCATGCTCATTATTTGGCAGCTTATAAAATATCACTTAATCCAGCACATGACTTAAGTGACTTGTATTGTAAACACTAATTCACATTGAGAAATATGAAAAGATTAGGTGTTTTCTCCCAGTAGCCACTGTAATTGGATGGGAAAAATACTGTACTTTATATGTAAAGCATTCTAATTTACCTCCTCATTATGTTCTTTATTCACTTATTTGCTGCTGTAAGTTGTGTAGCATTAATTGAGTACATGTTGTCACTGTGCTGCCAATAAGGGTCAATATTCCCAACAACACTGGCCCACTTCGGAAAAATAATTTTTTATTATGGTCCTCATGAGTTGGTATCCAATGCAACACTAATCACAACTCAACAATCTATGAATAAACAAATATTTCTTCTAAACTGCAAAACTACACTCACTGGCCACTTTATTAGGAATACATGCACACCTGCTTATTCGTACAATTATCCAGTCAGCCAATCATGTAGCAGCAGCACAATGCATAAAATCATGCAGATACTGGTCAAGAGCTTCAGGTAATGTTCACATCAAACATCAGAATGGGGAAAAATAAGATCTCAGTGACATTTACCATGGAATGCTTGTTTGGTTAGTTTGAGTAATTCAGAAAATGGGATTTTTACACAGAACAGTCTGTAGAGTTTACGCAGAACAGTGTGAAAAGAAGAAGAAGAAGAAAAACATCCAATAAGCAGTAGTTCTGATTTGAGTTTGATTTGAGAGGTCAGATGAGAATGGCCAGACTGGTTAGAGCTGACAGGATGTCTATGGTAACTCAATAACCACAACATTAACCACTCTTTACAGCTGTGGTGAGCAGAAGTGTATTTCAGAATGCACAACACATCAAACCTTGAGGCAGAAGACTACATGGGTACCACCATGCAGGGTTAAAGTCACTGAGACCACATTTTCCTCCATTCTTATGTTTGATGTGAACATTAACTGAAGCTCTTGAACTGTATCTGTATGATCTGTATTATCTATGCCATGTGCTGCTCCATTTGATTGAATAATTGCATGAAGAAGCAGGCGTACAGGAATTCCTAATAAAGTGGATGGTGAGCATATATAAAGCAAAAAGCCTAAAACTACTGTAAGTCATGATAAAGTGTGAGCAATTATGGCATTTCTGATTATGAGGCTGAGCAATTTTTATGTATTCTGTAGAAATGTTATAATAAGTTATAGACAATCACTGGATAAATGTATTTATGCATTTACAGGCGCACACCTTAGAGACGTGCTTTATTTGTTATTAAAATGATAATGAAGTCTTCCGTTCGCTCCTTCTCTGTCTCCCCAACTTATGTTACGAAAACAGCCGAGAGCCTCTAAATTATGTGAGACACAACATTATGTTGTGCACGACTGTGTGTTGGGGGGGAGGAGGGGGTCACAAAATTCACAGAATTTGTGTCACATGGCCTTTAAGTGACATTTTTTGACATTGTTGCTGCATGCCTACTTGTAACATTTCAAAGAAAGCTCCTTGCACAAGCTTTTAGCCTGAGCAATACACAGATTGATAAATCTTCATCAGTGACAAATGTGACTCATTCTAGATTAACTGCTTAATTTTAAAAGCGTCTAAAGGACTGCACCAAAGTGGACTAAAGAGTGTATGTGGAAAAAAAAAAAATTAATGGAGTCTGATAATTTATTCTTCCATTGGTAATTTAACAACCTGAGAGAAAACTATTAAGTGCAATTCAGAGCCTCGAGACCAGTTCTGCATGAATGGTCACAGGAATGAGTTTTCAGAAGACGTTTTTGTTCGAATCCAGTAGTTTGTCCTGTGATACAATGACACCCTAAGTGCACTCCCGAATCACTAAAGCACTAGATGGAAATTCAGTGATGCGGAGGTGGAATCTAATCTTTGTAGCTGTGGTATGGAGCATTATTCACAAAACTATTTATAGTTAAAAGCGGAACTATAACTAACTTCTGACTCATTAACAAGAGACTAGTACATTTTATTGGTTTAAAAAAACATTATTTAACGACACCTTTGTGTAACATATGTAAAAATGGCAGGATGCAAGTGTATAAACTCAGAGGCCCAGATTTAATAAGATCCTAAATAATCTGCACTAACTGGCATGTGCAAGCATGGCTGTAACTAGCTATGAGGACACCAAGATTTTGTTTCTGCAAGTTTAAAAAGAGTTTGGAGCGTGGCTGTGGGGATTTGTCCATTCAGCCACAAGAGCATTACTGTGGTCAGGCACTAATGTTGGGTGAGGAGGTCTGGGGTGCAATCAGTGTTCCAATTCATCCAAAAGGTGTTCAGTGGGGTTGGGGTCAGGGCTCTGTGCAGGACACTCAAGTTCTTCCACTCCAAACTTGGCACACGATGTCTTCATAGAGCTTGTTTTGTGCACAGGGGCATTGTCATGCTGAAACAGGTATGGGCCTCTTAGTTCTAGTGAAGTGACCTCTTACAGCATACAAAGACATTCTATACAATTGTGTGCTTGCAACAGTTTAGGGTAGGCTCACATATAAGTGTAATGATTGGGTGTCCACAAACCTTTGGCCATATAGTGTTTTTCTGCAGTGTGGACCTGACTAAATGTTTAAATTGTGTGTGCAGAAACTGGGCATGTTGAGGGTGTGGGTGTTGTTTTTAATAGCAGTTGTGAGTTCAGATATCTGTGAGAATCTAATGGAAACTAAGAGTCTAACTGAAACGAAAGCTAGAAACATGCTCATTATTGTGCTGATTAGAGGCTGTGAATTGCTTCAAATCAAGATTCTGTTCTTAGGGTAGGCTATGTGTGAAAGAAACAATTTTCACAGCTTCTACATAAAGGTTGTTGGCATCTGAAAGGTGTTGATGTAGAATATCTATGAATAACTGTTGCATAACCCTCACATACTGTATATGACAAGTTTATTCTTTAGGATAAACCCCTTGAGATGATAGCTGGAGTTTCACTGTATCTCATATACTGTATGATTTGGAAGTGTAACAGGTGTATGCTATACACAGGTTAGCACCAAAGAGTATTTTGCAACACTTGGCTCAATCCAACATTTGCACTGATGCTTGTGATGACTATAACTAGGAAGGCTCTTTTGGAACGCAGGCTTTTAGAGCTACAGACCAGTCATGAGAATAAAGAACTGTATTCTGTAAGTATTGCTCTGTGTTCTCTGTATCGGCACACTCATCATCAAAGAAAATCCTACACATCGGAAGTGTGAATGTACAGTGAATATCTAACCAGAACATGCCAATAATGAGTCATATTAAGAAATTTATTATTATTATTTTTAATCAGTTCCAGATACAGTGGCATAATCTTCTCATCTTGTGAGGCAGTGGAGGCTCAATGGTTAAGGCTCTGGGTTACTGATTAGAAGGTTGGGGGTTCAAGTCCCAGTACTGCCAAGTTGCCAGTGTTGGGCCCTTGAGCAAGGCCCTTAACCCTATCTACTCCAGCGATGCTATATCATGACTGACCCTGTGCTCTGACCCCAGCTTCCTAACAAGCTGGGATATTCAAAGAAAAGAATTTCACTGTGCTATAATGTATATGTAAAAAAAAAATAATAATAAATGCTTCTTCTTCTAAAACCTTAATTTTTCTTCTTCTAAAAGTGATTTTGTCTTATTCAGCAAATTCAACACATGGTCTCCAGTCATAGAAATTTGCACGAAAAGTGACTTTCAAGTTTAGTAACACAAATTGTGAATGCTAAATGAATCTATTTGCATTCAATCCACAGTGTAGTTTACATATTTAGGTGGAAAAATAGGACATTCATTAACATTAACAAATACTCTAAACAAGGCAAGATGTGCTATTTTACTCATCTGAAAGGTACAGTTGTCCACAGACCCTGTTAGTAAATCAGCTTGAAGTTTTTTTGTTTGTTTGTTTGTTGTTTTTTTTGCAGGTGTTGGCAAGTTTGTGTGTATATTTACAAGGAGAATGTAGTTTAGTGAGAGTGTAGTTTATACAGGGCAGTCCAACATTTAGAGTCATAGTCCATAGCGGGGATCAGTACACAGATAGACAAGTACAATGAGGGGTAAATCATAAACAATAACCAGACAAACAGCCATGGATCTAATCCAGGATATGCTTACATCTAAATTTAAGAGGCACATGCCAGTGGGTGGACACTTAAATCATCAAAACATAGGAATTAATACTAACAAACTTGGAAAACTACATCTGATTAGGGAGGACTCAAGCCAGTCAAACTTCCCTTGATACTCTGTCCATGAACAAGCCTGAAAATATTTTAATATATATTTTTTCCCAAACTGTTGCCATTCTTCCATATTGAATGTCGGTCTCTATCTTCAATAAACTGCAAGAAAAAGATGCAGACAACAACAGCACTCGCAAGGACACTTTTGCTTATAACTTAGCATCTCATAATAGTTTTGCGTAGTGTTGATAGTGAAGTCTGGTATGTTGTTTCTCCAAAGAAGAACAGGACAGACGGTTCTTTCTGAGAGTGCAGGCATAAAGGGCAACTTTGAGATTGTATGAAAAATGTTATTACTGCTACAAGTGAATTTAACATCTCTGCACTGTCTGTGGCTGTCTCATATAAATCATTATACTCTATTATTATACTATTTCCTGTAACTGAAAAATAAATTCATGTGAGTAGTTCAGTATTGAAGGCAGTGATGATGGTAGTGGTACCACTGCTCGTTTATGCAGTTACCCAACCAGTGTTTCAGCAATGCATAAAACCATGCAGATTCAGTTAATGTTCACATCAAACATCAGAATGGGGAAAATGCATCTTCAGTGAGTTTGACAGCAGTATTATTGTGGGTGCCAGACAGGCTGGTTTGAGTATTTCAGAAACTGCTGATCTCCTGTGATTTTCACACACAACAGTCTCTAGGGTTTACACAGAATGGTGTGAAAAAAAACATCCAGTGAGCAACAGCTCTGTGGGCAGAAAAACATTGTTGATGAGAGAGGTCAGCAGAGAATGGTCAGACTGGTTCAAAGCAGGCAGGAAGGCTACAGTAACTCAAATAACTACTCTGTACAAATGTGGTGAGCTGAAGAACACGCAACACATAGAAACCTAAAGTGGAAATGCAATAAGAGCAGAAGACCACAGCAGATTCTGCTGCTGTCAGCTAAGAGGATTCTGGGGCTACAGTGGGCTAGGGCTGTCATATCGTATCGTCCATGATATACTGTTACAATTCCTAGCCATGATAAGAATTTGTCATTCCATGATATTGATGATATAGCTGATGACGTGTTTACACACTGCAACATGGGCAACCTGCAAGTATTTGAGTTTGCATTTTCATTGGAATTTTAATTTATGAATAAAATTCATATTCTATTTTTTTGCCTACTTAATTGGTATAGTTTAGTATTTGATGATGGTTAGGATTAAGTTTTACTTTTTTCAATGTTTGTATTTGCACGGCTCTCAAGACAGTGTGACTAGTGGGCAAAAAGTGTTGAATGTTACTATTTTCATACCGTCATTTATATTGTTACCACAAAAAATACCATGAATTATCCTGATAAAGTTTTAAGTCTATATCGCCCATCCCTACGGTGGGCACAGGTTCACTGAAACAGGGCAGCTGAAGATTGGAAAAACATCTTTCCAGTCAATTCCGAAATACAGCTCGTCTGGCACCAACAACCATGCCACATTCAGTTACTAAGATCTCCTTTCCTTTCCCTATTTTGATGTTTGATGTAAACATTAATTGAAGCTCTTGACTTGCATCTGCATGATTTTATGCATTGGGCTGCTGCAACATGATGGCATGAATCAGTTCCTAATAAAGTGGCCGGTGAGTATATATATTTCCCTAACCAATTCAACCAATATAATATATTTTTATACATTATGTGCTGTATCTGATAGGTTTACTTTTATAATTAATGGCATATGAATTTATATCTTTGATTAATCTACTATTTTTTTTTTCACTTTATCAGTTTGCTTGATGAAAGTGCTTCTGTGTAGATGCTACCAGATTTATGATGTTGAGGACCACATGTGGGTTAGTCTTTTGGAACTTGGACCATTTGTCTCCACTGGCTTCAGGCCATCTTCACTTCATCAAACCAATTGCTCAGCTGCTACTTTATGGAAGACATCAAATATTGTCATCATGCAGTTGGTCAGTCTGGCTGATCTCCAAAGAGGATATAGCTGCTGGGTTGATGAGGTGTGAAGGCAGCAGAGTGAGAGAGATTTCTGCCAGCACTTCCAAGACTTGAAGCATTATGCAATTCTGGTAGATGTTAACAAGACCAACAGCTTTCTCTCAGACCTTTCTCCTAAAGACTTGCATGCATAGTGCCTACAAAAATGTGATATAGAAAGTGGGTACATAGAGCATTTTAGTTCCAACTGGTAACATGGTAACTGCCTTGGCCTCCAATATTAATTCAAGTAGATTGCATATCGTATATTACAGTATGTCTTCATATTTTAATGTACAACTGTTTTAAAATAAAAAGAGAAGGTAACATTTTATAATAATGTTCAATAACTAGTTAGCTAGTAGTTCTACAGAAGATATATATGATTGGGTAAGCATTGCTTAGTCCATAATGAACAACCAAACTTTTACTTTATTGCTACTTTACTGAATAATTACTTACAGTGGGTATAGAAAAGAATCACCCCCCTTTAAAATAATCACATTTTGTTGCTTTTCAGCCTGAAATGAAGATGGACACAGTTTTTGTTTTATCCAGCTGTATTTACTCAGTGCAACCTATAACATCCAAGTGAAAGATATAACACCAACATGTCAGAGAAAAATGAAAAATAAATTAAAAAACAGAATCACTGAGTTGGAAAAAGGATCACCCCCCTCCTAAAAATGACCTTTAAACTCAATCAGGCGTAGGTAATCACCTTCTCAATGGCACACAAAGCCATTTGACTTTTAACTGTGATCAGCTGTGGTCATTTTGATTAGCTCAGCATGAAAAGAGCTTTCCTGGAGCATTTTTCAGTCCTTGGTTTGCAACTGAAGCAAACAATCAACTATGGGTGGCAAGGCACCGTCAAAAGATCTCGCGGATAAAGTTGTGGACAGGCACAAGTCAGGAGATGGACACAAAAAAATTCAAAGGCTTTATCAATGCCTAGAAGCACAGTGAAGTCTATTATTAAGAAGTGGAAGGTATTTGGTACAACACAGACCCTCCCTGGATCAGGACATTGCTCCAAACTGGATGAAAGAGCCAGGAGGAAACTGGTCAGAGAGGCTACAAGAGGCCTACAGCAACTCTGAAGCAGTTGCAGGAATTTATGACAAAGCGTGGTCATTGTGTGCATGTGACAACAGTATCACAAATTCTCCACAAATGTGGCTTGTATGGGAGGGTTGCAAGAAAAAAGCCACCCACGACTGAGCTTTGCCAAAACGCACCTTGAAGATTCTGAGGCCACATGGAAAAAGGTGTTCTGGTCAGATGAGACTAAAATTTAATTATTTGGCCTCAACACCAAATGATATGTCTCGCGGAAATCCAATACAGCTCACCATCCAAATAACACCATTCCTACAGTAAAGCATGGAGGTGGTAATATCCTGTTATGGCGGTGTTTCTCTGCAGCAGAGACTGGAGCACTTGTCAGGATAGCAGGAAATGTATGGGGCAAAATACCATCAAATTATTGAGGAAAATCTGCTGCCCTCTGCCAGAAAGTTGTCAATGGGAAGAAGGTTTACCTTCCAACTTGACAATGACCCAAAGCACACAGCAAAACTGACCACACAGTGGTTGAAGGAGAAAAAGGTGAATGTCCTTGCATGGCCTAGTCAGAGCCCCATTGAAAATCTGTGGAATGACTTGAAGACTGCAGTCCACAAATGGTCACCATCAAATTTAACTGAACTTGAGCAGTTCTGCAAAGAAGAGTGGGCAAATATTGCAAAGTCTAGATGTGCAAAGTTAGTAGAGGCATATCCCAACAGACTAAAGGCTGTAATTAAAGCAAAAGGTGGTTCAACAAAATACTGACACAAGGGGGTGATCCTTTTTCCAACACAGTGATTCTGTTTATTTATTTATTTATTTATTACATGTTGGTGTTATATCTTTCACCTGGATGTTATAAGTTGCACTGAGTAAATATACAGCTGGATAAAACAAAAACTGTGTCCGTCTTCATTTCAGGCTGAAAAGCAACAAAATGTGATTATTTTAAAGGGGCTGATTCTTTTCTATACCCACTGTAGTATTCATTAGTAGTTAATAGTGATGGGGTTAATATACAGTAGTACTACTGATTCGTTCTGCTTAGTCCCTGCAAAACATACTAACTTGAGTAAAAGTACTGCTACTGTATTAATAATTCCCTTGAGTAAAAGTAAAAGTAGAGATCAAGAAAAGTACTTTAGTAATTACTTTTTTATATCTCTACAATTGACACATCTAATCTGAGAATCTGAGGAATCCATTTTTGAAGTTACCAGTCCCTCCATAATTTAACGATTTTGCAGTCACAGAAATTTAGGCAAAATCAAAGAACTCCACAATATTTGCAGGAGCTTGCCATTTTTCAAAATTACTGCAGATTTTCTGTAGATTTGGGCCAAAATGCATCATGTGACCATCACAACGTGCATTCAGCCAAAGCCCTCTTCGATTCACGTGCGTCGAACATGAGCTAAAAGGTCTCAACAAACATCACTGTGAAAGACCGTGCAAAAGAATTTTGTGCAATTGCGATTTCACCAATTCAAGTAGTTTTCCGCAAAAAAAGCTCAAAATAGCTCCACAAATTGCATCGCAAATTTTTAAAAAAGCTGCAGTAAAATTAAGCATTTTTATCACAAAAAAAACTCTGCGAACTCCTGCACCTCAATTACCAACAGTATATAAATTGGCTAATTTATCCTAATGCAGTTGGGGTTTCAGTAGCTTGCTAGGTTTGTTATTTTTTATAAGTTATACAATAGGTTATAGGCTATAGCAGCACGTACTTTAGATATACAATATTTAAGACAACATGTGACAAAAACATCAAAAACATCAAAGTGACATCTTAAGTTTAATACAGAGCTTTCATACTGAAAAACATCAAAAGATCTGGCTAGCTATTTTAGCTCACTTGGCTATCTACTGGTTGACCTGAACATGTTTCCGAAGGTTGAATGTTGAACTGCTAATATCTCCCCAGTGTTTTCTGTGCATAATTTACGGTTTAAATAATTTGCTGCTGCTGCTGACAAAGCATTGGTTTTGATTGACTGCACACACTGTCGTTTATTCGGCTTACAGTGATGCAGGCTTAGATGCATTGTTGTTGTTTTTCTCTGTAATGTTGATAATAAATAAATGTAGCAAATTTGAATGTTTTATAAAATAAATAAATAAATAAAATAAAACCTCAAGTTCAAGTAACAGTACTATGGTTTAATTATACTCAGTGAACCATGCACTCATTAGTGCTGTAATGAGAGTATGTGTAGTTCATTACTTTCCACCCCTGGCTATCAGGGGTTCAACCATGGAAAAACTGAACACGTCCATTAGAAAATCCGACTTGCTGTACAAAATAATTGCCTGATCATCAATTATAGAGCTTGCTATACATTGCTAAACGTTTGAAGTCCCTTCAAAACTCTCTCCTGAAATAAAATGTCACACTGATGTTTATTGACTCATATAACCTAGGTTCAAAATACAAAAAAAACAGGAACGAGTAATGGTTAATGCACATAAGGAAAATGGCAAAAACGCATAAAGTGATAGGTAGATGTGAGTAACTCACATTCACAGTAAGCATGGGGGAATGGGGGAAAATGTGACCAAAGTGACTTTGACCATTGCATGGTTGTTGGTGCCAGACAGGTTTGCTTGCATATTTCAGAAACTGTTGATCTCCTGGGATTTTCATTCACAACAGTCTGTAGAGTTTACACAGAATTGTGCGAAAAACATGGCCAAACTGGTTTGAGGTGTCAGGAAGGGCTACAGTAACTCAAATAACCACTCTTTACAACCATGGTGAACAGAAAAGCATCTCAAAATCCACAACATGTAGAACCTTGATGGGCTACAACAGCAGAAGACCACACTGAGTTCCTCTCCTGTCAGCCGAGAACAGGAATCTGAGGCTACTGTGGACACAGACTCACCAAAAGTGGACTGTTGAAGCTTGGACCAGGTGACAGGCTCTTGACCTGTGTCTGCAGGATATTATGCATTGTGCTACTGCTGCATGATTGGCTGATTTGATAATTGCATGAGTAAGTGTATATTGCTCCAAAACTACATTGGTGGCACTGGTAATTAGAAGGGAGAAGGAATATTCATTTTGGTGGACAGGGCTCAGTACTCGAACCACTGTTGTGTACTGACATTTAGTCAAGTTATTAGTGAGTAAACAGTGGCATAAATTATATGTTTATGTTTATCATTAACAGTGTAGCCTTAATTGCATTTACTTACCCCTTGCATAGCTGTACATAGCATCTGTACCATGTATATTCTGCCTTAAGCTTATCGTATCTTCTTCTTCTTTTTATTCTTATTATTATGTGTCTTGCTGTCATATTTGTTTACCACTGGAAGCTTCACTTACCAAGTCAAATTCCTTGTGTGTGTGAGCACATTTGGCAATAAAGCTCATTCTGATTCTGATTTAACATTAATAATATATTAGCCTAAAAATAACAATGTTTTGGTTTTACCCATGGAAAAGATGAGCAGTCAAGTTTTTATTTATTTATTTTGTTTGTTTGTCTTTTATTACTGGCCAACTAGGAAAAACCAATAGTTGTGCATCCCCTAATATGCATAAGGATATCTGACCTGGTGATGAATTTGTTTTTTGTTGTTGTTGTTTTGTTTTATTTTGCCTTTTTTATTATAGGCAGTTGTTCATTTGCTTGACAAAGGCAGAAAAAAAAAACTCGACATAACAGAAAAAAAACTAAATCTGCAAAAATCTCAGTTACCTATTTAACTACATGTTACCTACATTGTAACAAAATCAAATCAGTGTAGTGAAGTTCAAGAGTTTATCATGATTGGCAGAAACGTTTTTTAAATAAAGTTACATTTTGCTAAAAAAAAGTGTTAATTTCCCCTATGTATGGAGACTTTTGGGACACCCTGTATTTAAGTGGAATGAAATGAACACCAAGTTAATCGAACTTAATTATTTAAGCAAACCAGTTCCCTGGTGGATTAGTGGCTAGCATGCGTCAGTCTCACAGCTGCAACCCGAGTTGCTGCGATTCCTGGTCAGTAAACTAAAAAGTACACTATATGAACACCAAGTTAGGAACTTAATTATTTAAGTACAGTCTACATGAAAACCAAGTTAGGTGAACTTAAATATATATATATATATATATATATATATATATATATATATATATATATATATATATATATATATATATATATAGAGAGAGAGAGAGAGAGAGAGAGAGAGAGAGTATCTCTCAAAAGTGAGTACACCCCTCAGATTTTTGTAAATATTTTATTATACCTTTTCATGGGACAACACTGACGAAATGACACTTTGCTACAATGTAAAGTAGTGAGTGTACAGCTTGCATAACAGTGTAAATTTGCTGTCCCCACAAAATAACTCAACACACAGCCATTAATGTCTAAACCGCTGGCAACAAAAGTGAGTACACCCCTAAGTGAAAATGTCCAAATTGGGCCCAATTAACCATTTTCCCTCCCCGGTGTCATGTGACTCTTTAGTGTTACAAGGTCTCAGGTATGAATGGGGAGCAGGTGTGTTAAGTTTGGTGTTATCACTCTCACACTCTCTCATACTGGTCACTGGAAGTTCAACATGGCACCTCATGGCAAAGAACTCTCTGAGGATCTGAAAAAAAGAATTGTTGCTCTACATAAAGATGGCCTAGGCTATAAGAAGATTGCCAACACCCTGAAATTGAGCTGCAGCACGGTGGCCAAGACCATATAGCGGTTTAACAAGACAGGTTTCACTCAGAACAGGCCTCGCCATGGTCGACCAAAGAAGTTGAGTGCACGTGCTCAGCATCATATCCAGAGGTTGGCTTTGCAGAATAGACGTATGAGTGCTGCCAGCATTGCTGCAGAGGTTGAAGGGGTGGGGGGTCAGCCTGTCATTGCTCAGACACACTCAACAGTGCTCCGCACACTGCATCAAATTGGTCTGCATGGCTGTCGTCCCAGAAGGAAGCCTCTTCTAAAGATGATGCACAAGAAAGCCCGCAAACAGTTAGCTGAAGACAAGCAGACTAAGGACATGGATTACTGGAACCATGTCCTGTGGTCTGATGAGACCAAGATAAACTTATTTGGTTCAGATGGTGTCAAAGGTGTGTGGCGGCAACCAGGTGAGGAGTACAAAGACAAGTGTGTCTTGCCTACAGTCAAGCATGGTGGTGGGAGTGTCATGGTCTGGGGCTGCATGAGTGCTGCCGGCACTGGGGAGTGTACTGTGACATGTACTGTGACATACTGAAGCAGAGCATGATCCCCTCCCTTCGGAAACTGGGCCGCAGGGCAGTATTCCAACATGATAACAACCCCAAACACACCTCCAAGACGACCATTGCCTTGCTAAAGAAGCTGAGGGTAAAGGTGATGGACTGGCCAAGCATGTCTCCAGACCTAAACCCTATTGAGTATCTGTGGGGCATCCTCAAACGGAAGGTGGAGGAGCTCAAGGTCTCTAACATCCACCAGCTCTGTGATGTCGTCATGGAGGAGTGGAAGAGGACTCCAGTGGCAACCTGTGAAGCTCTGGTGAACTCCATGCCCAACAGGGTTAAGGCAGTGCTGGAAAATAATGGTAGCCACACAAAATATTGACACTTTGGGCCAAATTTGGACATTTTCACTTAGGGGTGTACTCACTTTTGTTGCCAGCGGTTTAGACATTAATGGCTGTGTGTTGAGTTATTTTGAGAGGACAGCAAATTTACACTGCCTGTTCTGAGTGAAACCTGTCCTGTTAAACCGCTGTATGGTCTTGGCCACCGTGCTGCAGCTCAATTTCAGGGTGTTAGCAATCTTCTTATAGCCTAGGCCATCTTTATGTAGAGCAACAATTCTTTTTTTCAGATCCTCAGAGAGTTCTTTGCCATGAGGTGCCATGTTGAACTTCCAGTGACCAGTATGAGAGAGTGTGAGAGCGATAACACCAAACTTAACACACCTGCTCCCCATTCATACCTGAGACCTTGTAACACTAAAGAGTCACATGACACCGGGGAGGGAAAATGGTTAATTGGGCCCAATTTGGACATTTTCACTTAGGGGTGTACTCACTTTTGTTGCCAGCGGTTTAGACATTAATGGTTGTGTGTTGTGTTATTTTGAGGGGACAGCAAATTTACACTGTTATACAAGCTGTACACTCACTACTTTACATTGTAGCAAAGTGTCATTTCGTCAGTGTTGTCCCATGAAAAGATATAATAAAATATTTACAAAAATGTGAGGGGTGTACTCACTTTTGTGAGATACTATATATATATATATATATATATATATATATATATATATATATATATATATATATATATATATATATATATATATATATATACACACACACACACACACACACACACACACACACACACACACACACACACACACACACACACACACAAGTTTTTGGGAAACCCCATTACTCAATTAAATTGAGGGAACGAGTTTACTCAATCATTTGAGTGCAGTCAACTTCTTAGGGTTTTCGGTATACATACTCTAAAGCTGTTTTGCTCTCTGGTATGTTATATAAAATCCTATTAGCGCTATAAGGAATTAATTCTATTTTGAGATGACACTGGGAACTGGAAGTTGTTGTAAAAGTGTTGTTTAATAATTCCCAGGTGGAAAGTCAGGGCACTACAGTGCATGACAACAGAAGACAGATCTCCATGCAGAATTAGACATGCTTTATTTTATGTTTTATTTTAGCATGGCTCCAACATTGTTTCGACATTACACACTACAAAAAAGTAAGCGGCTCCTTTTTCCCACAATTGCAAAAGAAAGGCTTTGACACTAACTGTCACACAACTGTTGCTCAGAATGGCAGTTACATTACGAACAAAGCACAAAAGTACATTTTCCTTTCCTTCAACGAACAATAATTAATAAAAAAAAATATTCTAATCAGTTGAAAATATAAATTATATGATGTCACATTGTTGAATCTCTAATCATGATTATGTTTAAGCTTGTTTGTCTAGAAAGATACAATGAAATGAGGTTTCCATTGCTTGTTTTGTAGAAGAAGATAACAAACTACGTTTAAAGTGTCATCAGTATTCAAAATCCTACCCGTTCACAAAATAAAATAAGCAACATGCAATTCTGCGTGGAATATTTTAACCGAGTAGGTGATGACCTATTGATTCAGCTCATCATACAGAGAGCAAGGAGTCAATTGACATATAACGCAATCTAAAATTACCCATGCGATTCTTCATCTATTGGTGCATAAGCTACAAATCAAGTCAGCGATGTGTAATGAGAATGGATTACTCGTAAACAACCTAGCAGCACATTATTTATTTGTGTAACTACCTTTCATTATGCTGTGTTTCCTCCCGAGGACTATTGAATTACTAAATAGAACTGGCTGTCATCACCTGGAGAAAAATATGCTCAGTTTCTCAGTCACAAGAAACCAGACTGTTATTAATCACTGAGACCAAACATATGGATTAAACCAGATGATAAGGTCTGGGGAGCAATAGCAATTTCACTTTTATGCCGCAATAAACTGGTAGAACACAGATCACATAGAGCATGAATAACTGAATACAAGTTAACATTCAATGATCTTTAAATCACAATTAATGAGCAGAGACTCTGGCTGTCCTGCTTGGAAAAGAATGGCCAGGCAGTACACACATACACACACACACACTCATTCACTCTGTTAAGGCTACGGTGGCCGAGAGACTCTGGTGTTTCAGCCAAATACACTTTTAAAACTCCCAGTGTCACTGTCTCAACATTTGGATGCCACTATACATAATGACACAAGTTGCACAGTCCATTTCCTTAAAATACCCAGTCCCCATACGGCTGACTAATCTCTGTACGTTTAGACACATAACTACATTTTTCACCCACAGTCAAACTCTATAAATAAACAAAAAGCTCACAATTAATTATTTATAGCCTATTCACCTTTCACACTGTATTAAAACTATTTTTCTATTGGTGACATTCAGCTATGAATCCAGCTCAAATTAAATAAAAAGGCAAAAAATCTTAGTACAAAAAGAAACCATTAAAAGAACAGTTCAGTTGATACTTTAGGCATGCTGTCTACACAGTGCTAAACTGGTAGCTACAGGTTTCCCATATTGTTAGCAACACTAGCGTCCTAACTCCTGAGCAAACTAAAGTAGCAAACTTCAAACACCTTTGGAATGAGGGGGTCGATTTATTTTTTCCTCCAAATTGTTCCATTACTAAGGAAATAAGGAACTATTCTGTAAAATATATACTGTGTGTGTCACAATAGCAACATTGTTAATATTTGAATTAAATGTTAAATACTGTATGTTAAATGTAATTTCCTTTTACTAATGCTAAACAATTTTTTATATCATAAATATGTCATAAATTACACTATTTTTTACAGCATTGTTTTTTTCTGTTTTTTTTTTTTTTAACAATCCATGTTAGCATGAGGTTGGTAGTCAATGTCAGCAGATACTTTCATTCAAAAAGTCTTTCCCTATGCCAAGTCTTGTTAATTTAAAAAAACAACAACAAAGAAACAGCTTTACAACCTATTATACATATCCAAAAGTGAAAGAGTGATGACTCCAGCCAGCCCACACTCACCATTTTCATCTGACACATGACCTATGCAATGATGCAATTAACTCACTGCCAGAACTCAGCCACAATTCAGGCTTGATGAGGTTATATTTAAGACATGATACAGAACTTGTTGAAAATGTTAAATCTGGCTGCTTACAGGTGTCACTTTTAGCTTCAAATGAACAATACTTGGGCTGGAATTTTCTACTATCTGGATTTAATATACTTGCAAAGGCACATATTAAATAAAATGCTTCATAGTAACTGGGTACATAAATAGACTTATGTGTACTGACACTAAGCGGAAACACTCATCCATCAAAAACCTGTATCATTTCAGTAAGAGTGTTGCAATTGGTTTTCCTACGAATTAAGCCGCTTCACTCTAAATGTACTCATTCATTCATTCATTGGATTTAGCTTTTTCTTAAGAATGTACAATCATTGCAGAAGTAGTTATTAGAAGAAGTTATAGCAGAACTTATTTGGTGTTGTGTGATTTGCAATAAACTGATTGTCACAGTTTCCCCCTTTGTGTTGCGTCAAACGCCATTTGCTCATGTTTTGGTTTTCTGTTCTAGTGCTATCTCTGACCTTGTCCTTTCATTGGTTTGTTGCCCGATTGTGTTCACCTGTTCAGTGTCCTTGATTAGTTTATTTATGCATACCATGTTGTGTCATTGTTCATTGTGAATGCCTTTCATGCATTTATTGATGTTTATTGTTGAGTCCAGGCCTTGGTTTTCATTGTACAGACCTTTGCCTGTTTTTGACTATGAACTTAAATTACAGTTTTTGCAGTGGACTCTAATTATGATTCTTGGATTTGGCCAAATAAAATTTTGAATTGAGTTTTCAGGTTTGAGTCTTCTGATTAATTGACTCATTTGGGGAAGTTATCCAGAGCAGTCTGGATACACTTATCCAAAGCAGTTTGAGTATGACAAGCATTTTTCCATCAGCCTTATTAATGCATCATAGATGGATTATCAAATGTATTAACATCTGAGCAAATAAGTGCAGGATAATGGATTATTAGCTTTGTTGCTTTGTTGCTTTTTGTTGTGTCATTTCCAATAGCAATGGGGAAGTTTTTTATGCCACTATTTTATTCATTGTTTATATTTGCACAGGGCTCTATTTCAGTTTGAGCTCCATTTGCTACTTCAAGCCATTTCTGATCTCTGTCAAAGCCTGCATGAAATGGAATGGTAGTCTTGGAAACAGAAATTTAGATTTGTCAGAGCAGAGTGAAAAGGGTAGATGGCCTGCTTAATGTGTCATTCCATGTTCAAAACATTGCTTAGAGCTCTTGAAGGACTACAACAAACTTTGTCACATAACACAAAGCTGGCATCTTTGGAGAAATAACAGCACCTGCTTCACCAAGAGGCATCCTGTCATACTAAGAAACACTGCTTGTGTTTTAAGCCCAAGGCTCCTGGGTTTGATATAGTTTTACAACATACAAGGATAATCCATAAGACAGTGGGGGACAGAGAGAGAAATGTAGGAGAAGGTACATGGAAAGGGGTATAGACACATGGGTGTAATGTACAGACTGAGAAGTGATAAACATGTTAGAAATATATAAATTCCAGTCCAGATCTGCTCAAGTCCATCTGTGTGTGTGTGTGTGTGTGTGTGTGTGTGTGTGTGTGTGTGTGTGTGTGTGTGTGTGTGTGTGTGTGTGTGTGTGAGTGTGTGTGTGTGTGAGAGAGAGAGAGAGAGAGAGAGAGAGAGAGAGAGAGCAGATTAAGAAAAAAAGAGCGAGAGTACAGCTTTCATCTGTGATTTACATTAGTTTGCAGTGTCCCTAACCACAAAGTACAGCAGTTTTGCAGCTTGCACCGAGCTTAACTAAAATAAAAATTAAAATTGGTTAGTCCCATAAAGCTTATTATTTAGAGTATTATTCCAAATTATACCACAGCGTGGTTGAATTCTTAAATCTCATTGGTCAAAAAGTGTTGCTTAATTTCTTTAACAGCACAAGTAGCTCAAGCTCCAAGGTATCAATATCACAGGTTTATATTAATACACTCATTCTAGTATCTTATTTAATTGACAGGGACTTGTTTGGTGAAAGCTTTATATAAACACAATTAAAAGGTGTGTAATTGTTAATATGGTTAATAATTCTATTATAAATACTGTGAGGTGATGATTATTTATTTGATTAGTTTTAAAGACAGCGGTAAAGACGTAAATATGTTTTCAGACATGGGCAAGTCTTTAGAGCGGAGGCCATTAACATGACAAACTGCATTGTTGATTCAGTTTAATAATTTAAATTTGTTAGCACTGGCTAACTTGCTGTGGTATAAGAGGAATCAATCCCTTATATAATCACATCTTAGTTTTTAGCTAAAGCATGTTAAAGCATGGTATTCTAAATATGAATTTCAGTTAAATATGTTATACAGGAATAAAATTAGACCAAACCAAAGCACTGCAATTACCTTATTCACAATCAAGGCCAAGCGGAATTCAAGATATTCTCGTATGTAATATTAGACTCACTACAAAACAGGGCTGAGATTACGGTATATATATTCAAAGGAGCTTTACAAGAACACCTCATCAGCTTGCAATGAGCAAGAAAGCAATTAGGATAACTACCACACTTTTTTCTTCTTCTTCTTCTTTTTTTTTTTTTTTTTGGAGTGTGTTCCTGTACATCTGTAGGCATGCATGTGCATTTTAATAGTGACAACAGTGCCAGCATGTCCTTCTAAAAATAATAAATAAATAAATAAATAAATGAAACCCTCTGCTGTGTATAATACTTCTTGAGATTCCTTTCCACCCCAAAGCACAATTGGTCAAACAGATCGAGCTACAGTGAAATTCTTTACTGAATATGAAAACAGCAGTGTAGAACAGTGGATTGGTCAAGTGTACTAACTTCAAGACAGCAAGCTGAGAGGTATGCATCAAGGATAAGGATTTGGTAATAAGATGCATAATCTCCCTATGGAATGTATGCTTGTAATGAAGTGTGTCGCAGAATTTGGTTCCTCAGATCATCAATACAATTCACAGACAACAAAGCAGAGACCACAAACTCACACTTAAACCATAAATGATGAGGACAAATGGCATGGCCATAATATTCTATTCATGAATGAATGGCTGTACCATTTTGTAGCCATTATTTAGTTGACCTAAGGCAAGACATCTAACTGACAGAATGTTTCATGCAGTATACATATATTAATCACAGTAAGAATGATTGAATATTTACATGATTTTCCTATACAGCACAGACACGGTCTGTGATAGGTAGATTTTCATTAGATATCTGTGTTTTGTTTTTGTTTTTTTAATGATTGTCCATAGTATTTTAGATGAATGTGCTCAAACATTTCCTCTGAGGATCAGCATCAATGCTGTTTACTCATCATTGGCAATATCTTGGGTATTCTCATTAGTTCTAACATCAATACATCAGCAAGACAGAAAGAAGACTACATGAAACTATTCACAAATACAAAAACACTTCGAGACCCTCAAGACAAAACGTGCCTAAAACTCATACAATCTGGACGAACCCCAGATTCAAAGCTAACATGGCCCCACTGTGCTAACAGTGGTGTAACTAAATTTAGACATCGATGCAGCTGTCACCCCAGTAACCTCATCATCACCTTCCCTCCTCTTGCGCTTGCGGCACGGCAAGGCACAGCAGGCGAAGGTGGCCAGCAGTGCCTTGCGGAAGCGCACATTCATGAAGCAGTAGATGATGGGGTTAACACAGGCCGACGTGTAAGACAGCAGCTGGATGAAGGAAATGGGAGCGCCAGAGAGGGCCCGTTTGGCTGAGTGCTGGTCAAATGCCTTCCATGTGTTCACTGTATAGAGAGGCATCCAGCAGATGAAGAACATCGCTACAATGATGATCAGCATACGGATCACGCGCTTCTTGGCCAGGAGTTTGGCTTCAGAGGTGTTGCTGCGCGGCCTGTCCGGCTTGGAGGAGGCTGAGTTGCTGATGGCGGAAAGCTCCATGGCCGGGGGTTTCTTGGGAACCTGGATGTAGCAGCCATCACTGTCATCGTGGCCGTGGGATACGGTGCCATTCACTCCATTCTTCATTGCTAAGAACAGAAATGAACAAAGGATGGGGAAAATATGAAACATTTATAATAGGACAACTGTCCAATCTGATATTTTAGTGTTGTTTTGTTTTGTTTTGTTTTACATATGATTTCACATTTTAAGAGAGAATTGAATTTAATGACCCAAAGCTGCAGTGCAAGTATTATATTATTTGGTTATAAATAATTTGTAAAGTTAGGAGAACCACAATTATCTTTCAGTAGTTTATCAGAACAACCTAAGCATTTTTACATTTTTAAAAAATGTAATTTATTTCATAAGCCCTTCATAAACCTACATAACCATTTAAGGAAGCATATTCCAGTAGGCATTCCAGTGACATAACATATGAATCAATTGATATACTGTACTGTAAAAGTTTGTTAGCATAAGGTTCAATGTAGTGTCACTATTTCACTTCACTTATGGCCCATAAGTTATGGGAGCTGTTGATAGGGACTGCACAAGCCCTTCATAACAACTGACATGGATGTTTGTTGATTATACATAAGGTTGCTTGTTGACATAACTTGTCACTATTTCACTTTATGTATGGGAGCTGTTTATATGACATTATATCTGCACATGCCTTAATAACAACTGACAGAAACCTACACAAACATTTAGAGGCTTATTCCAGTAGGCATCAGGTGACATTAAGACTGCTTTCATCAATGCTGATGTTTGGTTGACAACACCCAAGTCAAGTGATATCAAAGCTTGTAGAATAATGATCAACTAAGTGACCCTATTTCACTTTATTTATGTGAGATGTTCACAGGACTACGTGATGCTTGGACCAGTAGGTATTAGGTGACAAAAAGATTGCTTTCTTCAGTGTTGATCTCAACATAACACCTGAGTCAAGTGATATAACACAACCATATGTCAACAAACATCTATAACAGGTCACAATTTGAGTATCTTGCACATATTTACACAGTGTGCTAAGTAAGATTACTTGTCAGCAGTGACATGTACTTGTTAACAGTGACATAACAGTATTACAGTCATACCTATGTATTCAGTGTGTTTCTTATTTTTGCTTATAAGATTTTGATTAATACCAATGTCAATGTCATTACACCAAAGAAGTATGTATAAATATTTTCTGACCATAGAGTAAAGGAAATTATGCGACATGTTACATCATCATCACTGTGTGATTCTGATGTACTGTACCAGAGCTACAAATAGGTTGCCATGGCATTCAAAAGTAAGTCAGTTATTATATATGTTATAACACAACCTTATGTCACATAAATCTGTCACTTTACACAGGTGTCATGATCTTAGCATCAGTACTGAAGAAAGTAGGTTTTATCATAGCTGACGCTTGATGGAATAAACCTTTATTAATATTTTTTGCAGGTTTATGTCACTTAAGAACACCATCAAATGTTATCAGATTTTTTTGTTTTGTTTTTATTACAACACTGTACATAGACTTCGTATGTTCCACAGTTACCACACCTAAAGACATTGTTTATATGTTTTATTTCAAGACATTTGTCAGGTTTTTGTCCTTAAAACACTCTTGTGTGTGGAACTAATTTATTACGCATCCCATCTCAAACCTCCGTTGCTAATTCCAAAACGCCATTTTAGAGATAGTAACAGAGGCTTGAGCCATTGATATGCAGTTATTGGAGAGAGAGAGAGAGAGAGAGACAGAGAGAGAGAGAGAGTTCACTTTTTTGTCCCGCTTCATGCTGATAATATAAAAATAGAACAAATAAATAAATATCGATAGGCCTACTTGTTTACAGGGTTTTTAATTTTTTATTACTGCAGAAAATACAACGAATAAATAAATAAATATTGATACTTGTTATCATGTGCTCGCTCATGCTCTCTTTCTTTTTTCTTGCTCTCCCTCTCTCTAATAACTGCATATAAATGGCTCAAGCCTCCGCTTCACCTCGTGGCCGCATTACCGCCTCGGGTGCGCATTATTTTTCTAATAATTCAACGGCCCATCATCAATTATTCCTTATATATTTCTGGAAAATCTTAGTTTTCAGTCATTTTGTTTGTTGTTAAATGTGTGTGCTGTGGTGGACAGTAGCCTAACCTTTCCGTTATTTCAGTTAACTCGGCGAAATGATATGGAACTGTGGGCAAGACCTGTCTGGAACTAATTTTGCTGTGCATTTAATAAAAAATAATTGCACACCTCAGAACGTCTGTCAGCCAATCAGAATCATTCAACAGCGCTGTGGTAAATAGATTTAAGTCTATGTTTAAATGCTTGATGTATATACACTGAGATACAGTATACACTAATAATGTACATTGTAGATACTGTTAGTATATATCTAAACAAGGGTCAAACATAGGCTCAATACACTAAAACTTTCTCAGTTAATATCTATAGAGGAAAGAAAGAAGAATAAGAAAAAAGTATATTTGCAATGCCTTCAACCAACAAAGTACCTCTGCATTAGCTAACTGCTGAAACAGCAAACACATAACTTAAACAAATTTAAAGTGCAGCACACTGACCCTGTTTACACTTGATAATTTCATTTGTCTTTAATCTGGTTTGGGGTGTATTCCTGCCTTGCCCTCATGTTCATGGTATAGGCTCTGGATCCAATGTAAACACATGTGTTCACTTGTAGTCAAATGTGTCACTAGCTAATCAGAATGAAATGCATGATTTGCTAATCAGCACAAGCTGAAATGTTCATAAGCTTGCAAATCAAATCAGCTATAGTGTTCCTGATGTAAAATGAGATACCTCATGTCAACAAAGCTTGAAATCAAAATGGAAGAAAGCTGTCAGCTGTCATGTAGGGCTTATTTAAGTGTCAAGTATCCTTATGAACAGCATCGTTTAGTGAAGTGTTAGCAGAATTTCTCATTTATATGTAAAAGAAACAATTTCTTTAAAGGTGGCAACTATGGCAATCATGGCCAAATTGTGGCTTGAACAGTCAGATGCATTTACACTTGTATAAAGTAGCTAAAATGCGTCTCATTCTTCCTGGGCTGGTTTGGATTCAAATGTGGATCTGGATTCAAATAATTCTTGTGTACCTGCATTTTTATATGGATAATCCCCAAGACACATGAAGCAACCAGGTGTAAACATGGTTGTTTGAGCTTGAGTCTGCAACTCCTGAAATGATCCTCAGCCCATGACTTCATCACATCACCTCCAGTCAAGCACCTATCCCTGCTCACAGTCACTGGGCTACTAATGACACCTGAGGTCACAGTAGTCACATTCCCATTAAATCAGACTCTTTAAAGTACACCTTAAATCAGGGGTTCTCAAACATTTTGCAGTGGGGGACCCTTTTACTTAAAATCAATAAAATCAATTCCATGGGCCCCCTTAGCACAGATTTGTTGACATTATTTATAGGATACATGTTTTTTGAGTTACTGAGGTTTCAATTAAACCCATTTAATTCAAAATCAGAACTAAGTAATAGGTATAATAACTTAAATAATGATTTCTAAAAACATCACTGACCCCTTTGACAATACTTCATTGACCCCTGGAGTCCCTGGACCCCACTTTGAAAACCATTGCTTTAAATAACCTGAACTCTCAATCTTACTTTACAAACTGTGTCTATGATGATTGTTATCAACCTGCTTCATGTTTACTTATTTAGTCTTGTCTAGTTTATGCCTGTTTGCCGATCACCTAACCTTTAGCCTCTCCCACATTTATGAGTATTGCCCAGACCATTTGTTTGTTTGCTACATTGGTTTTAATGCAATCATAAAACTGTATTTCAGTTTTATGTTGGGTTTATACTTAATAAACAATATCTTTATTCCTACTTTGTTTGCTGACCTCAGAGTTCTTTTAATAATAAACATTATCAAACACATATGAGAACTGACTATACATTTATTCCACTATAACCAATTCAATTCAACAGTAGACATTGTCACAAAGCACATTATAGAGACCCTGTTGTGGATCTAGATGCCTAATGCACAATCCAAAGATGACAGTGTCCAGGAAAAAACTCCTTGTGCTGTCCCTGAGACAACACAAGGAAGAAACCTTGAGAGGAACCAGACTCAAAAGGGAACTCTGAGTCATTACTCTTGAGTCATTACTCCCCCCCCGAAAAAAAAAAAAAAAAAACACACACACACTACAATGCTTTTACTCCCCTTTGTAGTAGCTTTAAAGAGATGAGAGCTCAGGCAATGTGCGACTGTAAAGTATTTACCAAAAAGAAGCACTAAATGAAATTATCTTTGCAAGAAAGGTTTTTGATAAACGCAAACCAACTTCAGAGACAGAATCACCTAATAAGAGCTTATAATCCAAAATATTGCATAATGCATCCACAGTGCTGCCAGTATTACTGCACATGTGAACTGAAAAGAGCTGTTTATTACCTTGTCACAAAGCAGCTTTATAGAATCCCGGATGAAGTTTATAATATGCTATATGTAAATGCAAATTTGATAACACTTCAGTAATCTTTTGAAATATGGCATGAAATATGAAGCATTGGTTAGTAAGAAAGTGAAGATATATAGAAATGGGGCTTCATTATAGTTTTGAATGCAAATTACCCACTACTACTTGATTTAAGGAGCACCTAATGCTATGCTCCTATATGAAGTGCATACAGTACACCTAACAAAATGTGAGACAAGTGGATACATCATTCAATTTTATGCCTCAAAGCTTAATAAACTTAGTATCAGGCAAGTCAAAATAACAGCCTCAAACAACCATTCTCAACAACCAACAACCTTTTCTTTTCTCTCATTTCTCTCTTACCAATGTAGATTACCTTAAATAAAGTGTTACCTACACATTTCAGTATTTGAGCTAGTATTGATTCTACAGTATTTATATAATACTGTTCAGCAGTCATTCAAACGGTCTTGGTGAAAAGTGGAAAGGTTTCCTGCCTGAAATTAACCTGTAAAAATGATCAAAAGAACTGATTTGAGGTGTTATTGTGTTTGTAAGAAACAAAAACCTGTCAAATAAAATTATAGGCTATTTAACCTTGTGCAATGAAGTACTTATTATTGATATGCCTATGCTTTCTTCCTTGTACTATGTTGATTGCTTTTTCTAATTGAACAAGGACTAAACAATGCCACAACTAAATCTCCTTCTGATTATATATTCATAAACATTGCTAAAGTGTTTTGTTTTTTAGTAATTGCTTAAGATTAGTAAATTACTAAAGCTTCTACACCTATGTGGTGCTCAAAAGGGAGGCTTTTCATTGTTTTGTTCAATTGAACTATTTGGCTGCTGTAAAAAAAGAAGAACACGATAATAGCAGATAAAACGATCTGCTGGATATCAGATCGTTTTCTGAATGTAGTTGCCTAATACAGGCTAATTTAAATAACATTTGAAGCTAGTTCGTGTCACTGGTGAGTATTAGTTTAATCATTTCCATTCAATGTACATAATACTCTAATGTCAAAATAGTTAAATATATACTAAATATTATCTTTGACCAAAAAATTTTTTAACCAAAGATCCATTGTTTTTAGGAATAAGAAAGAAATAGAATAAATCAGAGTGACTGCACGCTTAGTAGTGAGCCACAGTGAAGTTTTGCCACAAATGTTCAGGAAGTTTAGTTAAAGTATGTAGTTTCAATTTATGTATCATAAAAATAAATGTCATTTGGCAGATGCTCTTATACAAAATGGCTTAAAACTGTGATAACCAGCAACATGGCGGCCATTTAGATTTACTGCTTTATTGATTTATTGAATTTATTGAATATATTTGTCAGCTTATTGAAATAATAATTAGTCAGTTAGTGAAACAATAAATATTTGCCGCAGACTTAGAACCCTGAAGTGCCCTGTGATCCTCATCATTACACAAACAGCAAGACATCTTTCTTAAAAAATAAATAAAATGAAAAAACCCTGTTGGAGATACATTGTGAAGCATTTTCAGTAGTTTTCAGTGAATAGTTTTGCTTCTCACCTCTACAGTCATTCTTCTGCTCCAGCTCAAACTGAATCCCACGGTAGAGCTCTCTGGAGATGAGGCCATAGGCAATGATCATCACCACACCTGGGATGAAGAATAGAATAAAAAGCAGCAAGACGTACCTGAGAGAAAGAACAATAAAAACAGATCAATAAACAGAATGAAAGAGAACTGAATCAATACAGACTTTTAAAACGTAACTATGTTCCTGTGCAGAAGAGACCCACTAAAGCAATTATCAGATACAGTACTTGTGTCAGCTCAGTTAGTGATATGTGGCCTTACTGATTACTAAGAGCTTTAATGAGTTATTGAATTAGCACAATCCTCCACCTCCAAGCACTGACTCAAGCATCATTAAAAATAAATAAATAAATGCTAAAGAGTACTGGCAATATTGGGAGCAATCTACAAGACAGTAACCAATAAACCTCTGTCTTAACATCTGCTAGATCTACACTGAATCATGGTTTGTATCTAAAAAAGGCACAAAGCATGTTGGTATTATTATTTCATTGTGGTATTCAAATGACATCGTAGGAGGGCTGCGTGAATGCATCTCCGCTGGTCCTTCGCGCTCATCTTTTTCATCTCTCTGACGTCTTTGTGCATTCATTTGATCTCAAACACACTTGTCTTCCTGTTCCATATGTGGCTTTCAAATTCATCACCAGGGCACAAGCAATCAAAGCAAAACGGTCTCAAAAGGGCTTCAGGAAGTGGATTGATGAAGGCACTGGGAAATGATTGCTGATGATCCGGAAGCTTCTTTTGTTTTATTTTAGTATCATTCAATGTGATCTCAAAGCCTTGTGTCTCAAGGCATCAGAGCACTTGGGCTTTTCAAATTCATTTCACAATCACTGTGGTGTCTTTAATACACTCTCGACTGGCAAGGTGAGTTCATGGTAATAAATGTCTCAAAGTGTTGATTTGAGATAGGTCAAATACAAGCCCAAGAACATCATCAAACAAAACTGATGATGCACTGCATGGCCAAGGACATTATTTGAGAGAATTATTCTTGTGCTTGAACTTTAAGATATCTCCTCTCAGAAATACAATGATAATACTGAATCGTGTGGCAGCAGTGCGATAAAATCATGCAGATATGGGCCAACAGCTATAGGTAATGTTCACATCAACCATCATAATGGGGAAAAATGTGATCTCAGTGATTTTGACCGTGGCATGATTGTTGGTGCCAGATGGGCTGGTTTGAGAATTTCTATAACTGCTGATCTCCTGGGATTTTCATGCACAACAATCTCTAGAGTTTACTCAGAATAGTGCAATATAGAAAAAACATCAATGAGTGGCAGTTCTGTGGACAGAAATGCCTTGTTGATGAGAGAGGTCAATAGAGAATGGCCAGACTGGTTCAAGCTGACAGAAAGGCTACAGTGACTCAGATAACCACTCTGTACAAATGTGGTGAGCAGAAAAGCTTCTCAGAATGCACAACACATTGAGCCTTGAGGTGGATGGTCCACAACAGCAGAAGACCACTTCGGGTTTCACTTCTGTCAGACAAGAACAGAAAGCTGAGGCTGCAGTGGGCACAGGCTCACCAAAACTGGACAAATGAAGACTGGAAACATGTAGCCTGGTCTGATGAATCTTGATTTCTGCTGATGCATACAGATGGTAGGGTCAGAAATCGGTGCCAACAGCATGAATCCATGGACACAACCTGTCTTGTGTCAGCAATCCAGGCTGGTGGAGGTGGTGTAATGGTGTGGGGAATGTTTTCTTGGCACACTTTGGGCCCATTAATACCAATCAATCATCGCTTGAATATCACAGACTACTTGAGTATTGTTGCTGACCATGTGCATTCCTTCCTGGCCACAATTTACCCATCTTTTATGTTCTTCAGTGGTCTTCCGAGTCACCAGATCTTAATTCAGTAGAACACCTTTGGGATGTGGTAGAATGGGAGATTCTCAGCATGAAAGTGCACCTGAAACAACTGCTTGATGCAATCATGTCAACACGGACCAGAATCTCAAAGGTGTTTCTAACATCTTGTGGAATTAAAATAGTGAGAGAACATACTTTTCTTCTTCGCATGATCTTCAGGGAATTTAGATGATTTTTTTAAAATACGTGGCTTGTGGAATATTCCAAATATTTCATAGGTGAATGTGTTCAAGCAACAGTGTTCAGTAAACGAGTGTGGGATACTAAAATGTACATTTTTCATGACTGTAATGGATGACTCATGTGAAAGTCTGTTTCAAGCATGAGATGTTAAATTGAATCACACAGTAATGCAAAAGAAATATGATTTTTGAATAGTGATTAGTCATTAGATTTAGTGACAGTTATTTCGAGGTAAAATGTGTTGATAATGGGCTTGGAAGGAAAAAAAGAAAAAAAAGAAAAAAAAAAGTAAATAGGTTTAATTCAAGTAAAACACATACTGTAGGTTGTTGTGAAGGACATTTTGCCTATGTTTAAAATGTCTTTTATCTATACTTAGTGGGACACAAATGGCACCCAAATTGTAGAATCACTACAATGACTCTTAGTTTTTAATATCATTTCCAACCAGTGAATTTGGCAAACAGTATTTGCTCTGTTTCAGAGTGCCTTTATCTTCTCAGTTTCAGAGTGCACTTGAAGGAAATTTGAAAGTAATGATAAATGACTAGACTACCTTACCATATTGTGAATATTTATTGTGATAAATAACTACAATCCTGCAATCCAGTCTAAAAAAAAGTGCAGTCCTTTGAGAAGACAGCAAAGAGTTATAGAAAATCTTCTCTCTTAAGGAGAAGATGGAGGTTAGAAACTGGAAAGACTGGAGCTGTAGTACAGAAATGCAGGGTGTCCCAAAAGTCTCCATACATAGGAGACTATGTTTGCCATCACCACGTTGGTTGTTCCTTCGTCGGTGGATATTCGTGGATGTCCACTTCTCGGTTGGTCCGCAACACTTTTTGAATCTATTTGAATTTGTTAATAAGTTTGGCAACAGTGTCGTGTGTGATGTGCTTGCCATGTTTCCTGTCCATCACAACCTTGCGACAACTTCCCGATCCAGCCATGAGAATGATTACAATATGTTCTTCTTTTGTCAAAGGTATTCTTAAAGGCTATCTGACAAAACGTATAATATAAAATAAGTATGAAAAATTTTGGAAGACATTTTGCTAAAAAGTGTTAATTTCCCTTATGCATTGAGACTTTTGGGGCACCCTGTAGTATAGAGTTTAAAGTATAGGTAAATCCCATTGAGTAAATTGGAAATATGCTCCAGTTTTGTGGAAACACATACAGTTTTTCATATGAGGAAATCTACAAAAAAAAAACTCAAATGGTTGATGTTATGTCAGCAGAACAGAACAGCTGTCGCTTTTTTAAGGTCTTGATTTATATGAAATACACTATAATTAGTCTTGCTCATAAGAATTCCAGTCATGTGCAAGATCTGGCTGGCTGACTCCAAATTCACTAGGATAATCATACTGATTACTGAACTCACCACATCTGTTCCATTTGGCTTATACGCCAGTCTAGGCGACACATGTGAGCAGTGGTGTTGTTGGGTTTGGAGAAGGGCACTAGCGTGCTGAAGATCGGATACGGTACCATGATGCCCACTGACAGCATCCAGGTAGCGGCAATGACTTTGTAAGCATGCGAGCGGGTCTGCCATGCCCGTGACTTTAGTGGGTTGCAGATGGCACTGTACCTCTCGATTGCTATGGCAACCAGGCTGAAGGTGGAAATGCTGACGGAGATACCTGTGGAGAATTGTGGGAGGAAGTACGAGACATGTGATAAGTAGCCTACAGGAATGGTGATGTAACTAAGCGACAAAATCTTCTAATAAGAATCTGTGATATGCATGCCTTAAGGCAATGTTGGGTAATTTTTCAGGTCTCAAGTGCTTTATTTCTGTGATAAATATTTTGCATGATTTGATGCTTTTGCCTTTCTGAGGAGACTGGATTTACTGTTTACGACCATGGTATGCCTGTTTTGACCCTCTCTTCTGCAGTAGTTATTATTATTACAGTTACCACTTTGAGAGGTCATTGTTATTAAGAAGGCTATTCATAGTTTTAATTGGCTTACAGAAAAAATGACATGCTTCGGTACAAGCCACTGGAATGCGCTCCACCAAACAACTTTTACATATATGAATATGTATAGGTTTGCTCAGCCAGTTGTTCTGCAGGGTTTCCTTGTATGAAAGCAGCTAAAATCATAAATTAAACATCAATCTGTTATACTGAGCCTTGAGTCATGATTGTGATTTAAAAAGTCTCAAATCCAGGCCACTGTTCATTTTAATCATAGTTTATTTGTGACAAAATAACCTTTACTGTATACCATTAACATCAATATTTTAATTAAAAAAGAAAACCAGCCACATACAAGGATTTAATGTTACTATACACTCACTGGCCACTTTAATAGGAACTCCTGAACCCCTGCTTATTCATGCTATTATCCAATCAGCTGATCATATGGCAGCAGCACAATACATAAAATCATGGTCAAGAGCTTCAGAGCTTAATGCTCACATCAAGCATCAGAATGAGGAAAAAAAATATATTATCTCAGTGACTTTGACCGATGCATGGTTGTTGGTACCAGATGGACTGGTCTGAGTATTTCAGAAACTGATAATCTCTTTGGATTTTATTTTTTGATTCACAGTCTCTAAAGTTTACACAGAAAGGTGAAAAAAAAAAAAAAAACATCCAACAAGCAGCAGTTCTGCAGATGGAAATGTCTTGTTGATGACAGAGGTCAAAGGAGAATTATCAGAGTGGCTCGAGCTGACAGGAAGTCTATAGTAACTCAAATAACCACTCTTTTTAACTGTGGGGTGAAGAAAAGCATCTCAGAAGGGAAAACGTGTCGAAACTTGAGGTAGATTGACCACAAGAGCAACCACAGGCTCACCTAAACTGAATAGTTAATGACTGAAAAAAGACCAGGCAATGCTTTTCAGTATACTGCTGTCCACTTCAGTGAGCCTGTGTCCCCTGTTGCCTCATATTCCGGTTCTTGGCTGACAGGTGTAGAGCCCCATGTGGTTGTCTGCTGTTGTAACCCATCCATATGTTGATGCTTTTCAGCTCACCACAGTTGTAAAGAGTGGTTAATTGAGTTACTGTAGCCTTCCTGTCAGCTTGAACCAGCCTGGCCAAACTCTTCTGACCTCTCTCATCAACAAGCGTTTTCCACTAACTCTAGTAAACTCTAGACACTGTTGTGTATGAAAATCCCAGATCAGCAGTTTCTGAAATACTCAAATCAGCCCATCTGGCAACAAACATGACACAATCAAAACATCTGAGCTCTTGACCTCTATCTGCATGATATTATGCATTGTGCTGCTGCAACATGATTAGCTGATTGAATAAGTGCATGAATGCACAGGTGTACATGTGTACCTATTAAAATGGCCGGTTGCGTTTATTTTATTATATCACTAATGTTAGCATTTTGCAGTTAATATGTTACGACAGATGGATCGCTTTGATAATATTTTTTTATAAATGTATTTACCCACTGATTTGCTCCTGAGCTAATGAGTCATGCAGAATTTCCTAGTTGGATCTTTAATAGATGCTCCTTCTGCTTTCTATAAAAGCATCCTCTTTCATTGCAGAAGTCCTGGAGTTTGGGAGAATATTAGTGAGAACTGGGTGTTTCTTTTTTTTTCTTCAAAAGCAAAGTGTTCCTTGTAAATTATCATTTCAAAGCATTTTGTTGTTTTATTGATTGATTTCGCTCTGGCGACTTTTAAGTTTCTTCAATGTACTTCTGAGATGTCAGGGAAAAAATGATCCCACAGTTACCCTAAAGCTTAAGCGCTTCTTTCCTTGAGCCCAGATAACACATGAATGAAATGAAGCTTTTTATGATGAAAGGCAATGACGCTTGAAGAGTCTCCCTTAATGGCTTAGGGGTGACCACAGCTAAAACTGTCCCAAACGTCCTTTTTGATTTCCTATTCACAAACCGTATAATCTCCACTAAAAAGGGTGATGGGGTTGTTAGAAAAAAGGCCAGATTTCCAGTGTCAATACTCTCACAGTGAAAGGAAAAAAAGTCGTGGTGATTTATACTTGGAAAATAGCTGCCTTATGGCTGTCTCTATGGCCCTATGGCTTCTCAAAAGAATTTACAATAGGTGTAAAGCAGTTAGTGGCAACCACACTTAAACTGCAGAATAATGGCAGGCTACTCTTAAAAGACATTAGCCCACAGCTCCTAAAGTCACTGCACCGTTATTTGGCATGACTCTGATGGCCTTTTATGTCCTTAAGGGCAGACATTAACAGCCTTCGAGATTAGACACAAAAATCAATGGTTGGAAGGAGCTGTAATAGTTCATTGACTGCTTGTGGCTGATGAAAACCAGCCTGCCCAAAGGCTGGCTTAAATAAATATGGCAGAGGAGAACAACATAAACCAAGAGTAAACACAAAATCACTATCATATCTGTAGGATGTGACAGAACGTTCTCTCCCGCAGACCGACAACAGCACTCTTCCTCTGACTCAAGGCTGGACACATGGCACTGTGGGAGTGACCCAATGGGTGCCACCACCGTGCCAAGCTCTGATTAGAAATAACCCTCTTTTGTACCAATCTAGGGCTAATTTCTACAATTGCAATCTTATAAACTAGACACATTCAAAGATCAGCGAGGGGCAACTTGTTAAAAATCCCCAAACAACATCTGTTCTTGATCTGTTCCCCACTCTCTCAGGCTATGGGAGAAATTGAAACCATTTATAATCGCACATGTATTACTGGTGTTCAATGGTCTGTGCCTTCACATTAACGCACATGAATTGTATTTAGGCCATGCTGTGTTTTAGTGATACATCGAAGTAGAGACATAATGGCCTATGTGTTACATGGGGCAATTGTTTTTGTTGTAGTTAATAAAGCATTCGAGACAGCTTCCACTAACTTCTCATTTATCAGTGTTACATAATGGCATATCTAGTTCAACTTAGTTCATAAGGTCCATTAAATCATTCCCCTCCTTCCAATGATACATGGATGCAGTGTTTCCCAGGCAACTATAATAATAATAATAATAATAATAATAATAATAATAATAATAATAATAATAATACTGCATTCAATTTGATCTTAACATTGAGGTCTGACATTTCACTAGGTAGGCATTCAAATTCAACCCTCATCAAAAAGTTATCTTTAATGTCCAGAGGCAGATAACTGTATGGCATGCCTACTGTGAGTACTTGTGTTTTGTGGGATTTGTGTTTCCATGACCATATTCAGTATTAAGGAAATATTATTACGATCACAACCTGGTGAAACATTTGTGTTAGGCCAAGGTGTAATTTGCTGCCTACAGAACAAAGCTATATTTTCACTCTACACCAAACAAAGAAGTGTATGACAACCCTTCATACATTATTACTTTCTCAGCCCACAGTACATAGTCACACAGAGAAAATGATATAGTCCATAACACCTAAAATAGTAACAGTTGCTGCCTCGTACAAAACAGTGTAAGAGGAATCAAAATCCCAACAGCATGCAATGCAGACAGTATAATGCTATGATTATATGCAATGAAAATAATGTTACAAATGAATTCAGTATCACTGAATTCTAGATTTGGAAATCTGCAATGATACCAATGGTAACATTGGTATCATTGCAGATTTCCAAATCTAGAATTCAGTGGTACTGAAAATTGAAAGACAATTTAAAGTTCATTGTGATGGTTTATTAACAGGGATAAACTTGGAGTGGAGCTCAGGTACAATAATTCGATGGAAAGGTAAATGACATAATGATACCAACAATGATGATGTAATGCAGTTTATACAGATTTACCGAATTATGCATCTTTACCAGAAAAGAACTAGGAGATATTTGGATATCAATTTGATGGCAAAAATAAAAAATAAAAAAGTGGCCAATTATTTGTACTTAGTTAAATTATGACCTTAGTAAAGAAACAAATACAATGAAAACTTGTTTTAATTGAATGATAAAGCACCAGTCTTCTAAATCCAAATTTAATCCCTGTTTATTATCATATTAGTGAAATCTGAGGCAAGTCTATTTACTCACAAGGATCAATTTAGCTGTATGGTCATAACTGCCTATTTTGTAATAGAGCTTGTCTCTCATATTCTGGATCTCTCATCCAACAAGCCCAGATTATGCTTACACAAGACAGCTCCAGATCACCCCGAATTCAAAAGCCTGGATTCTTACCAACACCTGATCCAAGACCATATTAGAGCTGTACTCCAAAATCTCATTCTTATTTACAACCCCAATTCCAAAAAAGTTGAGACACTGTGTAAAATGTAAATAAAAACAGAATACAATGATTTGCAAATCTCATAAACCCATATGCTATTCACAATAGAACATAGAAAACATACCAAATGTTTAAACTGAGGAAATGTACCATTTTAAGAAAAAATAAGGTAATTTTGAATTTGATGGTCGCAACACGTCTCAAAAAAGTTCAGACAGGGGCAACAAAAGCCTGGAAAAGTAAGTAACTACTTAGGTTAATTGGCAACAGGTCAGTAACATGATTGAGTATAAAAAGAGTATCTTGGTCTCTCAGAAGTAAAGATGAGCAGAGGTTCACCAATCCGCGAAAAATTGTGCCTACAAATTGTGGAACAATTTCAGAATAATGTTCCTCAACGTAAAATTTGAATATCTCATCATCTACAGGACATAACATCATCAAACGATTCCGAGAATCTGGAGAAATCTCTGTGCGCAAGGGACAAGGGCGAAAATCAATATTGCATGCCCGTGATCTTCGGAATCTCAGGTGGCACTGCATTAAAAACAGGCATGATTTTGTAATGGAAATCAATGCATGGGCTCAGAAACACCTCCAGAACTCCAGAATTGTCTGTGAACACAGTTTGCCATGCCATCCACAAATGCTGGTTAAAGCGCTATCATGCAAAGAAGAAGCCATATGTGAACATGATCCTGAAATGCCGCCGTCTTCTCTGGGCCAAAGCTCATTTAAACTGGACTGAGGCAAAGTGGAAAACTGTTCTGTGGTTAGACGAATCGAAATTTGAAATTCTTTTTGGAAACCATGGGCGCATCATGAAACGAAAAATACAACAAAGAAGACCTAGGACTGTTGAGCAGCTAGAATCCTGCATCAGACACGAATGGGACACCATGAACTCCCAAAACTCCAGCAACTGGTCTCCTCAGTTCCCAGACATATACGGACTGTTGTTAAAAGAAAAGGGGATGCTACACAGTGGTAAATATGGCCCTGTCCCAACTTTTTTTAGACATGTTGCTGCGATCAAATTCAAAATTACCTTATTTTTTTCTTAAAATGGTACATTTCCTCAGTTTAAACATTTATATGTTTTCTATGTTCTATTGTGAATAAAATATGGGTTTATGAGATTTGCAAATCATTGCATTCTGTTTTTTATTTACATTTTACATAGCATCCCAACTTTTTTGGAATTGGGGTTGTATAAAGCCCACAATAATCGCACTTCATTTGACTTTCCCATCCGTACCAAACACTCCACACTCTCAGATTTTTCTCTTCTGTCTTGCTCAGTATTTCTCCATCTAACATTTGTTATCTCAGCAAACAAGCTTTTTTGTGGCACCATGACTTTTCTTTTCTTCTAACAGTAAAACAGTTCCATATTTATATTTGCATTTATTTGGTAGACCAAATTGACTTACAATTAAGGCAGGATATAATTTAGCAAGTAACTGTTAAGGTCTTCTCAAGGACCCAACAGTGGCAGCTAGACATGGTGGCTTTGTGGTTAGCACATTTGCCTCGCACATCCGGGGGGTTAGGGGCTCGAATCCCACCTCCGCCCTGTGTGTGCGAAGCTTGCATGTTCTCCCTGTGCTTTGGGGGTTTCCTCCAGGTACTCCAGTTTCCTCCCCCAGTCAGAAGGCATTGTAGGCTGATTGGCATTCTGTAGCATGTGAATGGGTGTGTGAATATGTGTGTGCGAATGTGTGCATGTGATTGTGCCCTGCAATGAGTTGGTACCCTGTCCAGGATGCCCTGAGTTTCCCTGGTAAGTGGTTTGGAAAATGGATGGATGGATGTTGTTCCTCTAATAAATCATGTTCCAAATGGTATTTTGTCTACTTTGTTCTCAAGCCAACATGATCTCACAGTGGCAAATTTACACAACTCAGTTTGTATAAACAGTTTGACAGGCTAAAGTAAAGTTAGGGTCGGTGGTATAGTCTGTGCCTTTTCTTACAACTCTAACTTCTTCAATTTGTGTGTTTACAAAGCAGAAAACAAATGTATTATTTATTATGTTTATACATTATACATTGTATTTATGTATTATATTTATGTATAATGTATTATTATTATTATTAGTAGTAGTAGTAGTAGTACTATTATAAGACATGTTGGAGAACCCTGTTTTTAATTGACTAACTTACTGTAAACTAATGTAACCTCTAAATATGTGGTTCCTGGTATCACTGGAATGATGTTAGAAAAGCGGTGCTGTTTTTCCACTTAAAATGAGTCTTTAAAGTAGAGGTTTATTTTTTCTTTCAAATTATTATAGCACAAACCTATTTGTGCTTTGAGATATGCAAGCCAACGGATATAATATTAAAATCCTCTAATATTCCCTATAACTCACTGAATCGCAACAGGTAGTGAAAGGTGAAATGGAGAGCACCTCACCCATGAAATAGGCAACGGTCTTGCACATGGCAGCTCCAAAGATGAAGTCCTCCAGCAAATTAGGGATGAGAGTGAATGGCATGCAGAAGACGGCCATCATGAGGTCACTGACAGCTAGCGAGAGCAGGAAGGAGTTTGTGACGGTGCGCATACGCTTGTTCACCACCAGCACCACGATGATCAGCAGGTTGCCAAACACACTCAGGAGGAAGATCAGAGAGTAGAGGAGGATCCGCAGCGAGTACATTTCTGAGGGAAGGAAGGAAGTAATGGAGAACATTATTTGACCTTCTAAATACCAGAGCAAAATTAAGCCTAGTCAGGGACTGCATTAGGGCATCAACAGGATTTTCAATTGAGTCCTAATCAAAGAGGTAATTGCCTTTGTCATGATAACCTAAGCTGACATCATGGTACATTAGCCATTTGTAATGAAAGACCTCCTCTGCCACCCCCTGTGCTATACTTGCCTATATAGTGGCTCAGTAATTTAGAGTACTTGGATCATTTTATCACAGATGTCGCACCCATTAGCAATCATGTGAACTCAGTAGCAATCATGGGGATAGTGATGAGAAAAAAATATCCCATCTGATTACAGCTGGACTGAAGTAATCAGCTTCTGCGATTGTTCTCAAAAATTTCAGTTTCACCACAAATCATACTGAGCTACATTGGAGTTGGGTTATGGGCACATAACGAAGATTTATTACTGAAATTGTCCACATCATTATTCAGGTCTCAGATGCAGCAATAAACTAAATGCTACTTGGACAGTTGCAGGTTATTTTAATATACACAATATTTATAGACAATAAACTGTCACTGCATGATGTACAAAAACAAAATGCAAAACAATAAGATGTACTGGATCAACATCTTCTAAGGTAACCTTTACTCTGGGTTTCTGCACCACCAATTTTCCTTTGAGGAGCATAAAGGGTATTTAAAGTCCTGACTTGCCTTTAGCACTGCATCATAAAACAGCACTGTGAGGTATATCACAAGATCAATAGTAAGACTTTGGTGAAGAGCATTTCACTGGGATTCCCTGAACTTTGCTGATTCCACTCTGCTCATTTTCAAGTCCTTGAACTGTGAATTACTGTATGCATAATACCCTCCAAATATCAGCTACAATCCTGTAACTGAGCAACCAGTGTCAACTCTGACACCATGTTTTCTCTTTGCTCAGAGTGTGACTGCATCTGAGATGCACCCAGTGTTCATGTTTAAGGATTTAAACACTGTTACTGCACAATCTCAATCTCTCTCTGAATCTCTTGCTAGAGAACTGACTAACACAGCTTCTATCTCTTCTATCGCTATCTCGTCTGCCAGAATTGATACAATATTGATTGAGTCAAAGGGCATTTACCCAATAGAAGCTAGATTTCAGTTTTCCTTAATTAATGCCAGTCAGTAGGGCTTAGCTTTGCAATAAAGAATGTCACATGCCTTATTAAACTAGCTAACCATGCTTGCTGCAATTTCATGCCAATTAGCCAGTTTATTTATTCTCTATGCCAAAATGTAAGGGTCACATTACTTGCTTGGTGGTTAGTGTTGCACAAAGTATGCAAATACTTTTTCAATATCATGATGTGGAAAATGCTTCATATGCTCATTTAATATGCTCATTTTCAATGCTTTCATTACTTACTGTCTGTATTGAAACAGGTTAACACTATGCTGACATGATATTATGCCTATAGACATGGCAAATTCTAATGATTTATCTGTAGTAGCAAAAAAAAATCTCCCTGCTTTGTTTCAACTTAGTCTGTGTTAATGGAGCAATTTCCAACTCTAATTCCTTGTAAGTGAAATCTTACTTGGCCAGAAAAATACTTTCTGATTCTGCTACTCTACTTGATGTCATATTATATGGCCTTAATTCACAAGAACTTGCAAAAGCCAAATAAAGGTAAAAGAATAGAATAGAAATAATCCATCCATCCATTTTCTGCGCCGCTTATCCTACACAGGGTTGCGGGGAGCCTGGAGCTTATCCCAGGGGACTCGGGGCACAAGGCGTCGGACACTGTGGACCCATTACAGGGCACAATCGCACACACACTCACACACCCGTTCACACACTACAGACAATTTGGAAATGCCAATCAGCCTACAGGATTCTAACCCCCAACCCCGGAGGTGCAAGACAAACGTGCTAACCACTAAGCCTAAAAAATAGAATGGGGTAAAGAAAGAAAGAATGAGTAAATAAAGAAGGAATGGGAATGTTAAAATAAGATTAAGGAAAAGATTAATCTTGTGGTTAGACACATTTTCTTATTAATTCATTCATAAATGTAGAAAATGAATCAAAACCCCTTTCTCATTAAAATTCTAGTCGGTTGACTATGGTTGATATAACCAATCACTTTCCATGCAGAAACAAAGACCATTAACACTGCAATACACCACTGTGTATGTGAAACAGATGTCTTCTTCCTCACTTTGCTGTTTTATGTTTTTGCCCTATTGATTTAACTTGTGCCCCTAACGTGATTGTGAATTTATGCACCAAATTCACCGCACATCTGTGACTGTGCTAGTCAGACCGGGCAAAGTTTCCATTATTATCAACAGGGTGTTAGCAGAGGCAGGGTATGTAATACATCACTCTCGTTTCATGCAGATGTTCAGAAGCCCAACACTTTGGTGCATGATGTTGATATTAAATACCTAATCATTGGAGAGCACGGACATCCATCAGTGTTTTTATGTGCTCTCTCTCTCTCTCTCTCTCTCTCTCTCTCTCCATCTCTCTTTCTATCCTCTCCTATCTCTGTTGCACCGGGAGTGTGTTTTATAGTTTTAATCAGGACTCCAATTCTATGGCTCGAGGGCACCAGCCTAATATTTCTCTCACACTAGGGCCCTTATATTTCCTAAAATTACACTACACAACACAAAAGTCAATATTCCTAAACAGTATGTAATGAGCAGTTAGAATAAGATGTTGTTGTTTTTTTTAACAGAAATGTTGTTGTTTAACAGGCTTAACAAATATCTACGAACAAGCACCATTTGAATGGAAAGACTCAAAATTATAGGATAATGCAAAGGCACCTAAGTGCTATAACTATAAAACGATTCACAGAGCTGAACATGCATGTATTTTTGGCTGTAGTAGTTCTGTGTATTTCAGCAGCTGATGATAATGATGATGATAAAATTGCGGTAATTATGAAACAGTCCTAGAAAATAGGCTTCAGTGATTCTTTGGATAGTTAGTTTCTTAGCTTCCTAAAGGGGTTCTACTTGTAATCCTCTCATAGGAAAACACTCAGCTGGTTCCTCCAGAGAAACAGGCTGAAGAAGCCTCAGGGATTCTAGATTTGATCTTTCTTCTTCTTCTTTTTAGATTTCGTGGTGCTTCTGACAAGTGGACATTCATAGATAAACGTTTTTGGGGTTTTTTTCCTCATAAAAATTATATGATGTGCAGTGAAATGGTAATAATGGCAGCATGGCCTCATGCTTACAATTTAATAACAATTTGCTTGACTTAATTTGAATGAAAAGTGAAGGTTACATTGAGCGTAAGTGTCCATTGTTTGTGTAAATCAGAATGGAATCCATCCTCATTGCCATAGTTTGTTCAAATGCTTACAAGGTTTACATGAGATCAGGTTCAGTAATGAAGTAAACCTTGAGAATCAATACAAAATGCTTTTCAGATAATGAAGGTGCATATGACAGGGGTACACATTTCCACAATTATCTTCACGTTCTTTTGCAGTGTGGAGTTGTTGCCACATTTACATACAGTCCAACCAACCAAAAGATGCTTCATTACCACATCATTGAGGTTCATGAGGCCAACCTCATTGTGAATTAATTCTATAATGATTTGGCATGACATGCTTTTTCAAACTCCTACAATTAAGTCTTCCATCCAAGGATGGATAAGCTTCCTTAAAGAGTTCTACATGGAATATTTTCTGAAAAAGAAATATCAGGTTCTATATAAATATCAGAAATATCAGGTTATAAGGTTCTATATAAATCTTAAGAAAAGAAAAAAAAAGAAGAATGCTAGATGGAACCATTATTTCTAAGAATGTACAATATCGATATAAACTCATTCATATCATTTGGTAGCATTTTGGTTTTCTTTTTCTTTCTTTTTTTCATTCTTTTTTTTTTCTTTTTTTCCCCGAATTTTTACACAATGTTTTTTTTTATTTTTTTTTTATTTTATTTTTTTTTAATAAAAGCAATATACTGTAATAAAGGTTTTGCTCTTAGTATTTTTGGCATGTGTTTCCATGTCAATGTTGAAATTGCATTACATTCCAGTTCACTGATTTGTTGCATGTGCAACAAATTATTATCCATTATCTTTCAAATATCCTCCCAATATTGTAATGCATTTACATCATTTTCAAGCAGCCTACACATCAAATTAATGAAGATTTTATTTGCATTGCAAACTGCTTCATGGCAGTCCCATATGTATACATAAGACATTCACAGAGAAACTGAGCAGCTGGTGTGCTATTTCATCTCATGGAGACAATTGGTGGGTTTGCAATTACTGTACATGGCAAATTCCAAAACTGTTGAATGAGACCAGCAGGAATCATATGACTCCAATAATACAGATTTAGATTTGAAGGCAGTCCACAGCAAGAATAAAAATATTGTGTTTTCATAATATGACATAAGGATTTTGATACTAGATACAACATTTGGGTTTTAACAAGAAACCATATTCTTAGGATGGAAATCGCCACTGTACTCAAAAAAGTACTGGCAATTAAAACCACAAGTCACACACTGAGCATTAATAAATTTTGTCTTTTTACTTTAAGACGCACATTGATGCAAGAGGAAATGAATACAGGCATCTCAAAACCTGAAATCCCTTCTAAATTCAGCCCTAGTTCATGGACATTTCATGAAACGACCAACAACGTTTTGCTTGAAATCACGCACTTGGGGTGAAATTGCTTTCTCAGTGGTTCACTGGTTGATTGGTGGTTCTTTGGAAATAGGTCACCCTTTCACTGTAGAGTTTTACAGAGAACATTTCCCCAAAGAGCCTTTTAGGATAATCTATATGGAACCTTTTTGTTTTAAGCATTAGGTATTTACAATACTGGATAATTTTGTGGAATCTTAAGCATGCACTCATGCACTGCACGGATAAAGGAAGGAGCATCTGAATGTTTTTGAAAGACAAACAGCATACTTTTCATATCAATCTGCCATATTATTAGACCAAAGGAAAAGAGCTCACCTTTAGATCGTGTGGCTTGAAGTTTGGTTAATTCTGACGCATTGCTACAGGTGGCGTTCATTTCCACGGTGGAGCGGTTTAATGGAGAATCTGTTGGAGCTTTCGCGCACTCCCACAGTGTGCCATGACTTTCATTCATTTTAGGGAAATCCATATTCACCCGGGTGTTTATTTCAAAATAATCCAGACTAGAACGTTAGAATCTATATCTGACCTACCCTAAACAGAAAATTACGCTGGGTATAAATTATTCAGATGCGCCTGACTTTGGAAAAAAAAAAAAAAAGGGAAAAACCGCGCAGCCTGTATTTTAATATTCAGTAATAACGCAGAGATATTCAGTAATGCAGAGACGATGTACGAATGATGGACTCCGTGGTAACATTCTTGAACTTCTTCGTACTGTGTCTGTGCGCAAAGTGCCGTGGCTGAGAGGCTTAAAGCGCTGCTGAACACAGAGGATGTTCCCTCAGCGTGTGTGCTGTTGGGGAGGGTCAGAAGCGCGTGCGTGCGTGTGTATGCGTGTGTGGAAGGGGAACCTCGACACTAGAAAGGGATGCACCATTTGGAATGATGGAATGGTCCGTTCTCAGGAGATTCCACTAGTCTCACAGTAGATTGGGATTTTTTTGGTTGTTGTTTTTTTGGAAGGCTTTTAAGAGGCCTGTGTCGCCCTCCAATGGACAGAATGGGAAGAAGAAGAAGAAGAAGAAGAAGAAGAAGAAGAAGAAGAAGAAGAAGCCCTGCTGAAAAAAAAAAAACAATAAAAAAACATCACAGAAATTCTAATAGTTTCCACTACAAACACCATTACAACACAACAGCTGTTAACCATTAAAACCATTACCAAATGGTTTCCATTATGTAGTAGGATGTATTAAGGACAATCAAAAATTATTCAACCCCCGTTGCAAATCAGGTTTATTGTCAAAATTTTCAGACTTTCAGCTGTTTGCAATGAACAAATCAAACAAAAGCAATTGAAATAGTTCAACACAACTAATGCATCAAGTGGTTTCCCCAAATTCAACTGAAAATGCAACTTATAATGACCTCCATATTCAAAATTATTCTACCCCTTCATGGCAAGCATCTTTAGTACTTAGTAGAGCACCCTTTTGCTGTTATGACCTGCTGCAAATGAGATGCATAGCCAGACACCAGTTTCTGGCAGTGTTCCTGAGGAATCTTAGCTCATTCCTCATGAGGAATGGCCTCCAGTTCAGTAATATTCTTGGGTCTGTGTGCTGCAACCACCTTCTTCAAATCCCACCAGAGATTTTCTATGGGGTTCAACTCAGGTGTCTGTGATGGCCCTGTAGAATCTTCCAGGGCTTCTTCTGCAACCAAGCCTTGGTGTAATTTGAGGTATGCTTGGGATCATTGTCCTGTTGGAAGGTCCAATGATGCCCAAGCTTCAGCTTCCTCACAGACGACATGACATTTTCTCCTAGGATTTCCTGATACTTCGATGAATCCATCTTCCCTTCCACATGCTGCAGGTTTCCAGTGCCAGAGGATTCAAAGCAGCCACAGAGCATCACCGAGCCACCGCCATGCTTGATTGTGGACAGAGTGTTCTTTCTTCATTCTTCTTTCTCCAGACATACCGCTGATCCATCGTGCAGAAAAGTTTCAGTTTTGTTTCATCGCTTCACAAAACAGAATCCCAAAACTTCTGTGGCTTATTAATATGATTTTGAGATGACTTTTCTTGTGCTTTTGGGTCAGCCTTCTGCATTTAGTATGCGCCATACTGTGCTCACTGAAACCTCAGTGTCTGTTGCCGCCAAGTCTTGCTGCAGGTCTTTTGCAGTCACTTGAGGTTTTTTCACAACCTGCCTTCTCAGAAATCTGGTTGTAGCCATTGATAGCTTCTTTTTTCTGCCCCTAATATGCAACTAATGAAGCCCTGGATTAGATAAACCTGATTTGTAATGGGGGTTGAATAATTTTGATTGCAACTGTAGGTCCTTAATGGTATCCACTAGACATAACATGTCACCAATAGAAGGCAACAAATTACCAGTAGAGACCCACAGGGACCAATACAGTTTCCAATAAAAACCAAAACAATTCCCATTAAAACCATTACAAATTCTGTGAGGTTTTCTATTATGGTTTTTTTTTCAGCAGGGGGAAGACCGATACGTGTGTGTCAACCTGAAAAAGTAAAACCCTTACTTTTATACTGATAAAAAACCAACAAGACATTGAAAGATTGGCTTTGGGTTAAATTGGTGTAATATTTAGACCAAGATGTTTTCAGTCAGAAAACATCATAAAGTGAACATGGAATTCCGTTTGAAAAATGAACAGAGGTGCACAGACCTGGCTTTATTTATTTATTTATTTATCCAAACACGTGTCTGAGCAGATACACTCACTGTCCCGCTCTCTCCCTGCTTTTCCTGGCCAGGGTCATGATGGATCTGGAGCCTCCCAGGAACACTGGGTGTGAGTTTAGAATACACCCAGAATGGGATGCCAGTCCATCATTCACCCTTACGGGCAATTTATCTTAGCCAATCCATCTACTGGCATGGTTTTGCCAGTAGGGCACAAGGGCTCACTGAATGGTTTGATAATTATGAAAGTAATCTAAATAATATATACTATGGCCTAATTGAACACTTATGGGAGATTTTGGAGTGATGTGTTAAACAGGGCTCTCCACAACCATCATCAAAACACAAACTGAGGGAATACCTTTGTGTTCATCACTCCAGTTAAGTTACAGAGACTTGTAGAATCTGTGCCAAGGTGCATTGAAGCTGTTCTGATGGGCTCAAGACACTTTATGTTATTTTTTATTGGTTTTATTTTGTTACCCACGCCTTGTACAATATGTGAAAACTTTACCACAAAAAACAAAACAAAATATGTTAAAAGATAAACAAAATCGCTAGAAGGGGTGTGAATCCCAAATGGCTCCTACTGCACATACTGTAGATCAGAACATACATATGGTGTTAAAGCCATTATTTTATAGGTCATTATTCTTGAAGTAGTGTATGTTTACAGTCAGACCCACAGTGAACAGGCAAGAAAACAGGCAAAAATTCGAACACTCATAGGAATATGATTATAAAAATGAATAGTATTTTAAAATAAATGCAAACAAATGATCATTCTTGGAAAAACTCACTAATTCCTATAATGGAGTTTTTAGTCTGACACCTGGTTACCTCTGCCTGGAGGTTTCTTGACTATAGATGGACCTATTAACCAGATAATGACCCAAAACTTTCATCCAAATAAAAAATAAAATGCAGGAAATGACAAAATGATTACAGGATGATTGTGGGGGGAGCCAAAAACGTGCACAAAGATTGCATTATAAAATGAAGTAATATTGTGCTTAAATAAAACTGTATATGACTGCGTGCTCATTTTTTATTTTTTATTTTTATTTTTTTGAGGGTTCCAATAATTCTGGTGTAGGTTTGCCACATATGATTAAATAGATATTGATTAACAAGCTAGAAGCTTTTTGGTAAGTTTATTATCTACAAAAATACATCAATGATTGAAGCAATACAAAAAGACACAAATAGAAAACTACATAAAAACCTTTAGCCTATAGCTTTGCTACAGCTTCTGCACAAGTAAGAGTGTGAGTGGTTGAATAAAAGTTTGTTTAGTGCAGCATTTACATTTACTGCACTGCAGATTTTAATGTTCTCTTTGCTCCAACACACCTGAATAAACTCATCAACTAATTAATATACTGTCCACTTTATGCGTTTCTAACGAGTAGATTAGAGCAGAAGAACACAATCAAATGTGCAGTGCTGGGGCAATTAGTTTGAGATGAGTTTTGGATTTAAACAGATGTTCCTTTAGATGGAAGCTTCTTGGTGACTGCTGTGCAATTGGTTGTGTCATTGTACCAGCTGTGGTGTGTTGGGTGATGGATGCCTTGCTTCTTCCGCCGTGTCCGTGGCTTCATGTTCATGTAGTCATGTGTGGACATGTCCTCTCTTTTCAGACGGAACTGGGAGCCAAGCACATTATTGTATTAATTATTTTATAAATAACACTTGACAGTAGAATTGAAGAAATAATGGCAGTTATGTTCCCAATTGTTCTCCTTTATATACTACTGCCACTGATAATAATAATAATAATAATAATAATGATAATTATTATTATTATTATTATTATTATTATTATTATTATTATTATTATTATTATTATTATTATTATTATTCATTAATGTGTGTTATTTTAAAAATAACATTTGACAATAGAAATAAATAAATTCTCATTTTATATACCTACTACTGCTACCACTGATGATGATGATAATAATAATAATAATAATAATAATAATAATAATAATAATAATAATAATAATAATAATTGTTATTTCTATTATTATTATTGTTAAAGGGAGCCTAACTGCCATTATTTCTTATTAATTTACAATTATGTAAATCATTTGTCACTCACCCTCAGTGATAATGCAATGCAAGTGATAATCAGGCCATATACACCCAGTACCCCGAACCCCACCCATAGGGGCAGATGATTGGCAGAAGGCTCCAGTTTTTGGCTGTTCGGCAAACACCCATGGTCTACAAACAAGAAATAAGTCTTGTTGACTCATTAGCAGTTTGAATAGTATTTCTATCATTTTTGCTTTCAGTAGTGATGTTGAAATTATCAAAATATACAATACTAATAAACTGAGAAAGAGAAGATGTCATTTTCTACACACTTTCAACAATCACGATGGTCTGTGGTTCCTCTTGGATGGTGACCCAGGGAGGGGGGTAGGACTTTTCAGCCGTGCACGTGTACAAGGCTGTCGCATCCATAGTCACATTGTAAAGGACAAAATTAGTGGTGTTGTCATTATTTACAGAGTGATACATTGTGCTTCCTAGGGGTTCTGGGCTGATCTTATGTGAGAGATTCGCATACTTGACGGAGGCAACATTATTTTGGCCCTTGTGCAACTTGAACGTCATCTCCACTGCTGTAAACCTGGGACAGGGTACGGAAACATTGCTGTGGACTGCTACACGCTGAATTTCTGGGACATTGTCTGGAATAAAAGGGGAAAAAAGAAGTCATGATACTTGGAAAGGCGTTGTTGACGCCTAACAGTTGTGCAATTGGTTCATTTCTCTGCCATCTGCTGAATGTCTGCTTGTGTCAAATTGAAAGTGTCCTAGGTAAGAATTTTTAGTTATGGGTTTTTTTGTTGTTGTTGTTTTTGTTACAATTTTTTTGTGAAACCGCAGATGTACAGTTAATTCTCTCCTCTTATTAACGAAAAAAAGTTTCTCATATGCCAAAGAATTACCACAAACCAGCAGTTTCCTATGTCTTTTTCGCCGATTCTTTAGAACAAAAACAATTTCGATATTGCTGACTTGACTCTATGACCATTTTCCAGAAACTAGATTTGTCCAGAAATATAAACACATGTCCCCCATGAAGAAGACCTTATTCTGAGTCTTTTTGAAGTTTTGCAGAGAATTTAAATCTCTCAAAAACCAAAAGCCCCCCTCCCCCCTCCCCACACACACCCTGCTAAAGAAACTAAATTCTGCAGACATGCCAATAAATTTCTTTCCACATGTCAGAATTGTTCCAAAACAGTCTCTCTCTCTTTCTCTCTCTCTCTCTCTCTCTCTCTCTCTCTCTCTCTCTCTTACACCTTATTCACTATTGTGTTTACAGACTGTAGATATGGTGGAGAAATAGTGTCACTGAAGTAGAACAGAGACGCACGAGAAGAATCTGAGGAAAGCCTGAATCATCAGTTCACGGAAACTATTTGACACTCCCTGTGATATTCATACTGAAATCACGATCTTAGGTTAACCTTAACTGAACCTTCTTCATACATTATAAATGATGAAAAAGATGAATGTTGTTTAGATTTGGATATCTTCTACTATAAAGTGCTTAGGAATCTGCAGTCTTTTTTTTAATATTAAATTTATTATTAAAATTTAACCACTCAAAAGCACAGCAGTTGTCATAATAACATACATCAACCTCAAGAAACAGACCGAGCTATGCAGCTTTATAACAATAATAAGTATGTTTAAAGTGGCTATAGGAAGGAAAATGGCATCTTCATCAAGAAAATGGTTCCCTGAACATGCACTCTATGTGAAAATAATGATACCCAGTTATTGTTGCAGTGGCCCGGCTCCCATTTTGTTTTTTCTAAAACAATGAAGTATGCTTTAAAGATAAATCTCATTTCAATTCATAAAACACTACTGGTACCAGGTTTATGTTTGAGTGCTTGTTTTGTTTGCATTTACATAATATGTATGCATATTTATTTCCACATTACAGATTTGAAAAGAATTATTAAAGTCATAGGATGCCTTTAGCCACCTGTACCTGTGATATAGTAATTGAGGGGTTTTAAACTCACCTTTCCACTGGCACTGTTTCTCAGGGAGGGCACAGCTGAAGAGGAAAAGGGGCAGGAGGGTCGCCAAAAGCCAGGAAGTCTTCATCTTCCGTTACGCACTTTCAAGAAGAGACTGCCGTGCACCTGTTTGCTCAAACAAATGTACCACTGCTAAACCTGCACTTTTATTTGCTCAAGGTCCAGGCCAAAGTCCTGTTATTCAGAAACCTTAATAAACACCAATGTTTTTCCTCTACTAACTTTGAGCTTATCACGTTAGCAGAGTTAAGCTATACCATAATGCACTAAGAGAGCTTACAGTCTTTTCGTAAAGTGAAACGATACATGCACAAACCACACTGTGACAGCGAAGGCACATCCCCATATAGTGTGCAGGAAGTTTCCGTTCTCTCCCTGCACCCTCTTAGTCAGTTTGCATGTTGTGTGTCAAAAGTGAAGCATCACCCGTGTTTCTGCACTGCTATACAGGGTGTTTCTCTCAAAGGGAAGTAGAGACCCTTAGGGTGTTACCTTGTACGTTAAGTGGGTGGCTGAGTCACTTGCTCTTGCTAAGGTACATACCCAAGGTGATTTAAGAAAGCCTTGATGTTGTGTTATATAATGACGAGTTACTCTGTACGTATTAAATCATATTAAATGTTCATGCTGTGGACTGCTATGGAAGCCAAAGAGAAGAATGATCAACATCATATATTGTAATTATCAGGCAGAGAAGGAAAAAATAATAATTTTATCAATAAAAACCCTAGTATATGCCACAGAACGTGGCAGTTCATTTTTTTAATCTTAACATGTCCAGCAATGAGGCAAAAGTCAGGTGTGATGTGACTTAATAATAAGCAAACTCTATGAGTTTTTTTTTTTTGTTTGTTTGTTTTTTTTTGTTGTTGTTTTTTTTACCAAAGCAAATGTAACTGCTCTGAGATGTAAATGCAACCTTTCATGTCCAGTGTCTGTGCCTCTTCAGTGAATTGCGTTTTTTTTGTGATTTGTTTGATGGCTGCTTTAGCTGAAAAAAAAAAAAAAACAGCTGTAGCAAGGGGCCAAAATCATAATTGCTGCAGCTAAAATGTAGATTTTGGCATTTTGGAATTACTTGTGAACACTGAATGAGTAATACATTTTGAATGAAATGTAAATAAGGGCATAGTAAATATGAGAAGGTTCTGATGTAAGATTTATAGTTGGCTGAGAAGTAGGACACAAAAAAAAAAGAAAAAAAAAGTAAGCTTTACCTTATTCAGCCTAGTCACATCACGTATAGGAAAGTCTAAAAAGCCTGACCAATTTAACCCTTGTGTTGTATTGTATTGTTTTTAGTCAAAATTTTCCTCGCGCCTTAAAACATTTTTAAAATATTTATTATCACCTTTATTACCTATTGTTGCATTATACATTTTAAACAACTCCATTCCTCGTCATTTTCACAAGATTTACATTCCTTTTTGGAATGTTTTAGAGTGAACAATCCTCATTTGCTTTGCTTTTTACAAATTAGAATTAAATTAAAAATGTATTACACATTTATTCAGGTTAAAAGCTAAAATGTAAAGTGCACCTAAGCAACAGTCACCTAAACAACATAACTTCACTTGCTTCACTTGCAAATGGCATTATGAGGCAAAATGAACAGTGCTACAGTGTAAAAATAAATAAATAAATAAATAAATAAAATCAACATTTTTATTTCCAAACATAACCAGATTTAGTCTGTCCCACTTGTGTTGTGCATACGTGTGTTCATGCACATGACTGGCAATATATATGTCACAGTGGCATGTGCCGTGCAAATGTATTTGCTGCATTTCTTGCACATTGCTGGTTTTTACATCCCTTGTGGTACAGATTTGGTTCAAATCATAACCAGCATTGCCAGGTGTCAGCTAAATTACCAGTCCATCTACATGTCGAGAACTGCACAAACAATCCAAAAACTAGCCCTTTCCTTCATTAGAAAAGGGAGACGATTTTTCCTTGCATGGGAAACAAGTTCATTATGGTGCTCACAAATGTTTTGAATTGTAATATCAATACACAGTGTGGAGACTCCATAATCCCCCTTTTCCTCTCCCTATCTTTACAACAGAAATAGTTCTGTACAGCACAGATACACTATCTGCACTTAGTCATTCTTTTTGTTTGCCATAGCCTTTGTTTATGGAAACTGATAAGATTTAGTTCTAATAATTTGCTTTAAAACAGCTACAGATTGGTTTTAACCTAATCACCCACAGGCCTGCTTTTTCCAACTTCAATCTAGTTAAAAAACTAGTCCAATTTAATGTAAAATTACAGCCAATTATGGATGTAATGCAATGCCACCTTCTGTATCTACTTCTGTATGTATTTAGTGCTCCAAATATCTGTATCTGTTTCGATATTTGGATTTGTATCCAAAGAGTGAGTGGCCTAAACCTGAAGGTTTTAAAAAATAATAATAATATTAAACATGAGCCCTACCAGTATGCCCCCAGAAACACTGGAAAACACTGAAAATCCCCCAAACGTAGAAATGCCAACACTGTCATCAAGTCTGGTTCTGACAGTTTCTCAACCTCAGCTGCATCACTCGAGTTTATAATTCCTCTTAACTAGAAATGTACACATGCCTTTAAAAAAAAAATTTAATCCTGCTCATATAGTTATGTTCATTTGTACTTGCTTGCAATATTTTATAACAAATTTAGTTGGTTTTATTTCCCAAAATACACAGACAAACTAGTAGCCTAATTTCAACCACCACGACCCTGACCAGGCAGTTACTAAGGATGCTTGAAATACTTAGTGCAGCTTAGAATATGGTCTTTGTTTCTCCGGCAAGCTTCATATCTGACCATCAGAATCCATCCACTCATGCAACATTTCTAGTAGCCTGATGACCTCCTGTTTGTATCTGCATTTGTATCTGTTTCGATCACATTATCAGTTCATTCCAAATAATGTATTCCTATTTGGTTATATCACTATTTTCAATGTGTCTCAAGTATCTCAATGGCACTAAACTAAACAACAGCCCTCTACACTGTTTCATTCAGCATGAACAATATCCCTGATATTCCTGCTGTACTTTAGTATGATTCATTGGCTGATTACAAATCTAGAGCTGCATCATCATGGAGTACAAAGATAATAGAGACGAGAGATTAAGGACATGTTCTTAGCAGAGAAAATCAAGTGTGAGTTCTTTCTTAAGTTTCTTTCTTCATGTTGTATATTTTCATATTTGGAAAACAGATACTGAAAATATAAAACAAAGATTGAAAAAAAACTTAGCAATATAATAAATAAATTATCAGTATATTAAGTTGTTATACTGTACGTTTATGTTTTACAACCCCAATTCCAAAAAAGTTGGGACACTGTGTAAAATGTAAATAAAAACAGAATGCAATGATTGGCAAATCTCATAAACCCATATGTTACTCACAATAGAACATAGAAAATATATCAAATGTTTAAACTGAGGAAATGTACCATTATAAGAAAAAAAATAAGGTAATTTTGAATTTGATGGCAGCAACATATTTCAAAAAAGTTGGGATGGGGGCAACAAAAGGCTGGAAAAGTAAGGATTACTGAAAAAAAACAGCTGGAGGTTAATTGGCAACAGGTCAATAACATGCTTGGGTATAAAAAAGGCTAAAAAAAAAAAAAAAAAACACAGCGTCCCATCTTTTTTGGAATTGGGGTTGTACATTTATTATACTGATAGTTTATTTACAGTATTATAAATGTAAATAAATAAATAGTTTCTGTTAGGCTTTCTTTTTCCTATATCCTCTTCTACTTTCAGAGCCAAGGTTATTGGTGTTAATTGATAGAAATAATAATATTTGAAAAAGTAAATAGCCTTAGATTATCGTTTTAAAGGCTGATGATGGCCCGGCTCTATGGTATAGCCAAATGGACAGAGAGAATGCGAGGAACGTGAGGAATGTAGGTCACGTGGAAGACAGAAACTGTGGAATCTGTGAGATCATTCAAATCTAACAATACCCTCTGTGCTTATCATACTGCAGAATTGACGAAATCAGCGGTTTGATGAAACGGCTCATATTTCAAGGAAATGACAGTTGACTTTTCAGAGAACGAATGTAAATAAATGATAATCAGAGGAGGTTCTGCAGTTTCCAGCACACTTGTGTAGGAGGGCTTTCAGCTGAGACTTCACATCACATTTCCTGTTTTCACTGTTAACATCTTGATCAAGTTGCAGATTGCACGGTGCAAGATCTTCGTGGTGAACACCTACACACAACTTGCAGCAATGATCTTTATAGTAGAAGACAGTATGCTTAAAGAGACACCCTTACCCTTCATTATGAATGAGACTAGAAATAGAACAAGTGCATTGCGGTTTTCTAAAATCCGATTTGGTTTCTACTAAATAAAGATCTGGTTTCAGACCCCCATGTGTAAGGACACCCCCTCAGTTATTTTCCTGTTTTAACCACATGTGGGTCTACACTTCCCTTTACTATATTTTATTTAGGGCTGAAATGGAAAGTGAACAGAAGCCATCAAAATAGCACTTTATAATGTTAAATAACACATTAATCATTTTTCTTTTCTTTTTTTATCTATTCTGTATTATATTTTGTCTTATTTATGTTGCACAATCATTATTTATAAGTATTTTTCCCTTATGCATTATAGCCACAAGGAAGGGTTTAAAAAAAATGTATTAATAATTTGATATTAATAAATTTGTCCTCTATCCCTTTAAATATATTTATTTTCTCTCATTTCTCTCATTCATGGTGCACAGTTATTAGAATTATTGATCTAATTTATTATATATTGATGAATTATTTATTTAAAATATACTTAGACTTATTATATTAAGTAAATATTATAATGGTTTAATAATTGTTTATATGTTTTTTGTCCTACATGTTATCATCACTAGGAAGAGTGAAAATGGTTTCTTTATGTCTTTATTTATTAAGAATTCCACAAGGTTCTGTTCTAGGGCCACCGCTTTTTTCATCATACATGCTATCTCTGGATACAGTTACAGTATCTTGCAGTTTTGAGCAAGAGCAGTTTTGCCTTGAGGAATGGGCAAAAATCTCAGTGGCTAGATGTGCTAAGCTAATACAGACATACCCCAAGAGACTTGCAGCTGTAATTTCAGCAAAAGGTGGCTCTACAAAGTATTGACTTTGGGGGTGAATACTTATGCACACTCTAGATTTCTGCTTTTTTGTCTTAATTATTGTATGTATCACAATAAAAAATAACATAGTTTGCAACTTCCAAGTGGTAGGCATGTTGTGTAAATCAAATGGTATGTCTTACCAGTCACCAAGCAAATCTCTGAGGAGAGCACAAGCACAATACAACCATTAAATCTATTACTCATGTTAAGTCTGACATTTGAAGAGCTCTTCATTTCATCACGTCTCTGCGTGTTTACACTGCCGCAAACAAAGCTGTCCAGGACATACAAGTTGGAGTCCACTGGACAACATGGTGGTCCAGCAACATCTAGATGCTCCACTGACTTCCTGGCTAGCCACCAGACCACCAGGTGCTTCCCAGGACAAGCTGTGTAAGATAGCCTTTTATCCACTAGGGGGAGAACTAACCCAAGTTTGGCCTGCTTTACCTCTCGTGTCTTTTTCTGGGCTGGGTTGTTATTTGTAAAAAGAAGATTCCATTCTATGAAATTTCTGCAATTATTAGAACTAGTTTGCAGCTAGTAGTTGAATAACTAGGGGCAAAGAAAAGGATATTAAATGATGTGAAAATCATGCATCATCAGTTCAAGTATCAAATTAGTTCATAAGTGTGTCTATATAGCAACTAGTATAACAATTGTAACTTTCTTTATTATGGTTTACTATGTGCTGTCACACTGACCACCAACGCTACTCTATTATGTATTTCATACAGATTCAGAAGAGACAGGAAGAACCTTAAGGCCATAAACGGTCTGCATTTAAATAGACCATTTGATTTAAAATAGCATCATTCCTCAACCTATTATTAGCACTGACCAGTGAAAAAGCAGTCTTTGTAATCATCTACTATTCAATTCACTCTCATTAAAAATGTTTTTTTTTTTTTTTTCACAGCAATATGAATATGCTTTTGTGATAAACTGTGGTGGTTTTAAATTGCTTTTCTTTATGTCACAAAAAGTACCAATGGGTCACTTATGTGTGTATTTTTGTTTGCTTGGCTTTGCTAACTAAGAAAATTTAAAAGGGGACAAAATTGTGACATTCATTCAGAAGACACAACATATTAATATGGCAAAAATTAAATGCACCAATCATATGGATGTTAGGCAGTGTACTTTTTGGTTTGTGTGCTTGATCTTAAAAATGACTAGGCTAGTTAATGTTTACAGTATATAAATTACATTCTGATAAAAGAGACCTAAGTATTTTGTAACTTTTGGACCATGATTCTCTAACTGTTGTTGTTCATTTTGATATTGATGTTGTTGATGTTGTTGTTGTTGTTGTTGCCATGGTAAACTGAATCATCAATTTTCCATCATAAGCATCATTTCTTATAATATTAATGTGGAATTTTTTAGTTCTCTGTGGCACCATCAAAAATCAGTTAATGCATTCTTTAGGAAACATAAAAATGTTTTGAACATTTTCTGGCAGATTTACATTTAAGAACATGTAAAACCCAGACAGAGTTTTGAGCAGAACCCCTTTATAAAGCTAGAACCCTTAACCTTGAATGACTACATCAACAGAAACTATTTCTAGGCTACATCCTATAGCTCAAGCTGATCAATTTGAAATTCTTTAAAAAGAAATTACAGTAGAACTAAAATCACTATAAAATGTTGTCTATATTTCCATATTAGGCATGTGCTTTTATTCAAAGTGATTTCCATAGTGAGACAGAATGCAGTTTATGCAGTTGTGGCTCATCCTTATGGTCAGGTGGACCAGAGCCTCATCATATACAATATGGTGGATATAAAAAGTCTACAAACCTCTGTTAAAATTGTAGGTTTGTGTCATGTAAAACACAAACAAATTGAAACATTTTAGGAAGAAAAAGAAAAAAACTTACAATAAACTGGTTGCATAAGTGTGCACACCGTTTTGTAATGGGACATGTGACTGTGCTCAGAATAAACATTCAAACTCATGTTCAAAAGTAATTATCATACACCTGTCATCAATAAAGAGATTCTGATTAACCTCAAATAAAAACCAGCTGTTTCTGTAGGAGTTTCTTGACATGTGGTTTCATCCCAACGCTGAAGCCATGTTCTGCAAAGAGCTTAAAAAGCATGTACAGGATCTCATTGTTGAAATGTATGAATCAGGAGAGGGGTACAAAAGAATTTCCAAAACATTAGAAATTCCAAAACATTCCATGACACTGTGAAAGCCACCATCAACAAGTGGAGGAAATGGGACACCACAGTGACATAACCAAGAACAGGACATCCCTCCAAAATAGACAAAAAGACAAGATGACAACTTACCAGGGAGGCTTCTGAGAGACATACAGCAGCATTAAAGGAGCTGCAGGAATATCCAGCAAGTACTTGTCACTCCCTGCATGTCACAACAATCTCTCGTATTCTTCACGTTATGATCTGATGAGACCAAGTAGAACTTTTTGTGCATAATTCTAAAAGATATGTTTAATTCTTAAAGATACAATATGTTATGGTGTTCTTTGAGTATCAATACCTACGGTGAAGCATGGTGATGGCAGCATCATGCTATTGCCATACTTCTCTTCATCTGTGACTGGGGCTTTATTCGAGATAGAGGGAATCATGGATAGCTTCAAATCAAATCTAAATTCAATCTACTTTGCTGACAGCTGAAAATGAAGAAAATGTTCACCTTCCAGCACAATAATGACCCAAAGCACAAATCAACAAAGGAATGGCTTCAGAAGAAGATCAACATTTTGGAATAGCTCAGTCAGAGCCCAGATCTAAATCCTCTTGAAAACCTGTGGAATGTCTTGAAGAAGGCTGTGCACAATGCAATAAGCTTATTGCACACCACTACAGTTTGCCCATGAAAGGATATGCTATAACACTCCCTCCTCTCCAACCCATATTCAACGTCTCTATTTTATTATATTATTTATTTTATTACATGCTTGTGGCTTATGATGTCAGCCACTAAACAACTGTGTACGTGACAAATAAAACCTTTGAATCCTTGAATCCAACTGAACAGATCTGGAGCATTTTTGCAAGGATGAGTTGAATAAAATTGCCAGATGAAGATGTGCTAAGCTGGACTCTTACCCCAAAAGACTGAGTGTTGTAAAAGTGCTGTATTACAAGCAAAAGGTAATTTAACAAAATATTAGTTAAGGGGTGTGCACACTTTTGTAACCAGGTTATTGTACATTTTTCCTTTCTTTTTTTTCTAAAATGTTTCTATTTGTTTTTACTTGAGTTTTGTAGGTTGTATCATTAATGAATTCTGACATGATTTATCTTGGTCTTATTTATTACATCACAAAAACACAATTTCTAACAGGGGTGTGTAGACTTTTTATATCCACTGGATATCAACCATTCTTCAAATTCCATTGAAATTACACACATGAGTGTACATGTACGGCCTCTGTGCTCCAGGCAATATGTCAGATTATTTCTCTCTGTATTGCTATACTTCTTGTCAGGTCCTCTAAAGCTGTTTTATATGAAATTAGGACTTGAGCTTGTGTGAATGTGCTTGTTTTTCTCTGGGGGTACTTCTGAGTCTGAAATTAATTTCTGTTCTCATGTCTTGACTCCCATGTCAGAAGGACCTTCTTGCAGTTCTTAATAAATGAAACCTTTAGATCTTTTTTTTTAATACATATTTTGTCTTATCAAAGGTATTTTGCACAGTACTGTTGATAATACCTATATATGTGGCTCTATTATGTTTTCTTGAAAAGTAATTATAAATGATGTATTCAATGAATGACACTATTCACCATCACTACAACCACCACCAAAGACACGCTGTGAGTGTGTGAGGGAGGGATTTCCCCAATTTCTAATTACAAATCCTGGCTAATTATAGCCAGTTACATATTATATACCATCTTCATCTTGTGTTTAAAGGGAAAATGAAGGTGAAAAAATTGTAGTTTGTAAGTTCTTTATTTGTTTCTGTAACTATAGATGCAAATGTAGGTTGCATTGGATCTTAATGCTTGACGTATGTGAGAGGTACTTACCCATGGCCATGAAATGGTCCCATACTGCTATTGTCTGCTTTTTTGGCTCTCGTTATCACCCATGCCAAGGCTCTTGAGCACAACCAAGCTTATGATATATAAGGTCAAAGGTTAGAAGTGGCTATAAAAGCATACTGGTTTTAGAGCCCTGATGCCACCACCTTTCCAATATTCTGATCGCTATCATTCCTTTTATTGTTTTCTCCTCCTATCAGTTCCGTTTATTGTTATGGATAGTGGTCTGTTACAGGAACTGGTCTGGATTTTGATACCAGTCCATTGACAATAAACGTTACATTGTTCTTTTCTTTGAACAGCCATTAATCAGTGAGCTTTGTCAGTTTGGCAGCTATTTCTGGCCATTTTGGGATTTCTTTTCCACTCTGTGTGTTGCATTCATTCCAGCTTGCCACACAGGACAGCAGCAGAGATCCAGACTTCTCAGCACATGCTCTGCACACTCACTCCAACCTCTCATTAAAACCCCCGGCTCTGTGCTTCTTTCCAACATTCTATGAAAGTGAGCACTATTCAAATCAAGCACATGTCTAAATTCTCCAGTTTAGATTATTTCATAGGTGAAGTCTAACAAGAGCGGATATTGGCTTTTTTTATTTTTATTATACATGTGATCAGCTTTTTGTTTAATTATAGAGTGCAAATGTTTCCAACAAAGCAGTGCATTTTTTAACCTTGCCAATACATTGTTTAATTACAGGCCACTGCAGAAAGGAACCTTATATTATATGTGAAAGAGAAAAAAATGGCCTTCTAAAGATGTTTGTCATCTTCATGCAAAAAAAAAACATTGGAAAATGTACCAAGTTCCACTTCAGTTTCTTAAAGTGTCTTATGATGATTGCCAGGGTTCCAGCATCTCTTCTCTAACACTTGTGCTTTGGTTTTTAAGGAGGTCTTGTGACCTGTCAAATTACAGCTCTAATTTTGTGCCTGTTATTGGGTTCTGTCTTCTAACTAGAGCTTTTGTAAGGAATAAAACACGATGAGGATTGTTTGTGAGTGACAACAGAAGTACCTGTTATCACTCACATTATAGCAGCTATAAACATTCATCCCCTTACCAGCATCATGTTTTTGTTTCTCTCTCTTGAAGTTAATAAAATGATAAAACACAGCTGGTTATGTTAGTAAGAAAGCAGACAGTGCAAAGTTCTCTGACTCTGCTGTGGTGGAAAACCTACTGACCATTACAATGCACTGGAGACTCCTTCCATAAATGTTAAATAAAATCTTCTTACACCCAGCAAAAAATGTCATCTTAGCAAGTAAAAATATACTGAATATAGTCATTTCCACTTAGACAATTACCATGAACTAAATATCCATCCATCCATCCATTTTCTGTACCACTTATCCTACACGGGGTTGCAGGGAACCTGGAGCCTTTTCCGAGGGGACTTGGGGCACAAGGTGGGGGACACCCTGGATGGGGTGCCAACCCATCGCAGGGCACAGTCGCACGCACACTCGCACACCCATTCACACACTACAGACAATTTGGAAATGCCAATCAGCCTACAACACATGTTTTTGGACCAGGGGAGGAAACTGGAGTACCCAGAGGAAACCCCCAAAGCACAGGGAGAACATGCAAACTCCTCGCACACAGGTTGGAGGTGGGATTCGAACCCCAGAGGTGTGAGGCTAACATGCTAACCACTAAGCCACCATGCCCCCTGAACTAGATATAAGATTGTTAAACATATTTCTAGACATTTTGACTAATTTCATGCTTTACATTCTTTCTTGGGCAAAACTCTCTAGAACAAGATTATTTCAAGCTTGAAATGAGTAAAAATGGCTATAAATAGGTTTATTAATCTTATATTTGGCTTTATTATAATCTTATAATAGGAAATACTAGATAGATTTGACTATATTCAAGATATTTCCTCTTGCTAAGATGTAATTTTCTGCAGTGCATTTGAATTTGAACCATTTGAATGTTTATTTGTATAGCGCTTTTAACAATGGACATTGTCACAAAGCAGCTTTAAAGAAATAGATACCTTGAGGATATAAATTTTAAATGTATGAATTTATCCCTAATGAGCAAGCAAAAACTCCCTGAGATGATATGATGAAGAAACCTTGAGAGGAACCAGACTCAAAAAGGAACCCATCTCCAGATAAATAAATCCCTTCTATAACTGTGTACTACATACAGTGAAGTTGTTGTAACTACAGAAATGATATTGGAACAAGCGCATTAATACAAACTGGTGATTGTTATTACAGCCACCACTACTGCCAGTGCTGCTGTTATAACTTCTGGCCAATCAGATTTAAGAATTCGACAGTGCTGAGGTATAAGAAATCATATTGTGCTTTGTTGTTAACACTGTATTGTACTGATATTGGACACATAAAATTTAAAACAGTTATTTCCATAGCAGTGTCACCACATTATACATCAAATCTTATAACTGCATCACATTTTTACAGGGTTTGTGCACAGATTTGGAAAAGAATATAATTTTCACATCTAGAATAGTCTGGAAATTCAGAAGAAGTTTTAGAAAAAGTATCCAACACTTCAAACCTATTAAGTAACATCTTCTGACATTTCCTTCTTCCAGACAGCCTCCCTAATGCATATTACATTTCATGGTACAGATAATGATTTTTAGTCTGGAAAAAGTCTTGAAAACATGCAGAGAGCTTTATGAGGAAAATATAGCTTTATTATAATCTTTACCTGTATTTTACAAATTCTTTAAGAAAGCGTGACAGCAGGGCTGAATTAGTTGATAGACGTGTACAATGTGCTGACTGACAGGCAACTCTTGCTAACTAACCCTGACACCTCTTAGTGTCAGGGTCAAAGGTGAACAGCTGTCACACATGTTTAGGTGACTGAAGTCTCAGAGTGAAAGTGTTGCTCTTAAGATCAAGGTTGGGACCACAGAACCTAAAACTATGAGTAAAAAACAGAGTGTATGGATGTCATGTGACTATAATCAGAAGCCATCATTCTTGATCAAAATTCTCCATTAAAATTTGTTTTCAGGGGAAGTGATGACCCCCGCAAATAACTCATCGGATCTAGCTTACATAGTCACTCGACTTGACCTGCACACGCCACCCGTGGATCTCCTGCGTCCCGAGAATAGCATACAGGGGAGGATGTGAGCCAAGATGGCTATCAGGGTGAGGGGGAGTGGAGTGCACTTTCACCCCTGACCTTAGAGGTTACTGTGATCCTATATAACCCCCCGCAGGGAGAGAAAGGGAGATAAGGAGACAGGGAGCAAGATTGTCTTGAGAGTAGAAGAATGAGACACTGAAAAAGACATGCAGTTGTTGCAGTCTGTTGGAAAGAGATAGAGGGAATAAATGTACGTTTGTCCCAATGACACAATATCCTGCACTGTGTGGGAATATATGAAATATATTATTACATATGAACTGTATATATATATATATATATATATATATATATATATATATATATATATATAAACAAGGAAGAATATTTCAGAGAGAATTCAGAACTGTATCCCAAACCACATTGTACACACTATCAAGTAAATATTAATGACATAAGTGGATGTGCTACCTGTGTGAATCTCTGACACTGACAGACATGAACTACCCCACTAACTCTAGCTAGCTGTCAGTATACATTATAGAATACAGTAATACAGTATACAGTATAGAGAACAAAACTATTACACCTGGTCACTTCTAGTGTGTGTATTTTTTATTACTGATCTTTATTCTCCATGTATTTTATTTTCAATCTGTATATTTTGTTCTCTGGCCTGTTAAAAACAGGCATGTTTGCATGCTAGCTAAAAACACAGAGCAATGCATATACACACTGGGGGAGCAGACAGCCCAGATGACTCAATCTTGTCCTATATAACCAAATGAAAAATAGAAAAATACAGAGTCAAATACAAACACACTCTCACTGCAAAAAAAAAAAAAGTCATCTTAGCAAGTGAAAATATCTTGAATATAGTCAAATTTATCTAATATTTCTTATTATAAGATTACAATAAACCAAATATAAGATCATTAAACCTATTTCTAGATATTACTACTAATTTCAAGCTTGTAGTTTTCATATTCTATTGGCAGATCAATTTGCTTCTTTCTAGAAATAAATGCTTAAAATGAGCAAAAGTATATGAGTAAAAGGCCAATAGAATAAAACAATTTTAAGCTTGAAATGTGTAAATAATTAATCTGAAATAAAGAGATATCTTGCCTATATTCAAAATATTTTTATTTTATCTCTTTTTTTCACATAAACATTCTACACTGTCAAGTTTAAAGTTAAAGTTTGGTTAAGGTGTTGGCAGAGTATTTAGCTCCAGTAATCCATATTGGCTTATATATAAATACCATAATTAGATGCATATATGTATATGTATTTGTGTGTTGACATGATCATCAATGAATAATTTTTATGCTGATTGCTGTGGACAGTCATCGGAACTTGTTTTATTCAGATGCCGTGTGTTCTGAAACTTCCAAAAAGAGGTTAACACTAGTAACACTAGTAAGCAACATCATGCATAAGTGAACACTGGTATTCAGTGCCCTCTTCAGCAGTTTGGTATTGATGCTTGACCCTCTGATTTATGGTTCACCAGTCTTTTTGTGCCAAAAAGTAGAAGTGTCATAATCCAAAAGAGGGATTTCGACACTCCTTTAATCCTCTTCTAGAGCCAAGAAAAGGAGACAACGAGAAAAAACATCAGTGACAGTGGTTGAAACTTCATATGTCTGCAGGGATAGCGTTTCCCACTGTAGGTTGTTCCGACAAATAAAGCAATTCCAACGTCAACATTTATTCTAACATAGTGGCTTTGGAAACATTCTGGAAATAAAAGGTTATGGGGCTAAATGGTTTTTCTTAAATCTATGTTCTGAGATGAGGAAATACAATTTCAATGCTTTTTGTTTGTTTGTTACACATACATTTATATTGTATATACATATACTCATATAAAGAATCTTGAACTCTGGCTTTTTTGCATATGAATACTGTTGGGTCTGAATGCATCCAGTCAGTATGGGACAGCATCTCAGCTTTCAGACTCTAGCAAAGAGGAGGGGGACACAAAGAGAACTTTACAAGAGGAACTCCCTCAAAGACATTCCTCTAGTCCCTTTCATCAGAGACACAGGAAGAGAGAGAAGCTTTGTGAGAAATTCTTTGTGAAAGGATTTTTCCCTTTAATTTTTTTTTTCAATATCTAATATCTAAAAAAGAGTATTTTTAGGTTCCCTTTATGAAATACTGGGTTTAGGAGTACTTGGCATCATCCAAATCTGCTGTATTAAAAAGTTACTAACACACCATCCCCCTATGCTATTAATGTCTTCATTTGCGCATACTTTCATTTCTATAATAACCAAAGACGGTTAAATAATATTTTATCAATGTGGAAGTGGCCTCTACGTGACCCAGGCTAAATCATGATGCTACAGAGACAGGATGAATATAGGGACCAGGCACTGGGACCATAAACTAAAGCAGGCAGTTATTGATCACAGCATTTCCCCGTCGTTCAATGAGGTCTTGGTGGATGTGTAAAACGAATGCACAAACAGGAAAGACAACCTCTCCGGTGGTCAGGGCTTTAATATGACAGCATGGGGAGATGTCTAAGATCTCACAGGTCAAAGACCGCCGCGCCAAAGGTCTCCAGTGACACCCCCCACAAATTGATTGCTCACACCTCGGAGAGCTTTCTCTCACCACATTAACTTCAAATTTAGCTCTAGATGCACTGACATACACCTTCAGCATGCTTTCGCTCTGTCTGTCTCCTAAAACAACTCAGCATGCAGAAAGATCCAAGAATAGAATGTAAATAAGATGTGTTATACTATGCCTGTTTAATGGAATTAAAAACACACACAAATGGAATGTCATTTGTGTAATAACTTAAATTACAGATATGTTTATTAGAACAAAATCTTTTGTCATTTTGCATCATATATAGCATAAATTTAATTCCAGAACATTTTTTTAATCAATAGTCAGTGTAAATGTTGAAATAAAATCAGAAGAAAATCAGCTTAATTGCACACAGGAACAATTGTATGTTGGAAATATCATATAAATAACAAATGTACATAAAACAAGCTTAAATTATATTCTGATGGTCGGTATTATTAAAATGAAGGGATAATAGTATCTGTTCTATAGTAAATTTCTTATTAATATCTGAAACAAATAATATGAAGCATTCCCATTCACGCTTAAAAGAATTTTATGAAGGACGTGGAATAAAATGTGATACAGGACAATGAATATATAAATTGTCATTCATTCATTTAAAAAAAAAAAATTACCAATTGTTTTTGATGTTTTAACATGTTTTAATCTTGTAAATAAAATGCAAACATTGTATTTATTGCTCTTTTAAAAGATCATCATAAAAAAAATCATTCATCTGATATATTTTTTTGCATAATGACTCAATACCTCTGCAAACTGCATAACTGCTTTTACATTAGAGGAAGACTGCAGAATCACATTTCAAGATGTACAAATGGCAACAAATGGAATAATGGAATATTTAATGCAATATAAACTAGGACGTGGTTGAGATATTAAAAAGTGGGAATTAAATTAACAAAACATTAACAAACCTTGAATAGCAGCAAAATGGCTTTGTCCACTTCTTATCTGACAGTAAAATAAATAAACTGTCCATAAAATAATTAAACTGTCCATGCATTAGTTAAATAAGCACAACTCTCAGAGCATCAAGGTCATTACAGAAGTCCACTTAAAGAGACTGGCTTTAGGGCGGTTCTCCAGTTAATGTGAATAGGTTGGTTTAAAAAACAACAACTGTTTTTTAGGCTGGTTGGTTTAAAAAAAAAGAAAGAAAGAAAGAAAGAAAGAAAGAAAGAAAGAAAGAAAGAAAGAAAGAAAGAAAGAAAGAAAGAAAGAAAGAAAAGAAAACAATGAAAAAGTTTAACGCACCTCCAAAATAGTTCACAGCTTCCTTTTGCTCTTTATTTCAATTGAAATGAGACAACTAGTAGCTAGTAGCAAGGCAGAGCAGGAGAGTTTTGTTGAATTTCATACCAAAGAAAAGCTACTACAAGCCACAAGCCTCATCCCTAATTTGAACTTTTTTAATCTCCGTGTAAGTTCACAACTGAAATGGACTTAACTGCGATTATGTATTATGATTCTACACAAAATAACCCATAATATTGAACTGGCAGGAAATCAATATAGTTAGCAAAATTATTTACAATAAAAAACGTAAAGGTTGTGATTGCATAAGTATTATTTATAATTATTTGAATGGAGTTGACCTGTGTGCAATTAAACTGTCGTGTGATCTCAATATAAATACACCTGTTCCTGGAAGACCCCAGAGTTTATTAGAGAACATACCTAAACAAACAGCATCATGAAGACTATCAAAACAAGTCAACAAAGTTCTGGAAACAAATCGATCAGTGGTTTGGTTATTAAAAAAAAAAACATCCCAAACTTTGAACATCCCATGGAATACCATTCAGTCCATTATGTAAAAATAAAAATGTGACACAACCACGATTCTTCCTAGAGGAGGCCGTCCACCAAAAGTCAGTGACTTTAAGGAGTGGGTTAGTCAAGTAGAGAAGCAGCAAAAAGGCCAAAGGTAACGCACAACATGATGCTACCACCACCATGTTCTCCTCCCCCACCTCTCCCCAAACACACACTTCAAAATTATGATGTATTCTGGTTTGATTCATGACATGTAATCCCAATTTAGTCTATTTCAATCCCAAGTTGCAACACTTCACAATGTAGAAAAGCATGAGTGATAGGAGTGGAGTGGGTGACAGGATTTGTAGCCTTTATTTAAAAAAAAAAAAAAAAAAGCAAACTGCTGCACCTTGTTTCCTGTGTCTAATCCAAGTCAACAGCATACTAAGTACAACCGTTTTGATTGCTCATACTGCAATAACAATTTAACAGTCATAATAAACATTCAAAAAACTAATAGCTTTTGGCATGGTGTTGACATTATAATCACAAGAAGAAACAGTTCTACACACAGCACTTTTATATTTATACGTTAAGCATTCCCAAAGGGAAAATTGTTGGCTTTTCGTCCATTCCGATCTTTGGGGATCAGAGTCAGCTTTTGTACAACCCCCTGAAGCATGTGAGAGTTAAGGGCCTTGCTTCAAAGCCCACTCAGCTTTAACCACTGAGGGGTTCATTCCCAGCCAAAATCCTGGCCTGTCATCTGATAAAACTTCAGATTGAAGGGTCTGTAAAAATCCCTGAGCTTGTACAACACATCAGATGGTATGTGAGGATGAGCTCTGCCTTTTGATTTGCCAAGACACCTCGGCCTGCTGCTTCCCTCTGGCTTCTTTAAACATGGGAAGCCTTTAGTTTGGTTGAAGTAGAAGTGCTTGTTTGTGACTAGCCTCTTCAAGCCCAGAAAGTCCTGCACTCGCTCCATCTCGCTCGCTGGGTCCGTTACAAGCCTCTCCCCGCTCACGAACAGCAAGCGTGAGAGCGGAAAGTACCGGAGCCAGTTCTCCAGGTGCTTGGAGTAGATTCCAATGCGCACGGCGCTCCATGATGTGTCAATCAGGCCTGTGCTGGAGTTTTTGAAGACCAGGTTCTGGAAGGAGGGAAGCCCTGGGTTTTTGGAGAGAGTCTGTGTGTAGTCGGAGACAGCCCGAGTGACCGGGTCCCGCACCACCACAATCAGTTTAGTGTTGTGGTTCATGGTGAAGATACGACGAGGGGCTTCTCGCGTCACAAAGTAGCTGGGGGTCTTCTCCATTGTGATCTGTCCCTCCAGAGTACGGGGCATTAGATTTCTACAACATTAAAATTCAGAACAGAATCTGTTAGCTCTGTCTCAAACCAGGAAAGAGGTGTAAGAATACCAGAAATATATTACTGTTATACAATATTTAATAACAGAATACCCAAAAATCAGATGTTCCCTGTATCAAATATTCAGACTGGAATCTTTATTGTTTAACGCCCTGATTTCATCCTGAAAATGAATGAAGGCTTTAGAGGATCTGTGTATGTTGCATTTATTTGTTTTTTAGTGTCAAAATTGTAATAAATAAATAAATAGAAAAGTATAGGCAAAAGAGATATAAGAAAAACTTTTGTCTTTAAAACAATAAATATTTCAAAAAGCTCTTGTATTTCTCCTTTGCTTGTTTTGCATCGTTTTTGATTCATTTTGGGGATAAAATTTATGAACATTATATATATATATATATATATATATATATATATATATATATATATATATATATAATCAATGGACATAAAATTAATGACCTGACTGTGTAGGTTACAGGTGCCTCTCAAAAAATTAGAATATCGTGGAAAAGTTCATTTGTTTTCCATAATTTAATTCAAAAAGTGGAATTTTTTATATATATTCTAGATTCTTTACACATAAAGTGAAATATTTCAAACCTTTTTTTGTTTTTTTGTATCTTGATGATTATGGCTTACAGCTCATGGAAATGAGATACTGGAAAAATCCAGTATCTCAAAAATATTAGAATAAAGAATTTATAATACAGCAATTATAATGTCGACCTGAGAAGAGCTCTAATCAACTAATTAACTCAAAACACCTTTTTACTCAAAACACTGTTGCTCAGAGGTCCAAAGTCCTCTTTTCAGATGAAAGTAAATTTTGCATTTCATTTGGAAATCAAGGTCCCAGAGTCTAGAGGAAGAGTGGAGAGGCACAGAATCCAAGTTGCTTGAAGTCCAGTGTGAAGTTTCCACAGTCAGTGATGATTTGGGGTGCCGTGTCATCTGCTGGTGTTGGTCCACTGTTTTTTCTCAAGTCGCGAGTCAATACAGCCGTCTACCAGGAGATTTTAGAGCACTTCACGCTTCCATCTGCTGATGAGCTTTATGGAGATGCTGATTTCCTTTTCCAGCAGGACTTGGCACCTGCCCACAGTGCCAAAACTACTAGTAACTGGTTTGCTGACCATGGTATTACTGTGCTTGATTGGCCAGCCAACTCACCTGACCTGAATTATGTCAAGAGGAAGATGAGAGACACCAGACCCAACAATACAGACGAGCTGAAGGCTGCTATCAAAGCAACCTGGGCTTCCATAACACCTCAGCAGTGCCACAGGCTGATTGCCTCCATGCCATGCCACATTGATGCAGTAATTCGTGCAAAAGGAGTCCCGACCAAGTATTGAGTGCATAAATTAACATACTTTTCAGAAGGTCGGCATTTCTGTATTATAAATTGTTTATTCTAATATTTTGATATACTGGATTTTTGATTTCTATGAGCTGTAAGCCGTAATCATCAACATTAAAAAAGGTTTGAAATATTTCACTTTATGTGTAATGAATCTAGAATATATGAAAGTTCCACTTTTTGAATTAAATTATGGGAAAAAATTAACTTTTCCACGATATTCAAATTTTTTGAGATGCACCTGTAAATATTTGCTGTTAGTGTCAGCAGGACTTTCCAGGTGCTGCAATTTAAGAATATTTGAATCACCTAAAATTTATTTCTGCATATGTTGATTCTATTTTTAAACATATCTTTCATGAAAAAAAAAAATAGGGTTCTAGAGTACACATCTTAACCAGCACCTGTAGAATTACCGATTTCTGAGTTGACCCTGTTTTAATATTTGGATTCACAAATATTTTATTTCTAGATTTCTAGGTGAAACAAGTAGAAACCATTAAAAATTAGTCAATATTCTATTATTTAATAGAAGATGAATTAATGTCCTGTTTTAGTATGTGCCAAGAAAAACAAAAATTAAATCAAAAGCTGTTTTCCTGTTTCCCATTTTTATTTCAGAACAAAAAACAAATGAAAATAATGTACACAGACATTAGGACTTTTGTTGTTTTAGTGTTTATTGTTGCTATAAACTAATATGCAAAACTATATACATGATTTTCACCAACGATGCTTATAGAAGTGATATTTTATTTGTCTAAACTACTGTACATTTGACCACACATTTAGGGAGCCAGCTTTGAGAATAATTACAACAGTCAAACTTTTGCAGTGTGTTTTGAATTTCAAAAATATTAATTTCCCTCCTAATAATAATATCTAACAATAATCTTTTTCATTAAGACCACCCATAGTTCTTCTTTTAATAACCCAAAGCCTCGAAATTACAGAAACATGGATATTTCCTTCATTAAAATGCCAGTCTAGTGATATGAAAGTCAGCGAGAATGAGCAGCTGCAAATGAAATGTCTGGTTGGTATAAAGAGCAAACCTCAAAACCTCAAGAATCTCTTAGCAGTAATTTCCTGTGGGATTTCCTACAAAGGGCTTCTAAATTATCTTTCCAAGTTCCCATCTGCACTAATTCGAGACCAGTTGTGCTCTGTGTCTTATGACAATCCTGACTGTCATCAGAGCACTGGAAACTGTTCTCAGTGCAGCGCAAAAACTTCTACTCAGAGCCACTAAGCTCTCTATGTGCTACCTAGACCATGGACCTCCTACACTGATAATATCACCAAGCTAATATCGCCATTTCCATTTCCCTCTTTTTCTCTCTTTTCCACTATCACTATTCTTTTTTAATGTCTCAAAGTGATTTTTTTTGCATGTATCCTAAGCAATGTATGACTAGTAGCCACCATGAAACTTTGGAATATTACTTTTAAATCATATCTGCAGTGTTGATGCTATTTATGCAAAGTTTGTTTTGTTCCATTGTCACGTGCACAACCGTGTCTCATTATTTCCATCGTGAGCATGTGTAGCAGATTAGCTTCTGGTTTGTTTGGGCACTCTAGTTGTGGTAAGCAGTCTCCTCTTTCCTTTCTTTCTCTCTTTCCAGCTCTGTGATTAACCAGCGTTTCATTGGCACAAGGCTCATATAGAATATTTCAATGTGAACTTCCATTTAGCTTCATTGCATGAAGAGTTAGCGCAGGTATCACAGACCATAGATCAGTACACAGATATCACAGTGACAGACCACATGATCTTTTCATGGACAAGATAAACACTAATGCTAAGCATCAGCTTAGCTGGAGCATATAGTACATCATATTCTATGGACCATTATATTTACATGCAGCTATCTGTATCTGTTTACTGCTTCAAATATCTGTATCTGTATCTGTATCTGAATGTGGACATGGTCTAAATAGGATGAGGTTTATTTATCTAAATGTGAACCCCACTACTATTCCCTCAAAAAAATACTAGACAAAACCCAAGCCTGCTGGGAAATGATGGAAAATCTAAATTTTATATAACAACAAATAGCACAAATACTAATTCACAGAACCTAACTTTATTCAACCCCTAAACTTCTACAGTTCCTCAAACGCAACTCGGGTTCATAACTCTCCCGACCAGATTCCCTGTGGAACTTTCTGGCAAGCTTTCTATCTAATATAAAAGAGGAAGCTAGCTAAGTATCTTTCAGAAAACAATGGCTATGTCTCAATCTAGGCCGTGAATCAGTATATCGCATACATGAGTTTGGGCACTGGTAAAGACCCTGGTTCACTACACGTTGGGACACTGATGTGTACTGATGTGATGTGATTGGGACACACAATTACGTACTCGCATTGTAAAATGTCACCAAAAATCAAAAACGTACAAATATTTAAGTTTTTTATGTGAATTTGCTAACTTGATCACATGCATTTCTGTCATGGTATGTCAAGTAGGATCGTAGGTTAGCTAGTTTTTGGGTTTTTTTTTAAATCATTAAACACTTAAAATTCGTTAGACTCAAACAAACATATATAGAATGTTAAATAAAGTTAAAAATCATTAATGTAAGTAATCATTTGAGAGCTACAACAACAATAACGAGCTGCTTACATTTGTAGACGAAGTTGAATGAGAGTTCGTCCCCCATTTGTTTTGAGCTGAGAGGCTTCAGAAAATATGACATCATTTCCAGTAAGGGAACATAGTGAGCGTCAATGCTCCCTGGTTTTTGCAGTGCATTGTGGGAATTTTTAGGGAGCAAACTTACCAGTGCACTGGAAGGATACTGCAAATGAGACCACCCTTAAAATGGCCGACTCCTTGATCAGTGCCTTGACTACTGAACTAGGGAGCTGATTGAGATGCACCCAATGTTATCTGCCACAAGAAGCAGGTTTAGAAGCAGGTTTAGAAGCAGGTTTCAGTGGCTACCCAGGTAAGTTTGCATTTAGTTTGAGCACTCTGTTTTTTTTTGTCTCAACAAGGTGGATTGGTTGTTAGTGGTTTTCACCACTATGGTAATATACACTACATGGCTACCCTGCTCCGGAGCAGGTTTTATTCTGGGTAAGAAAATGCAAACCCAAATTGGACCAATCAGCTATGAGCAAAGTGATATAAATCTGACAAATAATAATTCAGTAATTTGATTCAGGGTTAAAACCCGGGTTGATTGAGAAAGTTGATAACCAGTGTCCTGAAACCTGTTAACCTTAATTAACCCGGATCGGATTTATTTGGTTGTGTCAACTCAAAACTTACTCTGCAGCTCTGAGTTTGTTCAATTCGCTTCGTGCAACAGGCTTCAGGGATTTGTTGTTTACAGTTGACAACAAGTTCAACAGTTCACACTTTGTAAACAATATCCACCTAATAATATTTGATTAGATTTACTAAAGTTCGCACACAAAATTCGTAAATGTCCTAATAGTATAACATGAGCATGGAGGAAAGCAGAAAGTTTAGGTTCTCTCAGAATTAATGGCTTCATGTTTTTGTTCTCTGCCCAGTTTCTTGAGTACTAGCACTGTTTGGCTGTGTGTGCATACACATGTTTAAGTGTGTGTTTAATTCAGTGTAATCAAGCTAATGGAAGCCATAGTGGCGCTCGCCTTGTCCGCTGACATCGTGTTTACTTTGGGGAGAGCTAGCATGTAATCAGCGAATAGTTCAGACGCTCTGCCAGCTCTGGAAAAAGGCCCATGCACTCACCCGTCCCACCTCTTCATCTTCAAAGCTAAAAAGATAAAAATCCTCTGCCAGCCTGGTCCACCTTCGCTAAACAACCTTTTATTCTACGCTAATTTCGTTAGTCCTCTTACGTAATAAGCATACCTGTTGTTTATCAAGAAGCATCTCCAGCTGCTGGAGTGATAAGATGGCTAGCAACTGTGCTGTTTGTTTTGATCACACCTAGTGTAGCATTAGTGGTTTGTATGTGGGTCACTAATGCTAGCCTCAGGGCAAAGCTGCACAGATGTGTGTACCAGCATGAAGCCTGGCTGTCAGATAGCGTTCTGTTTGCTAGCAAGTAGCCAAGTATGTGGCCTTGCAAAATGAATGTGCAGTTAATGAGTGGCAGACTATGCTAGAGTGGACTATGCTAGAGTCTGACTAAATTAGCCTTATAAAATACACAGCTGGCCAACAGTTCTCTCTTTGAGAGTTTGCAAGTTTGAATCATAACATTGCCCCAACTCAGAAAATCAGTTCTCAGGGTAGGAAGGGTGCCCTATTCCCATCTTTCTCGAAGGTGATGCTAACAAATCACAGGTTAGGGCTTATATGCAGGACAGTTATTGTGCTCTTCCAAGGGAACATTTGTTTAAGATCAGGTAACAGCAATGTTTTAAATGATTTAAATGAATACTGAGACTGGAGATTTGACAGAAAGCAGAATAAGTTGCTCCTTGGTCCCTCTTTGGGTTAACTACAGTTTGTTTTTTATTTGAAAGTTTGACTTATATGATAAAGTGTGGATTATTTACCAGGGGGGCACGGTGGCTTAGTGGTTAGCACATTTGCCTTGCACATCCAGGGTTAGGGTTTGCATGTTCTCCCTGTGCTTCAGGGGTTTCCTCCGGGTACTCCAGTTTCTTCCCCAGTCCAAAGACTTGCATTGTAGGCTGATTGGCATTTCCAAATTGTCCATAATGTGTGAATGGGTGTGTATGTGTGTTTGTGATTGTGCCCTGAGTTCCCTGGGATAGTCTCCAGGCTTCCCACAATCCTGTGTAGGTACAGCAGTACAGAAAATGGATGGATTATTTACCGACTGATTGCCCACATGCTCAATTACCCCAACACTCATAAACACCAAAGACATGTATTATGACCTTAAGTAATACACTTTTCCTCCACAAATGTCCCCATGCATTTTCATCTATTCCCATAATTCTGAGGATAGCAGTTGCCCACACAGATAGTAAAGCATGGTACACATCCACACAGCACTACATTTAACATAGTCTGTCCATCCATTCTACCCATAATGCCAATTACAACTGATCCTCACCATATGCAAAATCCCAATTCAAGTCAATTTTGGCTGGAATGCCCAGAAGAGTCATAATCGATCACTGACTGATTCTTTAAACAGGAGCTTCCCAGATCTCATACCACTGACACTCGTGAAAAATGGCATCTGGCATCTGGCAAAAGTAGCCTAGTTATTTTACGTTCTTTTCTTTTCTTTTTGTTGTCAGAGGAACTAATCCAGACGACACACCCCTGAGCTTCTGATGCTCCCCCAGAGGTCCTGTGCCACATCTGGAAGTAATGGGCTTCAGACAGGAACCAGCTGGGAATAGAATGGAAGGTGGTGGAGGAAAAGTAGCTTTAGATATCGTGATTGAAAACAAGTTCCTGAATAGTAACATACAGTATATCATTAATATAAACTCATCATGAGGGGTATCCGTGCTTAGTGGTTAGCACGTTTGCCTCGCACGTCCGGGGATGTGGGTTCGAATCCCGCCTCCGCCCTGTGTGCACAGAGCTTGCATGTTCTCCCCGGGTTTTGGGGGTTTCCTCCCCCAGTCTAAAGACATGCACTGTAGGCCGTTTGGCATTTCCAAATTGCCCTTAGTGTGTGAATGTGTGTGATTGTGCCCAGCTATGGGTTGGGACCCCGTCTAGGGTGTCCCACGCCTAGTGTCTCGAGTTCCCTGGGATAGACTCCAGGCTCCCTGCGACCCTGCGTAGGATGGATGGATAAACCCATCAATAATGTTAAAGCCAGAACTACTGTCAGCACTGCTGTTATAGAAAAGGAATCCACACTTTATGATTCGAGAATTCAACATTGGTATCAATTACCAATAATTAATATCAAGCCTCTGTAGCCTTTCATTACCTTACTCCTATAAGGTTCTATCTAACCAAGACAAAACCTTATAATACTAAGGTCAAGTTCTTACATGAAGCAAAACAACAGAGCTATCTTATAGTCTAGAGCACTCGAGAAACATACCCTTGCTGCCATGTCATTTGGGACACTACTCACTAAGATGGGTTCCCACCATCAGAACCCTCTCCATTATCCACACTCTCCTTCATTATCTGTTGAGAAACCACCCAAAAGCCTTTAAAGCAGCTTGTGTAAACATGGTATCAGCCTAAGTGCACTGTAAATGTACTCTGGAGGACACAGGCTTGTCATTACGGAGGCAAATGGAAGCTTCTAGAGACTGGGAGACGCAATTAAGGGTCAGCTGGAAATGCAACAAGCAACGGCCATAAAAAACTAAACAAACAAGGATGAGGAGGACAGTTTTATTTGTTAGCATGTTTAGTTATGAGCACACATGGTTTAAAAGGCCAAAGAATTAATAATCTGGGTTGGATACATTTTAGGAAGCAGATTAAAGGGATTATAAGGCTGCAGTATGAACATGACATTAGCCCTTAAATACAAGCCTTAGGGTCTGTGTCATCAGTTCATGGAAGACACTACCTCAGCGCTAATGACAGTGCCGTGTGTGTGTGTGTGTGTGTGTGTGTGTGTGTGTGTGCACTTTAAACTCCAGTAAATGGAAGCAGGGAGTTTGAAAAGGCATACTTAGAAGAAATATATGAAGGGTGTAGAGGACTCAAATATACTAAAATTGACATCACTTCATAACACAAGGATAAATTATAAACAATATACTAAATGACAGTGGGATTGTGTGCATTCTGCTAGTGTGTGTGTGTGTGTGTGTGTATGTGTGTGTGTGCGCGTGTTATGTGTCTCACTAATTACCTCCTGTCTTTGCTATCTTATGAGACAATCAGTAGCTACCAGCTGCAGAGCTACTCTTCTCTGAACTCCAGTGTGTGTGTGTGTGGTGGAGGAACAGAGGTTATCACTCAATTTGTATTTCTGATTGCAGACCCAGATAACTTCACAAGACAGGGGAAAACACCCGGAGTTAGGCTGGAAAAACTCACCACTTCCTCCTCCCCGAGTCAACTTTGTGACATCTCACCATCTGATAACAATCACTGCTACCACGTTACGTAATCATGTTCACAGTCTTGCTTTGTAATACCCAGCAAGTACTTTGCTCAAAAGGAGATAAACAGGAAGTTAACATCCGTATATGAGTAATTCCTACAGGCTAATTAGACGGCCCTGGGAAGTCTGTTCTGTCACTCCTTCCTCATTTTCATTTCCTATTCTTGCCTGAAGCTCTAAATTAGCTTATTTTCAACAAACACTTGACATCTGATGTATTTTTGGTTGACAGGATGTGAAGAATATATGTGAAATGTATAAAACAAACATGTGACAGGATTACAGACAGATTTATTCTGCAATTCCCCTATTTATAAGCCTCTCTGCCAGTATAAATGAGTGAACATAGACTACATAGAATTCCTAAAATTCCTAACTGACCCTGAGATACCTTAATGAAATAGTAGAACTGGACTGAAGGAAACCGCTTCTCTGGACGTGGTTAAACAGCCCACCCTAAGAGAGTTCTCGTCCTTGGAAAACATCAGCCAGAAACACATCTGTATCCAGCTGTTTTGAGAAAGTGCGTTTTTGTGTGTGTGTGTGTGTGTGTGTGTGTGTGTGTGTGTGTGTGTGTGTGTGTGTGTGTGTGTGTGTGTGTGTGTGTGTGTGTGCGTGCATGCGTGCATACACTGTATGTGAAAAATAAATATAGGGGAGGCATATGGGTTAAAAAAAAAAAGTGAAGAGAGAGAGAGAGAGAGAGAGAGAGAGAGAGAAGAATCAGCATGAATTCACAACTCATATTTCATAACAAGTTGCACTTTGTAAAGAAAAAAAAAAAAGAAAAAATCTGATGGAAAAAAAACAAGTCTATTGTAGCTTAAAGGAAAAACCCACCCTGACTGAATCCTTATAATTAACTTATAATATTATATAACCTTATAATTGATCTTCAATGGCATCCAAGATATATTTCGGAATAAAATTATGAATTGACTTTTTTAGTTTAAACTTCTTTCATCAACATGTTTTCACTTTGGCTTCAAAATTGTTATTATTTTGTCTTCTGGGAAACATGTAAATATCTTATGTAGCTTCTGAAGGGCAGTACTAAATGAAAAAAAAAGACCTTTAAGTAAAATAATAACAATTTACACCGATCATCCTGTTCAAGTTTACACCCCCCTGGCTCTTAATGTATCGTGTTGCCTTCTTGAGCATCAGTGAATGTTTGCAGCTTTTGTAATAGCTGTGTACAAGTTCCTCAGTTGTCCTCGGTGTGAAAAGATGGATCTCAACATCATATAGTCACTGTTGGAAAGGGGTCAATTATGCAGAAGATGCTGGAAAAGCAAAGAATGTGCAGGACCTGGAGGATTTTTCTGAAGAACAGTGGGCAGTTTAACTGCTCAGGACAAACAAGACTCATGAACAACTATCACAAAACATAGAAACAGTCGTTGATCATCCAGGTAACAACACATAGTATTAAGAATCAAGTGTATGTAATTTTGAACTGGTTCATTTGTGTAAATTCAGTTATTATTGTGTCTTGTGGACTATATGTAAACATATGTTATGTGAAATAGCTTATTCAGGGCGGTACTATACAAACAACATACAATTTAGATTTTTTTTTTTTTTTTACTCTTATTTGTTTTAAATCATTAACATTTTGCAGATACTGGCATATGTACACTTATGACAGCAACTGCAAGTGTGCTACTTGACAAATAAGGAAAAGGCAGTGTTATGAATAGGGAATGATGCAGTCATTGGACAGTATTTCAGAGTAATCATTATTCCAGGAAATCATTAATATTAATAATATGGTATGGCAGAATAGATAATGTCAAAACAACACCAACAACAATAAGTAATACATGTTATTTAATGTCCCCTTTGTTACATACAGATACCGTAATCTACTGAATAGTATGGTTAATGTAATATGAATTTTTCATAGCGCTCCACCCCAGACTTTTCCTTGCGTGTCTCTTTGAGCAATACCAAACTTCCAAAATATTTAAAAAAAACTTATTCATTAAAGGACAAACAATTATAAAATGATGATCGATTAGATAAAGCAGGGATGAAATTCTTGTATTCTCAACACCAGCTAGACGTCTAAGGTTTATTTATGAATAAGCTTCAAGCCACGCACTGATGTATCCAGATATGGAGTATAAATCATGAAGTATAACTCATTCTTCATGAGGGAATTTTGCCCTTGACAGTAAATTTTCCAAATAAACCCGTGACCACACCATAAACTTAATTACAAGCACAAAGCAAGCTAAGCACTTTTCTCTCAGACCCACAATACAGTACAGTTCACACAGGTGCGTTCCAGAGAGAAAGGGCCCTTCTCTATGTCCTTTTCCTATTTAGCCATGCATTCTAACAATGGTACAATGAAAGAAATGAAGAAAAGTGCGTGTGTGGGCTTGGCACATCACATTAAACTTGTCAATGGCTATTATCTATGCTCCAGTTACAGCTAGCAATTACAGATGACCGCCTACAATTTTAGCCTGGGCTGGGCAGTGTTTCTGATACATATATTTGAAATATGTGCTTCAAGTACAAATATATTATGGTCACAGAAGAAGAATTGGTATGAAAATGCTTTTGTATTACAAAAATACAGAAAATAATTTGATTCCGGTGTGGGGTTTTGAGTCATGCCAGAGCTGGTTTATGTCTAGAAATTGCCTGCAGCACCAAAAAGAGCTTGTGAACGGCGCAGTAGCTTCTAGAAACAGTCAGGGAGGAAATGCAGAGGTATCAATGTGTTAGGTAACTTGTTGCATGTTGCAAAATCTATAACTGTTATGATTGATGTTTACATTAATTGGTAATATCATATTATCCTATAATTATAATATGATTCTATAAGTGCTCGAGGTACGAAGTAGGAAAAAAACATGGACACCTCAGATGTATATAACAGCGAACTGTATAGTCAGTGTCATAGATTTACCAAGCAAATATATCTGTATGTTGATTAATCTAAAACAACTACATGTGTATACAGTACAGTATAACTCATTTAAAGGTAAGGAGTGCTATTTTGTTTAGTGTTGATGCTGTGCATAGCCATATTAATTATAAGTAATGTTCAACCACTTCATCAGTCCATACAGGATTTTGCAGAGTTTTTGTTTGAGATTGTCGTGGCCAAAAATGCTTGATTTTGCTGCAGCGTTTTTCAAAATTTGCAATGCAATTTGCAGAGTTTTTTCTGGGGTTTTTTTTGCAGTTGCAATCTTTCACAGTGATGTTTGTTGGTAAATGAGACCTTTTAGCTGTACTCATGTTTGACACACATAAATCAAAGAGGGCTTTGGCTGAATTGTGATGATGCATTGTGATGATGTCACATGGTGTGTTGTGATGATGTCACATGACATGTCTTAGCCCAAAACTGCGGAAAATCTGTGGTAATTTTGAAAAATTGCAAATTCCTCCAAATACTGCGGAGTTTCCTTGATTTTGTGTTAATTTCTGTGATTGCAAAATCGCAGAAATTAAAAACTGATTAACACAGTTCCAAACATGTCTTAACACATTGTGGTGCCTGTAAAAAAAAATCTCAACTTTTCATATCCAACTGAAAACATGGAGCAAAATCAAGACAGTCAGAAAAATCACATGAAAACACCCAAAGATTAAAATGAATTAGCCTAGCACAACAGCACAACTTGCACTGAAGGGAATCATTCCTGGTACCAAGCGCCTGTGGTTGTTTCATACAGCAGGTCAACTAGAGTTAACTTATCCATTAGTAAAATGAAGTTTACTGTATTGAAAGATGAAAAATTGCTAGTATGAGGCGAAAAAGCAGTCTTAATGATAGATCCAATCTGGGTAACCCTAGCTAGTTGTGTGTGAGGCACTAGCTAGCATTGTTGAGAAGCTGATCCTGAAGATGAATAAATTATAGAAAATTTATTCTTTAGTTTTTCTTATCCTTATACAATACCTGAATATTTGCGATGATATACAGCAGAATATTCGAAAACCAAAATAATCAGACCTATTAGCTATGATTATCTCTTTCCAACAGACAGAGGGAAAATATAACATCACATTAACATCTGTGGAATAGTAACAGGTTAGAAAGAAACAGAATAATGGACTGAACCTTCCTGATTTAGCAGTTACCACCAGCATGTTTTATGAAGGATAGTTAGTTTTAGCTATCATCCAGTAGAATTCTAAAATTAGCTTTAACAACTTAATTTACATTATGTCCCTGCTGAAACCCTCATAGAATTTGTAATGGTTTTAATAGTTATAATGGGAATTGTATTGGTTTTAATAGAAACTGTAATGCTCCCTGTGGGTCTCTACTGGTAATTTGTTGCCTTCTATTGGTGGCATATTATGTCTAGTAGATACTATTAATGACCAATAATAGTAATGGTTTTAATGGTTAGATGATGGTTTGTAATGGTATTTGTATGGGAAACCATTTCTGTGTGTTTCTGTTGTTGTTTTTTTCAGCAGGGATTTAGGTGCAGTATTCTGTAGTTTATTTTGGCACCTTTTGTATTAAATATCAAAATACTTACCTACTGTAGTTGCCCTAAGGTATAATACCCTACTATAGTTGTCAATACTGTTGCCATTAATGGTTAGCTTATATGTTATTTTTCTATCACAGTCACAGTAGACTAATCACTGAAAAGGAACTCTGTTCAATGCAGGTGAGGTCAGTGAACTGGCCACACAAGTTTCTTTAGCATTAGACCACCTGCGTCCAGATAACGCTGACCCCACTTTGACCTTATTCATGCTTGGACACTTGAGCTAATGTATTGCGTTTCTCCATTCGGATGGGTTTGTTGAGGATGCGGGTTATATTTTGACTGTACTCTTCAAAATAGTGTTAATCAACTTAGCATTCATGTTCCAAACTGATGTACACTTACAATACAGATAACACCTGAAGCCCTGAGATTACACCACATGAGCCATCAAGAATAATGACTATGACAAAGTCTTGATACTAATGAATACTAGACAAGAATTGTAATGTTTACTTTTTTTCAAAAGTTGACTTTGGGTCTCATTGTAAAACTACCCTTTGTGATGACAATTGTGATACAACAGTTTTAATATGCTTTTTGCTTATGCTACTTAATTATAATAATCTTAATAACCCAACACTAATTTAACAATGACTGATTGTACCAGTGCTCAATGAAATTTGCTTGGCTGGTATTTGAGTGTAATGGAGTCAGAAGGTTAGTATTGACAAGTCATCTATCTCTGAACTCTGATGGCGAGACAGGACGAATCAGCATCCATAAACCTGATCAGTCAATGATGAATTTTATGTTAGTGACCAGGGTCTCTTTCTGGCAATCAATAGTCTGGTGTATTAGCAGAATCTACAAAGACATACTCAAAAATATGAACACTATACAAATGCAGTAGAAACAGTCTGGATGGTAGAATATATACATAGATTGAGTAAACTGCTCATGAGTCATTTTGGCCACCATAATGATATATTTGAAGTTTATTATTTTGTGCGAACCAGCCTAAACTAAACCATTGTTAGAGCCTGATGTGTTCTAGTGGCTTTTCAGCAATCCATTTCATCAGCAGATTCATACATCACTGTTGACTTTACATCAGTTTATGTCGATACTTCACCCTGAATCGACATGCTATTCTTTCTAGTGCTTACCCATGAAAAATATTCATCTCATGCTCGTATCAGCACTTACGACATTTCAGTCACCTTGTTTATTGTAATACGATGAGGCATCATTCGGTGTGAAGGGTAGTTAACTAATGATGTGTCAAAACATTGATCCCTTGGTTTTTCCTCTAGGTTTTTCTCCCCACTGAAGATCTATATTCATCAATCGGCACTGAATCATGTCACCGTCCATAACAACTAATCTACAATCATGATGAGAAAATAGAGATTTAATATTGGGAGTACCATGTAAATGTACCATGTACCAATCTGTAAATAGCTACAATCCTGAACTGGTGAAAACAGTTTATAAACGCTGCTTATGAACAGCCATGCCTTAAAATGGAAGGCGGGAATGAATATTGTCTGGGGCAGTGAAATCAGTGCATTGACCTGTCAGTGTCAATACGCCTGTGTGTGAATATGTATAATTAACTAATTTTAGGGCAAGACACAACAGGTAGAAATGACAGTCTAACAGGTAGACCATGTAGAAAATGATGATGATTTTTAAATTAGTTAAACATGTCTTCTTTTGTTTGTTTAATATTTGTTTAATGTTTTTGTCCATTACTGACCACTGCATTGAGACAAATTTTGAGAAAAGCTTAAGCTTTTCAAACTTGCCAAAAATCACATCGTCATATATCCCTAAAAACATGTTTCCTGATATATACAATATACTGTATGTAAAGCTAGTTGTCATTATGATATACATGTTAATTTCCATTATAAACATGGTGGCGGTAGTGTCATGGCTTGGGCTTGCATGGCTGCTTCTGGAACAGGCTCACTAATCTTTAATTGATGATGTAACTCATGATGGTAGCAGCAGAATGAATTCCGAAGTCTACAGAAACATTCTGTCTGCCAACTTACAGAGAATTGCATCCAAATTAAACGGGAGGAACTTCATCATGGAGCAAGACAATGACCCAAAACACACTGCCGACACAACAAAGGACTTCATCAGGGGGAAAGAGTGGAGGGTCTTAGACTGGCCAAGTCAGTCACCAGACCTTAACCCAGTTGCTCAATTGCATGCATTTCACCTCTTGAAGAGGAGACTGAAGGGAGAAACAAACACCAACTGAAAGAAGCCGCGGTACAAGCCTGTAAAAGCATCACAAAAGAAGAAACCAACAATTTGTTGATGTCAGTGAGTCGCAGGCTTGATGCAGTTATTGCAAGCAAGGGATATGCAACCAGATATTAAGTGTTATTTACTTTAATTTACCTCAGGACTTGTCTGTTCCTATACTTTTGCTCACCTAAAAATTGGGTGGTCTAATACAAAAGGTTCTATGATTTATGTTGTTTAACACATCTAGATGTAAATACCAGGAAATAAAAGCTGAAACCCTAAACTCTCGTCTCATATCCATAGTTCTCAAATCCAAATGCCTTTGGTGTATAGCATAAACAAATGAATTGGCCTTACTATTCCAATAGTTTTGGAGGGGACTGTACATCCATCCATCCATTTTCTATACTGCTTATTCTACACAGGGTCACAGGGAGCCTGGAACCTATCCCAGGGGACTCCTAGTCCTAGTGATTTTTTTTGTTGTTGTTTTCATTAAATATAAAAATACTTATTAGAATATCAGTCATTAATCTTGGCTGATTAAAGTTTTATATATTGTTATACATGAAATATTAGAGACTAAAAGTGCATTTCATTTGTCGCATTCATTTGAATGAACAAAACAGCACATGTCAAACTCAAACTGTATTTATTTCCAATAACACAGCTTACAGCATCGTAACCAGTATTAACATCTGATACAGCACTGAGCAACTCGCAGGTTAATTACCTCTCGTCAGACAAAAGAGTAATAAAGTCAGGTAGGGAGGGATCCATGAGCAGCTGAAGCTCATGTGGAATCGATTTGGAGATAACTTTCACACCAGCTGGGAATTTATGGAGTCGTGAAAACATAAAGTGTTTTTACTGCCGTGGTTGAAGAGCACCAGAGTCACATTGCTAAAAACGAATTTGAAAGTATCTTGTGGCAAATACAGGCATTTTGCTTCTTTTACTGTAATGGTAAACTTGCAATATGTGATAATGTGGGACACATACACACACACACACAGTGACTACTTCCTTTATCCTTTCAGACTTTCATCAGCTTTAGCCCCAGTTTGCAGCTGGCAAGCTCAACACCTGACTTGTCACTAAACACACGCCCATACACACGCACACACACACACACACACACACACACGCAAACGCACACACACAATCTCATTGGTGTTGACAGGTCTGGTATTTGGTTATGGTCCCCAAACAAGTAGTGGTGACATACTGTGTGTGTGTGTGTGTGCGTGTGTGTGTGTGTGTGTGTATGTGTGTGTGTGTGTGTGTGTCACTATTACACAAGGTCATTCTACCAAACAGAAAAATATATAAGCCATTTTCCACAGTTCCAAACTCGACTAAAAATATTCGCAGGACAATATGAATATTCATATCTCTATCGATCCAGGTGTATGTCAGTTTTGGTCCTTCAAGACACTGATAGCGTGAGAGAGAGAGAGAGAGAGAGAGAGAGAGAGAGAGAGAGAGATGAAGGTCGATAAACAGTCTTTTTATTGGCAGTGGACTGAATGTCTTGCCAATGAGAGAGTGCTCTAAGCTGTGGACGTTATTGGCAAGTGATATTAATGAACCGCCCAGAGTGACAAGGGACAAAGATCAATGACACACACAAACACTGAGCATATACTTAACTGGGATCATCCAGAACAAGGGTTAGAATGAAGAAATAGCTGTCTAGATTTATTTGCTTAAGAATAAATGTGGGATTCTGTTTTTTTGTGCTGTATATGCGAGTGCAACTGTTCATACGGTATATCTCCCCATACTGAAGCCAGAGTCACACATTTAACCAAGAACAATTTAACTACAGAGACACTTCCCCCAATGTTTAAGTCATTTAGTTCCACATTTTCTTTCCTCACTACCTGTACGCCATAACAGAGCGGATATTAAAACCACCGTCTACGTACATAAAACAGCTAACTCCTCACATAAGATTACTTCCAAAAGTGCAATAAATTATAATTACTTCCAAGAGAGCATCATTTTGCCTGGCTGAGCTAAAGCGGAGTCAAGCTGGTGTACTAGATATGTGTTCACGAACGCTGGGAACTTTCCTAAAGAGATCAATCCCATTCCAACACAACAGCTCGAAATAATCAGTAGCCTATAACTCATTAGCTATGAATGAGAAATGAATTCTCCAGATATACGGTGTTAGATTACGCTGTAAGACCAGATATACACAAAGCTGTCATTATCTCTAGCCTACAGTATTCATTTGTGCTGGGAAATAGTCATAAGGAAGCTTCAGAGCAGACGGGAAATGAGGAGACAAAGCAAAAACAACCAGGCAAAGTGCACACTACTGTACTGTTTAATCAAAACCACCATAAACAAGCAATATACACACTAATAGCCCTACAACTACTTTATAACACAGCGCTACTAAATTCTTGAATCTGATTGGCTGCCAAGCAAATCACAGCTTTATATTAATGCACTCCGTCTAATATATTAACGTTTCTATAGTAACAGCTAATTCACAGGGACCTGCATGGCAGATGCTCCACATAATCTAAAACAAATTATAAATAATTTTTAAATTAGCTACCTTTAATATAGTGAGGATTCTGTAAGGGGACTATTTAACATTCAAGGAAGGAGTCTCCAGTGTCAGTGTTAATTTTATGCCATGGGAAAGTCTTCAGGACAGAGGACTTTGCACTTTCTGATTTCTCAGTAACATGACAATCTGAATATTTTTTTTTTGGCTTATTATCTCTAAGCAAGAGAAAAAAGAGGCTGGTGAGGGAATGGCTATTTATAGCTGTTATAAAATAAGTGATAACAGGAACTAACTTGTTTTGCGGACTTTCCACAACATTAAACGTACCTATAAACTGCTAAAAAGTATGATGTGCTAGTCTTTAATGAACAAATACGTCATTGTTGCCAAATTGCTGTGATGTAAGAGAAACACTTTGTTTAGACTTTCCAAAACAATCTACTGTAGCTCCATAAGAAAATTAAAACATTATGGACCTTCACATTTAAACGTGTTTCGATCATAGTTGTAGCGTTCTGAGTGAAACTCTAACACCAAAACCTTTCCAGCCATTTAGAAAGAATTTATAAGGTGTGGTATGAGCCGTAGCATGTCTCACAGTAATGGAGTGATTCACAAACACAACCACAAGCACGCAGATTCCAATCTGAAGCATCTACCTTGGGTTTCTCCTTAATCTACCACTGCGCCACTGAATGAGGATGATGTCAAAAATTTCTGAAGAAAGGTTTTTTTATTTGTCATATCCATGACTCTAAACATTTTTGCCTTCAGACTCAAACTGCTGCTATTAGACCTTGGTTCAAATGTACAGAGCAGCCATTGCACATATTCCAGCTTCCCTGACAAATTATAGGTTTGTTGGAGAAGTTCTATCATCAGCAAGAGAACAAGTGAAGTAGTTAGCATACCCATCACTCTTGAAGGAACTTTTCATGCTATCTGGCAGTAACAGATTGACTCACTACCCAAACCACAAGCACAGATCCCAACAAAAAGGATCTACCTCAGGTTCCTCTGCAATCTGGCATACTCCTCCACTGAATACACCAGTTCTGAAGGAAGGATGGATGTTTTATGTCATATTGAAGAAAACACACTTTTTGTTATAGATCTTTCTTAGACAGTGCACAATTTGTGGTTTATCTTTCAAATTATAGATTTGTCGGAGGACTTACTTGGTCAGTAAAGCAGGAATATCAAGTAGTTATGCTGCTTTCGACTAAAGGTTTAACTTGGAATTTCCTCAAACCCAAATTCAGCATTTAATGTAATGTCAATATGGCTGCTCACACCATCAGCATTAAATAAAACATCACTACTTTAAATGAGTTTATAGTAGTATGTATTTTAGATCAATCAACACTGTTACATTAGTTGGTTAAATCTATAACACTAACTATACAGTTTGCTGTTTTGAGAGAGCAAATACATCATAAACTCCACCCATCCATCCATGTTCCATACGGCTTATCCTACTCATGGTCACGGGAGGGCCTGGAGCCTATCCCAGGGGACTCAGAGCACAAGGTGGGGGACACCCTGGACGGGGTGCCAACCCATCACAGGGCTTAATTGCATAGCCTACAATGCATGTCTTTGGACTGGGGGAGGAAGCCAGAGTGCCTGGAGGAGGTCCCCGAAGCACATTTACTAATGTAAATGTAAATGTAGTGAGAGCATGCAAGCTTCACTCACTCAGGGCAAGGTGGGATTTGAATCCTAAAGCCCTGGAAGTGCCAGGCAAGCATGCTGACCACTAAGCCACCATGAGGCTGACCACTAAGCCACCACTAATCCCCCCCACCCCCACATAAACTCATGATTACTAATTTTATTTGGCTGTCTTGTTGCTAACATAACACACTTTCATTTAGGCTTCCATTGAAAATGACATGATTGCAAGTTCAGTCTTCCCATTCCTGAGTTAAATTGAATGCAGCATTAGCATTGGCGCCTCATCACTCTTGGAGACAAGCAAATGTTTTGAAACACCATGGACCTTGTAGTTAGTTATAGGGCTCTGCTTGCAACCAATTAGCACCAAATTTTATCCACCAATTCGGAAGTCATAAAGTGACTCACTAACACAACCACAAAAGACACAGATCCCAACAAGGATAATCTACCGTGGGGTCCTCTGTAATCTGCCAATGCTTCACACTGAAGAAGGGTGATGTCACTAAGCTCTGAAAACAGAATGGGTTGTGTCATATCCATCAAACACACTTTTTCTGTGAGTCTTAAACAGTCCATTAGTGGTCAACATCATTAGTTTTCATGTTTCCAAACAGACGGTTGACAGGGTTTTATCAGACTGGTCAAAAACTATTGCTACAAGACTAGAGCTTGGCAAACATCTGGAGTAGCCACTGCACAAATTTAGGCATTCCTACCAAATTATAGATTTGTTGGAATAATTACATGGTCATCAAAGAGAGATACATTTAATAATTAGCAGAAGCTACCAGTCATTCTTGGATATAAGTAAGTGGTTTCTGCTTGCATTTAAGCACACTGGATGATGTAGTTGTAGGGTTCTGTTTCCCACCATTTAACAAAAAATACTGGTGATGTCACCAACTTCTGAAGGAAGGATAAGTTTTCTATGTCATTCATGCAACCCCCCTTTACTTTGTAGGTCCTAGACTGTCCATTAGTGCCATGCATGACTAATCTACATGCTTCCTAAAAGAAGTTTGACAGGTTTCCACCTTTTCTGGGACAAATCTCTAACTACAGCTTGGTTAAAAAGTCTATATTAACCCCCTTTTGTGGCTTCCAAATGAAACATAGCACTGACAAATAGGGTGATAGATCCCTCAGTTTCTCCACTTTTGATGGAACTGGCCAATAGCACATTGCTTGTATGAACTATTAGATCTTGGTTTATGCTTCCAGCTCTGCTGTTATTGTGTGATTCTACTACTCAGTTGAACTCATGAATGAAACAAATCCTTATGACTGGGTTCAGAAACAATATGGCTATAATATCTTCTCATTTGTGCCCATTCTTGAATGTTTTCAACCTTAAAAGTTTTGCAGTACAATCACAACAACACTGCATCATTGTTAAAACTCTACAGAGTTCCCCTGACCTCCTCTGCATTGTTTTTCCTCCTCCACACTCTGAGACATGGCATATCAATTTTGTTATACCATCTGGGCTAGACTTGCCTCCAATTTGTAAAATCCAACGCAATGTTCTTTTGTCAAAAATAAAATATTACAGACCTTTGCTAACTAGGTAATAAATGTTACATGAATGTGTTTTGTGATATCAGTTTCATCTACTAGGTTTGAACCTTTTTTTTTTTAGATTGTTCTTTTAAGTTAAGTTGACATTGTACAACTAATAAAATCTTATCTCTATTATGTTACAGTGAAAGGTTATTTATTACAAATACTGATAAATGTATGCACTCTAGAAACAAATTGTTCCTGGTAAATCTGTTATGAGTTCTTTGGTTTGTCCCACCAGCAGAACAAACGAATGGTTTCTGAAAGATCCTAGTTTTCACTTTTAGATTGTGGCAGAAACAAAAATATTAACCCTTTATATTTTCAATTTTTTTACTTCAAATGAAACCATCCATTTTCCATACCACTTATCCTAAACAGGGTTTCAGGGGCCCTGGAGCTTATCCCAGAGAACATGGAGCACAAGGCATGGGACACCCTGGATGGGGTGCCAACCCATCGCATGGCACAATCTCACATACACACTACAGAATTTTCCCATTTTAAAATGTCAATTAACCTTCAGCACATGTCTTTGGACTTGGGGAAGAAACTGGAGTACCCAGAGGAAGCCCCCACAGCACGGGGAAAACATGCAAAGTCCACGCACACAGAGTGAGGGCAGGATTCGAATCCCCAACCCCAGAGGTGCAAGGCAAACATACTAACCACTAAGCCACAATGCCTAATATTCTTATGGCTCATATTTATATTCCAAGTTTCCTAGTTAAGTATCAATTGACTTTTTTTTTTTTTTTTTACAAAAATATAAAAATTCACTGGGTTTTTTTTGTTTTGTTTTGTTTTGTTTTTCCAAATTTGCACTCACAACTGATTACCTGCTAATAGGAGCATCCTCATGCATGAGAAGTGGTTCTGTGTGTCTTTGCTGTTCGCCAAAAATATAAATATATTAAAAGTTTGCTCATTTCAAATATTATTTTGCCCGAAGTCAATACGAATCGGGAAGTAAAACGGAACACCAGGGTTAACTGAATGTTATTTGTAAATCATATTTGGCTAGTAAACAGGAATGATGAACTAGATGAGAACCCACCTGTACCACTCGAGTCCTTGATCATAGAACCTGTCGAAGAAGTGCGGCTCTGCGCCCACAGCTCGGACGTCGGGATGCACGCGCAGGAACTCGAGCAGCGCGCGCGTGCCGCCCTTCTTCACGCCGATAATGATAGCCTGAGGAAACTCTTTACTCCCGAAGCTGTCGGATACTGACAGGTTGGAAATGTCCCCGGCAAGACTTCTTGTCTCTTCTTCAGTGACTCGTGCTAGAAAGTCTGGCTGGTTGGACGCGTTCCGGTCCTGATGAAGTTGGGTTAAAGTTGGTCTGCGCTCGTGCTGCGGAATCGGGGTTAAATCGCAGTATCCGGTCAGACAGTAGAACACATAGCTGACCAGAATGATCATGGTGAAGAACACGGACACTCTGGAGGGCGCTTTCAGGTGCGGGTTAAACCTTGTCGCCCAACATCCCATGGGTAGCTGTCCTTCTCAAGAGATAATGTTGGAATCATGCCGTAAAGCCAAATGTGCAAACTGCTGACATGAAAGCTGTAAGACTAACACTGTCCTGCTTCTTCCTCTTAAATCACTTGAGCCATGTCCCGCGCCGGCTCCTTTAATCCAAACCTCAAATTTAAACTATTCATTAATAATAGTATCATTCATGCTGGATGGATGGATGTGTCCTTATTTGTGTCCTAGTGTTCTTCTGGTTAGTGCGCTTCTGGTGCACAAGGTTACTAGTCCAGCAGACACCTCCCGTTTTGATGCTGGGCCACGCCCACCTGAAAGCCCCGCCCCTCCCATTTGTTGCTAATTAGGACTGTTTTTGAGCAAGAGTTTAAAAGTATCTTAACTTAAGGCTTATTTGCTGCTACTTGTATCAAAATAAACTGCACAGTCTAGCCATATATTAAACTCCACTTAGATGTGGTCCTCAAAATGTTCAGGCATATTTGCCATATATTACGGAAGTGGCCATGCATTATTTATTTATTTATTTATTTATTGTTTTGTTGTGATCACGACTTAATTTTCTCATGAACTCGACATAACAAAAGTTGTTTCTTCGTGATCACGACTACGGGACTCACTCAAGCTATGCGGATATAAAGTCCATCTCTACCGCGTGCAGTTCTTAAATTTATGATGGGGATGGCGAAGATGCCAACGTGCAGGCAACACCAGTCCCAGTCGTGATCACGAGAAAACAACTTTTTGTTATGTCGAGATCATGAGAAAATTAAGTCGACATCACGAGAAAACAACTTTTGTTATGTTATGTCGAAAGAAAGAAAAAATAATAATGCATGGCCACTTAGGGCTTCCGTAATATATAGAGTAGAAACATAACAGGGTATTCGAAATACTTTTTCTTTAAAGTGTCTGTGTTATTGCTAGAAATGTTTTGAACAGAAAGTCAATTTTTTTTAACTACTTGTTAGGCTAGTTGAGTAAACAGATATTCATTCATTCTTCATTCATCTTCAGTAAGCACTTCATCCTGTTCCCTGGATTTGCAGCAACGAGCTGAGAATACACCTTGGATGGGATGACATTTCCCCGAAACAGAAATATTACCATAAAAATGTTGAAGGTCTAACTAGGTACCCAGTTAGATTTCTTCTTCGAATGTATCACTAGTTATAATAACAAATAGTTACAGATTTAAAAGCTCAACTGTTATCCAAATGTGTTACATTTGCTGCGGTTTAGGAGAAAACTTTAATATATCTTCAGTATCCTTGTGGGAGGAAACCAGAGATCCCAGATGAAACCCAGATGGACCCACATAGGAAAACACTGCGACACTCCACAAAGACAGTAACTCAAGTGCAGGATTGAACTGGGGACCCTATTTCAAGCATTTAGTATGTAGGAGTTAAATTGAAATTGAATCACCGTAAAGGCTTTTGTGTTGCTAGTTTGACTTTTGACACTAGTTAGGATGGAATCAGATAATAGCATTTAAAAAGATAATATTAGTTGATAACTCTTATTTCTTGTGATATTTTAAACAGAATTCATACCATTTCTACTATAATAAGTTGCATTCATCACTAGTTAAGTTAGAAACAGAATTTTAAACAGCACTGACAATATTTTTAAATGAGAAAAAAAAGTATTAGGTGACTGTTATTTCTAGCAACACACTAAACTGAACCAAACTGAAGCATTTTATGGTTAAAAAAAAAAAGCTGCGAGATATGCCACGAACAACAATAGAAGTGAAATGTTATCTAAGGTATTTTAATGATTGGTACTTTCCTTAACTTAGTAGCCATGCCACAGTCACCACTGACTCACACACATACTCACACGGTGCAATATGTAGTGAGACACCTGTCACTAAGGTCACCAGCTCAGTAGGGATAGTCTCCAAACTGTCCGTAAACATCTTCTCTGTCTCTATCGGTCTCGCACAGACACAGAGTGCCTTCTCCTCTCTAATTAACGCTATGAGACAGGTGTCATTATGGCCCAGACTCGGTGGTGCCTGAGGCCAGACTAAAAACAACGCTATGTAACTGTGCCCAGACTCTTTGATGCACATGCTAGATGACTAATACAAACCACATCATGTCGTGATTCTTAATAATGAGGTAGAGGATCTTCAGGCTTGAGCCGAAATCAAACACGACTTGAGGTTCTAGATTCCTTCAATACATACGGTTCAGAAAGGGTTCTATGATTCCAGAGAAAATGGTGATTAAGATACTTCAAAGCATAATAATTAACTAAACCACATGGTTGTTAGATCAAAGCAGTTCCACATACCACCAGGAATGTCATGAAGTTTACTGTATTCCCTTACACACACACACACACACACACACACACACACACACACACACACACACACAGAGTGCTGCTGAATTCTCAAATGTTTGGTCAAAATGTGTTGATTCATTTTCTTTAACAGCAATAATGTGATATGTTACATTTCTTAGTGTTATTTTAAGACAAAGACTTCAGGAGAGAGAACAACCCGTAAGGGAATGATTGTTTACAGCTGCTCTAATGTTAGTGATAACAGGAATGAACTTGCATTGAAATGTAGCAATAAATGGAGGGGGAAAATCATGGCATGTAGTTCATTCATAACTTGAAAATCGGAATTGTTGGCAAATTGCTGTAGTGTAAGAGGAATAAAACACTTTGAGACATGCTGTTATGGAAAAATAATCCACTTTAAGGTGATATCATCATCATGGGGGCTAGTTGTGGATTATTTTCCTATAACAGTATGCTCCAATCTGTTTTATTCCTAACATAGGTCATTTTCTGATAGCAGAGATTATTTTGTCAGGTTAACATTATGCTTGGGCCAAAATGTGACAAATGTCCATCTGTGGAACTCAAAGTTGTTACCAGTGAGGAAAGCAAGAGGAGTGAAAATGTGACAAGTTAAATATTACTGCGGTCATGCTGCATTACTTCCACACATGGTCGAGAACATGATTAACAGTGTGGCAATTCATCTACTCAAGGACTTTTGTTCAAAACTCAATTCAAGTCAAATTATACTAACTATACAGGTGCATATAAAAAAAAGAGAATATCATGGAAATGTTCATTTTTTTCTGTATTTTATTTCAAAAATTGGAACTTTCATATATTCTAGATTCATTACACATAAAGTGAAATATTCCAAGCCTTTTTTTTTTTATTTTTTAAATCTTGATTACAGCTTACAGCTCATGGAAATCAAAAATCCAGTATCTCAAAATATTAGAATAAGCAGTTTATAATACAGAAATGTCGACTTTCTGAAAAGTATGTTAATTTATGCACTCAATACTTGGTCGGGGCTCCTTTTGCACAAATTACTGCATCAATGCTGCATGGCATGGAGGCAATCAGCCTGTGGCATTGCTGAGGTGTTATGGAAGCCCAGGTTGCTTTGATAGCGGCCTTCAGCTCGTCAGTATTGTTGGGTCTGGTGTCTCTCATCTTCCTCTTGACAAAATTCAGGTCAGGTGAGTTGGCTGACCAATCAAGCACAGTAATACCATGGTCAGCAAACCAGTTACTAGTAGTTTTGGCACTCTGGGCAGGTGCCAAGTCCTGCTGAAAAAGGAAATCAGCATCTCCATAAAGCTCGTCAGCAGATGGAAGCGTGAAGTGCTCTGAAATCTCCTGGTAGACGGCTGTATTGACTCTCGACTTGAGAAAACACAGTGGACCAACACCAGCAGATGACATGGCACCCCAAATCATCACTGACTGTGGAAACTTCACACTGGACTTCAAGCAACTTGGATTCTGTGCCTCTCCACTCTTCCTCCAGACTCTGGGACCTTGATTTTCAAATGAAATGCAAAATTTACTTTCATCTGAAAAGAGGACTTTGGACCACTGAGCAATGGTGTTTTGAGTAAAAAGGTGTTTTGAGTTAATTAGCCGATTAGAGCTCTTCTCAGGTCGACATTGCTCTATTATAAATTCTTTATTCTGATATTTTTGCGATTTTTCTAGTAGTATCTCATTTCCATGAGCTGTAAGCCGTAATCATCAAGATTAAAACAAAAAAAGGCTTGAATCATTTCACTTTATGTGTAATGAATCTAGAATATATGAAAATTCCACTTTTTAAATTATATTATGGGAAAAATGAACTTTTCCCAAATATTCTAATTTTTTTAGATGCACCTGTAGATAGATAGATAGATAGATAGATAGATAGATAGATAGATAGATAGATAGATAGATAGATAGATAGATAGATAGATAGATATTTGTGTTTGAGATCAAAAGATGGATATGAAACGAGAGTTTAGGATTTCAGCTTTTATTTCCTAGTATTTATATGTAGATGTATTAAACATATAATGTTTATATATGTTACATATATATATATGTTACAGACAAATGTAGACTTCACAGGTGAAACCGAAGTCTAAAACCAAGAGTAGTTGTTCAGAGCTACTTACTGTTTAAACAATCAATCTAACAGGACACACCTGGGTAACAAGAAACATCTGTCAGTGAATCCAAGCACATCCAGTTCAAATATTTTTGCTCACCTACAAATTGGGTGGTGTGATACAAAATGTGCTATGTTCTGTGTCGTTTAACACATCTACATATAAATACCAGGAAATAAAAGCTGGAATTCTAAGCTCTCTTCTCATATTCATCTTTTGATCTCGAACCAAAATGTCTTTAGTCTACAGCAAACACAAATGAATTGGCCTTGCCGTTCCAATAGTTTCAGAGGGGACTGTAGATAGATAGATAGATAGATAGATAGATAGATAGATAGATAGATAGATAGATAGATAGATAGATAGATAGATAGATAGATAGATAGATAGATAGATAGATAGATAGAACATTTGAGAGATTCAGCAGTGGAGGTTGGGTTGATTACGAGAACAGGGAAGGCTTGGCTCTTTTTTATTTATTATCCAGGTCAGCTCCAGGCAGAAAAGGATCTGTTAATATGTAAAAAAAAAAAAAAAAATTGAATCCGATCAAAGTTTATAACATTTTATACTCTTGATATAAAAATAACATTATATTAATGTTAAAAAATAATATTTTAAAAAAGGAGTAATCACAATCAAAGCAGCAAAATGTTATATCTTTAACAGCAACACAATACTGCAAACACAAATGGAGAGAGCCCTCATTCCTTGTTTGTCTATTTAACAATGTAGTAATGTAGTAATGTAGCACTACCAGCCTTACATTAGCTCCATTTGAACCGCATTTATTTAATTATTTGTGGTTTGTGAATCCACTCACATCCACCCATTTACAACTGTATTCCTATTTGTTGCTTGTGCTTTGTATCTAAAAGGCTGGAGGCACCTAATGTGAATGCGTATGGAAATTCAGCAGTCATAGTGCACAATGGTTGTTTTGTGTATTGTTTATGAGAAATCTCTTCGTAGATCAGTAGACAAGGACATTGTGTCATATCACCTGCAGTAATGGGTGTAAAATCCCCTGATCACCTTGATCCAGATGTGGTGGGATGGTTTCAACAGCTGGAGAGGTGTTTACTTGCAGAAACACCCTCAAATGTGTGCACGTGCACATACACAGTAATAATCTGCGGCCTCATTGAGCTCAGGCTTTATAGTGGTGGAGCTCTCACTTCTTAGTGTGTTTCAGCTAGAGACAATAGAACATTCTGAAAGCAGCTCTTCTGTAACAACACAGCTGTGACTGTAGTGCCAATTTTTTTTTTTCTATAGTAACAACTTGCTTATATGGCGCACATGACACTAAGTTGTCTTGTGGATGTTCCACAATATTAAATGTAACTATAAATGGATAGGATGCCTGCAGTGGGGCTTCAGAAAACAGAAACGTGTTCACCCAAGCATCAGGAGATTGTGACTTTAAATCCCAATGATCCACAGTCATCCACAGCCAGGAGTTCAAGGCAGCAATATTGGCTATGTTCTCTGGTTGGGAGGAATGGCATATTCTCTTTCCCCATCACTCACAGTGAGATCAGCCAATCATGCATGTCTGTGAGCTCATGTATGCAGAAGAGGACAGATAGCGCTTTCCTCTGAGTGTATTACACTCTCTAATTAAATAAATGTGCTGTTACTGGAAAATAATAAACTACAGGGTAGTAATAGTAACTCTGTGTTGTGTCAGACTGCATCACATCACCCCACGATCATTTTTCTATAACAGCACACTCTGTGTTTATGTATTATACCATCACCAGAATGTTGATGAATCTATATATATGATAACAAATGTTAATCAAACAACACAAATCAATAAGAGGTTGATAGATAGATAGATAGATAGATAGATAGATAGATAGATAGATAGATAGATAGATAGATAGATAGATAATACAAAAATGTCACAATGAAACTTCATATCAAAACAGAATGCCATACTATAGTCTACTGCATTTCTTTGAAATTATAAGGATCTAGTAAAGTCTTCCACCATCTAAAATTATTTTCCTGGCCTGCTGTGCGATGTTTGCACAAACACATGAGCAGTGAGGTATGGCGGCCAAGGCAGCCTCTCCAAAGAGCAGCGTATGAGAGCCTTGTGGTTAACTATAAGTATAGAGTAAAATGCAGTGCACTGTACAGAATGGGTGTAGCAGAGAGAGAGAGAGAGAGAGAGAGAGAGAGAGAGAGAGAGAGAGAGAGAGAGAGAGAGAGAGAGGGAGAGGGAACTAAAATAAGGAGAGAACTATGTGTGCAGAAGAATCCAAAAAGTGGCTAAACTGAACTGGGCTTTACTGTGTACATTGAAAGCCAAGTTATATAATCACCATTCCTGCCATCTGATGTAGCTTTAAACTGGCTAGTGCAGGAATGCTTACTATGACACATTCACACCTAATCAGCTGTCCTTGAAAAAAAAAATATTAACCTAGTATATCCTATTAGTAATCCTATTTAAACTGAGAGAGTGTGAAATGGAACTTGGACTGTTTAGAGAACAGTAAAAAAAATTGCTATGCAGTTTATAGCACTGGCATTTGGTGCTCTCACTTCATGCCCATGTATGTTACAGTAGAGTACCGCTTATGCTACACAGGGTTGTGGGAAGCCTGGAGCCTATTCCAGGGGCCTAACTCAGGGCACAAGGCAGGGGACACCCTGAACAGGGTGCCAAACCAATTGCAGGGCACAATCACACACACTACAGACAATTTAGTGATGCCAAACAGCCTACAATGCATGACTTTGGACTGGTGAAGGAAACCAGAGTACCCAGAGGAAACCCCTGAAGTACAGGGAGAACATGCAAACTCCACGCACACAGGACAGAGGCAGGAATCAGACTCCCAACCCTGGCGGTGCAAGGCAATTGTGCTAACCACTAAGCCACCATGCCACTGTGCCCCCCTCTACACATAATATGATTGTTCAAAATCAAGAAGACAAACCAAAATATAAGACAAAGTAAGGCAGTGTATAACGCCTGACAGAATATGGCAGGTAGTGAATATTACAACTGTGATGATCCAAAACCTGAGGTTAGAGGTGCTTATATAGACAAAAGGTGAGCATAGAAAAGTCTTGTTGCTATAAAAGGAAGTCATTATCTACTAGAGTATGTAAAGTTTTGCATTTTTTAATAAAGGAAAAGCGGCCTAATATTTCTATATGTATTTGATTGGCAGATACATTTGCTTCTGTTAAGATAATAAGCAAAATGAAAATAGAGCAAATAGAACAAGACAATTTAAAAAAAAAAAAAAAAACAACAACAAAGTGTAATCGTTGATCTGGTCAACAATTATGTAACAATTATGGAAAGAGTCTTGGTTTATCAGCACTTTTTAACAGTCAGTGTGTTCTGACATGGGAGAGTCTCAAGAGAGAAAATACAGGAGATGCAGGTGAGGGAATAACTGTTTGTAGCTGCTGTAATGTAAGCAATAACAGGAACTAACTAGACATCCATAACATTAAATGTAACTATAAACAGTTAAAAAGTGCATTGTGTCATTCATTAATAAATTTTAAAGGGTAATCTCATTTAAGGTTGCCGAATATGTTGGGCTAGTGAAATTGTTGTTGATGCATGTTTGCTCCAGTAACAATGGCGTATAGATCACATAGTGTCTGGTTAGCTATGAATACATATAGAATATACATAGAGAGAATGGAGTACCTGATAGCATAATAGTTACCTTTTATATTAATTTATACTGTGCATAACAGCTTTTTCAGCTTCTACTTCTTTTCATGTGTCTTGAGGTTTAGGCATATTTGCCAGCTGACACAAGTTAGCAATCAGCTCTGAGTTGATAGGATATCTGGAGCAATTGCTTCCATTAGGACCACCCATACATGCCTGCTGTTGACCTTTTGTGTGTGGGGGTAAAAGTTTAAATATTTCTCAGACAGAACACACACACACACACACACACACACACACACACACACACACACACACACACACACACACACACACACACATATGTGCTGTCTACCTTACTAAAGAAAAACTATTACAGTATACCTGCATGCACTCCTGGTACTATATGGCACTTTTCCAGATAAAGTCACAATCTAAGTGTGTATGGTGTCTAGTGTTCGTTCTCAAATGTAACACACACACACACACACACACAAACAGTTATATACTCTTTGAAAAAATCGAACACTGTTGTTTGTGTACACATTTCCTGAGCACACAATCTCCAACACAAGCACTCAGACATTTATTGCTGCCTTTCTTATCTGATGGTGTTGTGGAAGCTGATAAAGAGTATACAAGTATTTCTCAATTGTGGTGTTGGCTGTGTTTATCAGAGTTTCAGGTGTGTGAAAGGAGGCTAGACTTCTGCTGTTGATAAAGCAACCTGCAAACGCATACCTGCTTTCATACGTGTACCTTGAAACAGACCACTCGAAAATTAGAATGTAAATGGCATAAAACTATATTGTGAGTATGTCAAACAGGATGGAAAGAGAGCCTTCTTAGCTATAGAATGGCTCTTAGTGCTGCTAGATCATCATATCTCTCCACCCTAATATAAACTAACAAAAAATTTCTTAGATTCTTATTTAATAGTGTAACAAAGTTAACTGGGATTAAGACCACCACAGAAGCATATACCCAATCAATATTAGTATCTTTAGTGGCAAAGCCAGACATTTTGATAGCTAACAATGTAGATGACAATATATAACCACATCAGATCAGCAAATATGAATGCTTTACTCCCTTTCAAAAGACTGAATTTCACTAATTTCCCTATCAAAATCATCATCATCATTTGTCTACTAGATCCCTTACCTACACATTTCTTCAAAAATATACTACCAGAAGCAATTGAACCTCTGCTACAAATAATCAGTTCTTCCCTGAGCATTGGCTATGTATCTAAGTCCTTTTAACTAACAATTGTCAAACCCCTGATTAAAAAGACCTGACCTTGACCCCTGTCAGCTGTCCAACTATAGGCAATAATAATAATATTAAACCTTCCCTTTATCTCCAAGGTCCGAGAAAAAGTTGTAGTACAGCAGTTATGTTCATACCTACATAGGAATAACATTAATTAAATATATCAGTCAGGATTTAGGCCTCATCATAGTACTGAGACAGCACTGGTTAAAGGGGTAAATGACCTATTACTGGCTTCTCCAGTCAGGGTTGTGTCTCCTTGTTTGTGTTGCTTGAACTTAGTGCAGCTTTTGATACCAATGATCATGAAAATGTTAAGGGAATGGCTCTCTCCTGGCTTCATATTTAACTGTTTGTTATCAGTTTGTAGATGTAAATGGTGACTTCTCTATGCATACTTAGGTAAAGTTACATCATGTGCAGCAGTAAAAGACCTTGGTGTGATTATTGACCCCAGTCTTTCATTTGAAGATAGTAGATAATATTGCTAGGATAGCCTACTTTCATCTCAGAAATATTGCTAAGATAAGAAATATAATCTCACTACATGATGCAGAAAAACTAGTTCATGCTTTTGTTACCTCTAGTTGGATTATTGTAATGCCTTGTTGTCTGGATGTTCCAGTAGGTGCATTAACAAGCTCTAGTTAGTCCAGAATGAGTCCTTACTAGAACCAGAAGATTTGAACTTCTGGTCTTTTATGATCTGCCAAGCCTGGTTCGATCAAAAGGTGCAGGCTCTTTGTTGGTACCTCGATTAATGAAGCCTACAACAGGGGGGAGAGCTTTCTTTTACAAAGCTCCACAGTTATGGAACAGCCTTCCAATTAGTGTTTGAGTCTAGGCTGAAAACATATTTATTTACTCAAGACTTTGTTAATTAGCTTTTCTCTTAGGTGCAGATCTGGGGGGGTTACCTTCTGGCTCTCGCTTTTAGTTATGCAGTTATAGCTAGTCTTGACGGAGTCCCTGCTTGCACTCCCTACTTGCGCACAATGTACAGTGCATCTTCTTAAACCATTGCAGAATAAGAGCACACCTAATAATCGGTGTCCTCCCTCTCTTCCCCCTGCCTCTCTCTCTCTCTCTCTCTCTCTCTCTCTCTCTCTCTCTCTCTCTCTCTCTCTCTCTCTGTCAAGTTACTCATGCTACTCCTGAGTTACCAGTGATAGTGACTCCTTCTGCTCTTTGGTCCTGCCTGATCCATCCTGATGTCCCACTTCTGCTTAGACCTTTTGTCACCAAAAAATCATTCACTGCTGCTGAGGATGGGCCTATATGGATAGCCTAAAGATCACCATGAGATTACATTGAGTGATACCACACCCTACGATAGACTTAAAGTTAAAACTCTAATGATGTACACTTAAGTTCCTGTTAACACAGTTAGCACTTTTTGACTCTATAGTACACAGTTATAGAAGAAATTATTTATAATCACACTATCTGGTGTCACCCAGAAAAAGATGAGTTCCCTTTTGAGTCTGGATGTGTTTCTCTTGGGGTTTCTTCCTCCTGTCATCTCAGGGAGATTTTTCTTGCCACCATCACCTCTGGCTTGCTCATTAGGGACAAATTTATACATTTTATTTTTTATTTTAATTTTATATCCAGATTTTCTGTAAAGCTCCTTTGTGACAATGTCCATTCCTAAAAGTGATATATAAATACATTTTAATTGAATTTCAAAGCCGGAACTTGCAGTAGAGTTCTGCTAATGTTTGCAAATTATTTTGTGTCATACAAGCCTAAGTAATGTGTTGACACACTTCTGTATCCTCCTGTGACTCTTATCCCAAGACTCTTATTTACAGCATGCTCATACTGAATATCCTTTCAGTGCACAACACACTTGTTTGACTTTATAGTGTAGAAGAGTAATGATTTATAATCACATTCTGGTGTCACCCAGAGAAGGATAGGTTCCCTTTTGAGTCCCTTTTCTTCCTCATGACGTCTCTTGGAGTTTTTAATCACCATCACCTCTGGGTTACTTATCAGTGATCTAAATCTACATCCAGATTTCTATAATGTTGCTTTGTGACAAGATTTATTGTTAAAAGCACTATACAAATACAACTGAATTTCTTTGTTAACAATTCTGCACTGGTGATCTAAAGGTTATTCATTTAAATCCAAGGATTGTCAAAGAACTACTGCTTCACCCTTTAGCATGTCTCTTAACCCTCAACTGCTCCAATGTGGTGGTTTGGTCCACTTGGTTTGGATTCTGTCTCAATTGTAAACACACTTTGAATGAAAACATGTGTCAGCTGAATCAATGCATAAATTATTACATTTTGAATACCATGTTACATAATTAATCATGTTCCATCCAGTTTATTGTCATTTTTACAGTGTTCATTTCCAGGAAGCTATGATTCAATTTCACCTCTCTGGGGCGGTGAGAATCACCTGGATACTTACTTATTTGTCTGTGGACATTTGTATAAGTCACAAAGTGATGCAAAACACAGTATTTCTAATAATTACTGCTGTCCTACAGTTTGTCCAGGGTTCATCAAACCACAGTTAAATACATAAATAATCTTTCACTATGTTATGTTGTCTTTCTTCATATCTAAACAATGATTACACATCAGAGTTGTAGAATTAACCAACACATAGCTCTATTTTCTTCTTATTATTTTTTTCCAGCCGGCATTTTTTGCTGATAATCACAAAGGAAGATTGCTGAGACTCTAAGTGGATGTGCTGAAGCCTAAAATAAACTCATTCTCTGTTTCTTCAGGAGACACAAAATATTAAATGCTTTGTTATCCTGAATGTATTCCCTGACAAATTTACTATTTTAACTAGTAAAGAAAAGGCATGTGAGTTCATAACATCAGTAGTCAATGCAGAACATAGGAAATATCATGTTATGTTTTAAGGTCAAAGGTGTCTCACAGTTAAGCAAGTATATTTTCACACTTAACAACATGAAAGTTTAATATTTTTAATAAATAAACATTTTAATATTATTATCGAGGTGCAACAGTGTGATGCCACCTGGTGGGAGACATTAGCCATTTAAAAAAGAATAAATAGTGCCTTCTACAGTCCACTCCAAGTCACAACAGCATCAAGCATCATTTAAGCTGGAAGGTGAAGTGGAAAAAAATTAACTTTTAACCACTTTCAAGGTTGAATTGAGTATTTAATGTTTTATATGTGATGCAGAATTTTTGATTTCTGTTCATGTAGCTATATTAGTAGGACGCAGATTATCTGGAACAATTACTGCAATGCTCACTCCCCTAGTGTCTTCTGGCATCAATCCAGTATCTTTTTAAAACACCACATTAGGGTTGGGTTTTTTTGTTTTGTTTTGTTTTGTTTTTAATCACAAGATATTGTCTAATCTAATAATATAATATTTCCGCAAATTAGATGTATAGGGTTAGGGTTAGAGATCATACTCACAGGAGTTATGACCAAGCATTTAGTATGGTTTATAGCAAAACTTAGATTCCCCATCAGTATGAGCTAATCTGGAAAATCCTAAATCTGAATGGTTTATTCAGGCCAAGACTTTTCATTTTTTCAGCTATATTGAGTTAATTAAAACATATGTGCAGTTGTAGATGCTGTGGATGCTTGAGCATATGTCCACTTCACCCCCTTTTTTATTTTTAAATTTATTCATTTTGTGGAAAGTCTTGCCCAAGGCACTTACAATCCCCTCTGAAAGTATTGGAACAGCAAGGCCAATTATATTTTTTTCACTATGATGAATATGAGACAATAGATCAGAATTTCAGCTTTAATTTCCTCATATATACATCTAGATGTGTTAAACAACTTGGAATATGATACCTTTTGTTTGAACCCACCCATTTTTTTTAAGTGATCAAAAATATTGGAACATATGACTGATAGGTGTTTCTTGCTTCCCAGGTGTGCCCTGTTAAATTGATTTTCAATGTACAGCAAAAACAATAGAATTGGCCTTGCTGCTCCAATCCTTTTGGAGGGGACTATATCAATAGATTCCATCCATCCATCCTCCATACCGCTTATCCTGAACAGGGTCACGAGAAGCCTGGAGCCTATGCCAGGGAACTTTGGGCACAAGGTGGAGGACACCCTGGACGGGGTGCCAACCCATCGGAGGGCACAATTGCACATACACTCACACACTACAATTTGGATCCTTGCCAATCTGCCTAGATCGCATGTCTTTGGACTTTTGTAAATCAAATATTTAGTTCCTCAACTTTAAACTTTAAAGATTGATAAATGAGGCCCAATATATTACAGAAAGTCAAAATCAGTGTGTTGTAACGACTGTCCAAGTCTCCACATTTTAACCTGCACTCTTCTTGTCAAGAATCATTTTTCATTGTATTGGGTTCCTGAGTTGAGCTATATGGTTCTATGGATACGATTAAGGACCAATAGTGATAATGGTAATTAATGGTAATGGTTTTAATGGTTAATAGCTGGTTTGTAATGGTATTTGTAGTGGAAACCATTAGAAATTTTGTGATGGTTTCTATTGTTTTTTCAGCAGGGTGCCAGGTGTAAACAGGGCCTCCAACACTCTAGTTTACACCTGTAAGCTTGTATAAGTTGAATTTACATTCAAATAAAAAAGAGGAAACCAGACGTCTTGAAAAGGAGGATGATCTAGGAAACTGTTACTAAAACACTTGATATTACAAAACATTTCCTAACACAGTAGCCCTAGCGAACAAAAAACAAGAAATGTCAAAAACAACCTTTCCATAAGGCTCATAATGAAATCATTTTAAAGCAGTGGTCACCAACCCTCTTCCTTCAGATCTGCCTTCCTGCAGGTTTCATCTCCAACCACAATCTAACACACCTGTTTTAGCTGATCAAGAACTTCTTAAGGCAATGATTAGATGGTCAGGTGTGCAAGATTATGGTTGGAGCTGAACTCTTCAGGAAGGTAGATCTCCAGGAACAGGGTTGGGGACCACTGTTTTAAAGTTCCTCAGACCCATATGCAAATCGAGTACAAAAGTCCACGCCCCATGGCTGGATTTATCTTCCATTTGCTCTGACGCTCGCCTCAGCACGTTTTTTAGGATCCCATTATCAAGTCCATTGTGTCTCAAACGCAAGGTTAAATAATTCCTCTATAAGTGACGTAAGGAATTAGCTTACTTTCGGTGTGATGCATATAAAAACAAAACAATGACCGTGTTCATGATCATTTAAAGGCACATTCGACCGTCAAACAGTCTTGTCATATTAATAACGTTGCCATAAAATATCTTATGCTGTTAAAATGATTTTAAAAAATAAATAAAGAATAAAAACACTATGTTAATAATAACGGAAAATTACTCCTTCACATCTTGTAAATACTCATTTACTATTGTGTACCTCTTACTGCAGTAAAGTGCATCTTCACCGGCTCTCACCTCACTATGTTTATGCCTGGAGCTCTCTGGCCAGTAGCTTTCAAATAGTAATGGGGGGAAACGAACAATCCGAATTAGTTAATCCTGTTTCTCATCATAGCAGCAAGAAAATGTGGTTAAACAAAGGAATGCATTCATTTAAATAACTTTAATCAGCATCATATGTTTTATTTTCTGTTAGTGCAAATATTTCAATAGTTTCTGTTAGCTCTTCTTTTTCCTAAAACGTCCTATTCAGATTTTAGTAGCATGTTTCACATTTAATTTTAAATTTTTATTGATAGTCTTATAAAAATGCTGAATGCGCGGAATTTGAGTTTGACACCCCTGACTTAGTTGTATATGGCGAAAAAGGAGTAAATAAGTAAGTAAGTAAGTAAGTAAGTAAATAAATAAATAAATATAACGTACATGTGCATGCCTACAGGATAGAACTGAGCAACAGGAAAACTCTCCCACTGTCCTCATTGATGGCAATGTAGAAATTATTATTTAAAAAATAATATATAAAATAATTAAAACAAAATATATGGTAAGGAGTCTGCAGTTTTTCATTATGATACAAATATTATATTTCATCGGCAAGCATGATTGCAAGACACCCACCCGGACATTTTGACTGCACCCGCAATCAATAACCCGCCTGAATATAATAGATAATATAACAATATATATAAATAATAATAATCCTTATTTGATGTATTGTTTATATACCCCGCTGAATGTTTGAACACGTGCAGGTATTACGTTTTATTACAGTTGACTATTATTTGCATAAAAATGGGAGGGGGAGGGGGGTGTAAACAGTTGTAATTTATCAAATACGTAAATCTATCATTTCTTTCTAATAAAATAAAAAGTTACAAATATTTCGCATTTCTATTTCTTACTAAATAAAGTTTTAAAATGTTAATACGGTGTGTGTATTGTTTTACTGACAGGGTATGTGGAATTAGGTGATGTTCAAAACTGTTCAAACAACTATTTACAAGTAATTTAGTTTGCTTTAATATCGTCACTTGTCCTCTTCCCTGAGCGGTTGTTAATTTTATACACTGGTGAGCCGGAAAAGGTTCAAGATGCAATGAAAGAAAGTACTGGAAATAATTGTTCAGTTTAAAAATGGTGAAAACGCCACACAGTGAGATGCAGTGAGCTGCTGAGGGAACGCTTCTTCTACGTCATCGTTCTAAAGCAACTTCTTTAAGAATGTTGGAGTATCACATCATTATGACGCCACTGTCGTATATTACTCTGGACTGTTGGACAACTCGCATCTTTTCCATTACCGATTAAGGAAAGGACGCTGAAAACAACGCTTCAGCTTATTTTACGAGTTTCACTACTGCTACTGAAAAAAGGATGGGTTGCAATCCTTCAGTAAAAAGTAAGATATCTCTTTTTTTTCTTTTTTCTTTTTTTACAGAAACTATTGTTGTGTGATGAAAATATTAATTAATAATATAAATGTTCATTTTTATGCTTCTGGTGTGCAGTGTTCTGCTGGGCCACAGTCTTAGAGAGATGTGTGCTCAGGGAAGAGTTGCTAAATAGCTAATTATTTGAAATTGTTGTGTTAGAATGATGAACTTTGCATTGGTTCTCCTGGACTAGACAACGAATTTCGTGATTGATGTCTTTTTTTTTAACAAGGTTGCACCCTGTTGTTATTTGTTTATTTATTTGTTTGTTTGTTTGTATGTATGTTTATTTGCCCTTATATTATACAGTACGTTATACAATAGTAATATATAGGTCTAGTATACATACCACTATAATGGGGAAGGTGATATGGTAAAAATGTCATATGGTCAAAGTGGAAGCCATTTTCAGGACACACAATATGCATCAGGATATTATGTTTTGTTTAACAAAGTGCTGGCAAAACAGTAGTCCGCTACCACATTATATTAGAAAATAAATTCTAATATTGTTTACATAACTCTAAGAAAACAAAATTAAGTAGTAATCATGGAACAGCAGGAGCATGAAATGAATTTGGTTCAAGAATTTTTCAAGCATTTTGCTAATGCTTTAAAATCCACTACTTGTCCCAGTGAGTAAATTCAGTGTTATAAAAGTAATCACAATATCTGCGGTCAAAAAAGTGTATCGTAATAAATAAATAAATAAGTGTATAATATAATATGAGACTGCTCTAACAATTTATAAAATATTTCCTCCAGTTGAGAACCACTCAGAGGCATCCGGCTCCTTCACTACAAGCGAAAGTGAGGAGAATCCTCTGAAAAGAAAAAAGATGGATGTTTTTCTTGAAGAGCCCCAGCCTGAGGAGATGCCCTCAAAAAGGATGAGAACAGAGACCGAACAGAACCATGTGAAGAGAGAAAAGAGAGATGTGAAGAGACAGAAAACAGGATCACAGCCTGTGAAAAGAATCAACCCTTTTAGATTAGGTCTGTCCAAAGTCACACAATATATATTACAAACATTCTGGACTCATAATAGTAGTGGTTCACACTGTATGACAAAAGTAACCCATTTATTTGTTTGTTCGTTGGCTTGCCTTAATATAATACAATAGATTATTGAGTAGTAATATATAGACCTTGTATACACTAGAACTATCATGGGGAAGGTGATTGACCAAAAGTGGAAGGCATTTTGAAAATACACAATATGCATTACTGTATGTATCCATAATTTCCAGACATTTAGCTCTCTGGGGCTCCATTTTATCCCAGAGGAGCTTAATACAGTATCTTACAAAAGTGAGTAAACCCCTCACATTTTCGTAAATATTTTATTATATTTTTTCATGGGACAACACTGACGAAATGACACTTTTGCTACAGTGTAAAGTAGTGAGTGTACAGCTTGTATAACAGTGTAAATTTGCTGTCCCCTCAAAATAACTCAACACACAACCATTAATGTCTAACGTTGTAGCAAAAGTGTCATTTCATCAGTGTTGTCCGATGAAAAGATATAATAAAATATGTACAAAAATGTGAGGGGTGTACTCACTTTTGTGAGATACTGTATATATAATAATAAAAGACACAAAGTTAGATATTAGCTGTCTGGTTATTAGGTAGGTAACATACTGTAGGCTAAAACAGAGAATCTCAAATTTTTTGTCATGAGGGATCCCTTTATCTTTTTTTTCTTTTTTTTTTAAATCCACTGACAGCATAAATATATTTTATGAATTAGTCATATATTAGACTCATTATTCAAATGTGTGCATTAATATTCTGGCTCTTTTCATAAAGCATTCTATTCCTGAACTTTCCACTGACAGAACACATTAGGTCCAAGGATATTTAGGCTTGCTTACATACTGCTGGTAAAACAGTAACACCACATTTTTAAAAAACAATATTACAAATATGCTGCACTCATATTGCTGTGGAAGAACCACAGAGCTGGATCTCTGATTTAAAAAAAAAAAGATCTATGTTGAAAATATAGTTCACACAGTATGAAAAAAAGTAACCCACTGATTTATCTATTTGTTTGTTTATTTCTTTATTTATTTTGTTTAACAGCAAAGTTTTATGCACGCTACACAATGGGAGAGCTGCTTGGAAGAGGAGGCTTTGGTTCCGTCTATGCAGGTGTTCAGAAGTCAGATGGGAAAAAGGTGAATATCAGCACTTATACAGCAAACTGCCACTGCTGAACACAATACTAGACTTGTAGAGCATTACATACTACTGTTATACCAATGAAACAATCATGAAGGTCATTCTTTTCTCTGTTGTCTGTTTTTGTCATAAAAATCATAAAAATCATTTACAAAAGAAAACCTGATATTGTAATAGTTCATAAAACAAATCTGGACAGCAAAATAACTACATTCAATACCATAACAATCAACATCTTCATTTATCCTTAAAGCAAAACTCCACTCTGAAACACCTTAATTATGTTTATACTGAAATATTTGTGATGTGCTTAGCTGTTCTGGTGCTAACCCTACTGGAAAAAAAAAATAGAAACCATCACAGAAATTCTAATGGTTTCCACTACAAATACCTTTACAAACCATCAGCTGTTAACTATTGAAACCATTACCATTATTGGTCCTTAATGATATCCACTAGACATAACATGCCACCAATAGAAGGCAACAAATTACCAGTAGAGTCCCACAGGGACCATTACAGTTTCCATTAAAACCAGCACAATTCTATGAGAGTTTCCAGTGTTTTTTTTTTTTCAGAAGAGAATTTGTTGGCTGTTGTTGTAGTACTTTCATTATTTCTATAGTTGTCTGACACCCCGATGTCATATGGGGACACACAATTACAATGGTGTTTAAATTGATAAAAAAGATTATTTTATTGTGTAAGTTCCTCAGGGTGGATTTATAATAAGGATGTAAACTGTTGCAGTTTACAAAACAATCCATTAGGTGGCGCTGTTTATTAGTTAAGTCCTACCTTTGATGACTGGACACCAAATCATTGGTTCATCAATCTAGTGGTTTTGCATTTTTATCTGTGTATAGTCATAGTCTTGTAGAAATGGAGAAACAATAAAGCAGATAACTTCTATGAAAAATAAATTAATTACATGTTTTCTAAATTAATTTATGGGTATTAAATCAAGTCCTACTTTTATGTATGAGATTGTATAGGCAGTTAGCCAGCTCATCAGCTACACTCTTAACAAGAAAGGTTCCAATTAAAACCAAAAAGGGTTTTTCAGCCTGATGCCATAGGAGAACCCCTTTAAGTTGCAACCTTTTACTCTCAAGTTCTTTAGAGAGCCATTTTTTTCTGGTTCTTCACAGCAGTTATCATAAGTTCTCTATAAAACCCTTAGTTAGTGCTTTAAGGAACCAATGAAAGGTTGTTAGGAGTGATGCCAGAAGAACCTTTTCCAGTCCCGCAAACAACTTTATAGGGTTTACTTTAACCTGTTAAGGGATGATACCTTGGGATGAAGAACCAATACACTGCTCTGAAGAACCTATAATGAAACATTAAGAACTTCTTTAATCTCCAAAGAACCAGATAGCTCAACTCAACTCCTATATAATGAAAAATGGTTCTTGACAAGAAGATTCTTTGCAAAACAAAGAGCTGTGAAGAACCATTGAAGAACCTTTATTTTTAAGAGTGTAACTACAAATGAAAACTGGCACTAAAGTTAAATGATAACAATGTAGCTGATTATCTATTTCTGTTTTGCAGGTGGCCATTAAATGTGTGTTGAAGGATTCAGCGGAATATATCACCCTTGTAAGTGAACTCACTTTACTTTTGTGATTTTCAAGATTCTAGAGCGAAACTTATGATGGGTGAAAGTACCAAAAAAATTTAAAATAATAAGCTTAAATAATAAGAAAAAATAGAACATTTTATTTCCACCTGTCTCTTTGACTACCCTGTGTGTGGTACTTTTATGGAATAATACATGCTGAACACAGAAAATGGTTTTATCAAATCTGCACTTTATAACTGATTTCTTATTTTATCTTGCACGGTGGCTTAGTGGTTAGTGGTTAGCCTTGCACCTCCAGGATTGGGGGTTCGATTCCTGCTTCTGCCTTGTGTGTGTGGAGTTTGCATATTCTCTCCATGCTTTGGGGGTTTCCTCTGGGAACTCTGGTTTCCTCCCCCAGTCCAATTGATTTGCTGATTGGCATCTCTAAATTGTCCATAGTGTGTGCAATTGTGTGCCCTGTGATGGGTTGGCACCCCTCCTATCCAGAGTCTCTTGGGATAGGCTCCCTGTGACCCTCTATAGGATAAGCGGTACAGAAAATGGATGGATGGATGCATTTCTATCACATACTAACCATGTCCAATCTGTTTTTAGCCTGGTGGCACACCCAGTCTACCTCTAGAGGTGGCACTAATGAAGCTCGTGTGCAAGCCGCCTCGCTGTCCATATGTGGTAGATCTGTTGGAGTGGTTCGAGACGGATGTGAGCTTCATCTTGATCCTGGAGCGGCCCGACCCCTGCATTAACCTCTACAAGTACTGTAAAAGTCTACAAGGCAAAATGCCTGAAGCTCAGGCACAAACCATCATGCAGCAACTTGTTCATGCTGCATGTCACTGCCAAGACCGCGGTGTCTTCCACAGAGACATTAAATTAAACAACATTCTCCTGAACACTCAGACCTGGGAAGTGAAGCTGATTGATTTTGGTTATGGTTATGTACGTAAGGACACCACCTACACGGAATTTGGAGGTAAGTGCACCTCAGGGAGGTGAGTAGATTTGATAGGAATTCAGTGGTGGATCATTTTTGTGATCTTGCTGATGTTACTGTTTCTCTATCTTTCATTCAGCCACTCCAGTTTTCTTCCCACCGAAATGGATCATTGCAAATGAGGACATGGCGGAATCTGTCACCACCCGGGATCTGGGCCTACTCTTACTTGGCCTTTCATGTGGAGAATGGCCTCCTCTTTTTTATGACAACCTGATGTTAGCCAAGGGGGATCTGTCTGAAGGTCAGAAAATACCGAAGATTTATACTTCCATAGCAAAATGGCTAGAATTATAATTAACAAATCACTGACAGAAAATATGAATATGAAAGTAAGTTGTAGATAGCTTCCAGTTTCCTGTTTTAACTAATTGCATTACTGCACATGCAGCCTGCTACAGTCTAATAAGTTGGTGTTTGGAACAAGACCCTAAAAGACGACCAACCCTTGAGCAGATCATCACTCATGAATGGTTCTGAGGCCAGGTTAGTGAGGAACAACAGAATAGACCTAAATATAATGAGCTAAGTGACGATTTTAATCTTTCATGATGCCACATGTATCAGGCCGTACAGGATTTCATGGGGGGTTTTTTTGTGATTGTTGCGGCCAGATTTGCTTGATTTTGTTGCAGCTTTTTATTTTTTAAATTTGCAATGCAACTTGCAGAGTTTTTGTGCTTTTTTGTGGAAAACTACTTGAATTCGCAAAATTGCGATTGCACAAAATAGTTTTGCATGGTCTTTTGTAGGGCTGGGCAATAAATTGATATAATATCGATATCGTGATAAATGATTACGCGATACACTTTCCTGAGATATCGTTAGTATAGTGATATTTTTTTGTTTGTTTTTAATATTTAGAAATTAAATTGCACTGAACGGATGCTGTTATTTTGACTTTTTTTTTTTTTTAACTTAATCTTCTTTGTCTGTGGGCATTAAATAAAAGTATCGTCAAACTCAGTTGAACAGTTTTTTTGTTTATTTTACTACTGTTTTGCAGATAGTTTGTTAGCTAAATTATATGTTGTGTTACACATTGTGTATCGTAGGAATGTCCTCAAGTATCATGATATGATATTTTTGTCATATCGCCCAGCCCTAGTCTTTCACAGTGATGTTCGTTGGTAAATGAGACCTTTTAGCTGTACTCATGTTGAGTCAAAGAGGGCTTTGACTGAATGCGCATTGTGATGACGTCACACGGTCCAAATCTTCAGTAATTTTGAAAAATTGCAAGATCCTCAAAATATTGCGGAAATCCTGGGGGGACTGATGTATCGCACATCAGTGCTGAGTTCTGTGAAAACAGATTTCTACGCTAACAATCTTGCATACAAGTCTAAATGAAAATATTATAATTAGAAAATATTATTAAGTTTACATTTAATGCAATATAAGTTAATATTTAGGATATTTAACAGGAGGTATCTGTCTCTCTTTTGTTCTACAGGCCGTGCAGATGGAAAAAAAAAATGAAGAAAAAAATGCAGCCAGGGGTGGTGGGAATCTCCTCAGTACCTTCATGTAGATGTGTCAATCAAGGTCATTTCAACAAGGTCATAAAGTGATGAGTCATAAAGTGGTAACATAGTTGGCGTTGTACATAAACGCCTACATGTCCCACTGCCTGAAATGAGCTGTTCAGCTTCCTCACAGTGGGAAAGAGTGGGGCAACAGAGATTGGACCCTGGCCACCCTTGTGGTAGCTCAATGGTTAAGCCATTGGACTTCTGGTTGGAAGGTCATGAGTTCACATCCCAGCACCACCAATCTGTCAGTTGGCCCTAGAGTAAGGCCCTTAACCCTCAACTGCTCAGTTGTATAAATAAAAGCTATGTGCTATGCAATATCTTAAGTTCTCTAGAACATCTGAGCACACAAACACAAGGAGTGGACCCAACCCACGATGCAGATTGACGGGCAAACAGATGCTTTGTGTGTTATCCTGTCAACATAGGGCCTCAAGGGGAAACCCACTGGAGACAGCCCCAGTGTGTGTTAGTGTTGTCCTGCTAAATAAGATAAGTGTGCTGTAGTTCAAGGGAGGCCCACTCAGCCACCACTAGCAGTACTTCTTACTAGGTTTGGTGGTAGGCTACACACTGGGGGAGGTGAAACAGCTCTTTAAATCTAACATGGAAAATTAAAGGCAAATTAGTCATATGACACAGTAACACTGTACAAATAACAAGAGTACAAAGCTGTTCCACTGAAGGTGAGGTTTTGATTCTTCAGTAATATTTAAAATGATGTAAATTGTTGAGTTGTACTGGTTAGCTCTTGAAGGAGATTCTTCCTCCAGCCACACGTAATGTCTGGCTGTCTGTCTTCCTGCTGAACTGAGAGAGTAAGATATTATGTTCTTTACAGTGCAATATGTAATAAAATAAAATCTAAATCAAATCTGTTTCTGTAATAAAAATCAAGCAGAAAAGCCTGTGTTAATATTAAATCTCAGCTCGGAGCTGATGGAGTTTACAGATAAATATTGTAGAGAGGAAATGTGCAAAATGTTTAAATAATGTAAAACGATGGGTAAAGACCTGTGATTTGTTTGTTTCATGATTTGTTTTTGTTTTTTTTATTTTCTCTGTGTAAGTTACTGTATTTGCTATTTAATGCACTTTCAATGAGATCAGGAGATGAAATTATAATAATCTAGTATGTTTTTATATTTCTTGAGTGTACGTGTTGTAATATGTAGTATTATATAATATATAGTATTTTATTGTACTATTTTAAGTGTAAATGAGATGTATAGAAAAGCTGCTAAATGGTTAAATGTGATTTTACACTTATAAACAGTGTTAATGTTCAGGTTTGATGTGGATCTTAATGCTGTCTGAATCTTTCTGGATTTTTCTACACACATTTTTCACCACTCATCACACTTTACGATCAGCTCTCAGTCTTTATCGGTTCTTTTCTGATATCAAGCTTTAACTTTTTTGGCTTCTAATTCAGCCACATTTAGTGGTTCGTGTTCCTACTCTGTTTATTCATGTGTTTAGTTTGAGAAGCATGTTAACATGCTAAAGACAAAACCCTAATAAAATGCTAAAACATGACATGAAACGTTATAATAGAGTTGTTTAATTGCACTTCACATTTGTGGTTTTGTTGGAAGAGAATATATATCTAGAACTCCGGGGGTCCTGAGTGAGGGGACAAAGTTAGCCATGCTCTGTGGGTGGGAGACACAGTGACACTAACCAATCATGGGTTTCTATGAGCTCATGTATGTGGATGGGGCGGATGGCGCTTTCTACTAAGAGTGTTACACTGCCCGTTGGTAAAAAGGAGAGAGAGGAAGAAAAGTAGTCAAAGGAAACAAAAACAAACAAAAAAAAACAATAAGGCTAGCATGCGTCAGAGTAGAAAATAGAGGGGAACATTTTAATGTCTTCTCTCTCTCTCTTTTGTATACATACTATTCCTGTTGCCTGATAATGACTCCCTCTGCCCTCTGGATCTACCTGGTCCCTCCTGATGCTCTACTTCTGCTTGAAGCTTCATTCATTTGGGAATTACTCACTGCTGCTGTGGATGGTCCCACATGGATACCCTAAAGATTGTACTTACTAAAAACAGTTTATGCCCAAGTCTCATCTGTTCTTCAGTGGGCAACTTCACATGGATACTGCAGCTAAAAGCCACTATAATAAAAGTTAAGCTCATAAACGAGAACATAAAAGATCCTTATGCTCAAACTGACAACCTGAACAAACACACTCTGGAAATGATAGTCTGGAAATCCATAAGTCTACATCCATTTCTGTAGCTGCTTTGTGACAGTGTCCATCGCTAAAAGGATTAATAAATAAAACTGAATTGAATTGAGAAATAGATTGTGACAGTGATGTCACATGGTGATGTCGTCTGCTCTGTGTTACCTTCTGGCTCTCCCTTTTAGTTATGCGGTCATAGCTAGTCTCGTCGGAGTCCCTGCTTGCACTCCGTAGGCAAAGTACAATGTCTTTAACCATAACAGGACAATAAGCATACCTAATAATCTCTCCCTCTGTCGAGCTACACATGCTACTCCTGAGATACCAGTGATCCTGACCCTGCTGATCTCTGGACCTGTCTGATCCATCCTGATGCCCTACTTCTGGTTGGAGTTCTCATCAAATGGAAATCACTCGCTGTTGCTGAGGATGGCTCCACGTGGACAGCCTGAAGATCATTGAGATTACTGAGGATGGTATCACTTAAAATGTATGAAGATGGCTCAAGTCTCAATCAGTGAACAGTGAATAAGTTCAACAAAACAGATGTCATGTGAAAACTACAATAAATTTAACCATGTAGTACAAAGTTATAGAAGTGATTTATTATTTACTATTTTAATAATCAGGTATCACCCAGAGGATGACAGGTTCCCTTTTGAACCTGGTTCCTCTCAAGGTTTCCTCATAACGTCTCAGGGAGTTTTTCCTTGCCACTGTCGCCTCTGGCTGGCTCATTAGGGATAAATTCATACATTCAAAATTTATATCCTGAATGTATTTCTTTCTGTAAAGCTGCTTTGTGACAATGTCCATTGTTAAAAGGGCTTTACAAATAAACCTGAATTGAATTGGTGGGAGACATTAACAATTAAAGAAGAAGAAATAGTGCCTTCTACAGGCCACTCCATGTCACAAAAGCATCAAGCATCATTTAAATAGGAAGGTGAAGCGGGAAACATTTGAGGTCGAATAAAGTATTTAATATTTTTTATGTGATTTAGAATTCTTACTTTTCTGTACATTCAGCTCTATTAGTTGGGTGAACTGCAATTTTCACTCAGTCCAGTATTAACCACATTAGGGTTTTTGGAAATCACCAACATATTGTCACCATATTAGAAGGAAAAATGTAGAGATCATACACACAGGAGTTATGGCCAAGCATTTATTATTGTTTGTACAAAACTCCACCCCCCATTCTTAAAACCTAATCTTGGAAATCCTAAATCTGGATGGTTTATTCAGGCCAAGGAAATGTTGGATGGGGTGAGACTGATGCGTGCATGTGTGATTTTTGGTATTCAAAGCATCAATTATTAATAATCTGGACAGAAGACCAGCACAATGAGAAGGAAACTAAGAATTTATTTATCAAGTGCAATGCTTAAAAAATAAAAAACACTCAAATGTACTGTATATGAAACATCATTGCAAGTTCAACAGCGTAAAATCTCAACGCACTAAAGTCAATGTTGTTAAAAACGCCGGTGAGTAATAATCCCCCAAAATAACCCGGACTACCACAATAATACAGTATGACGGATGTTTCGGCAGTTGACAAATTCACAGGAAAAAAAAGCAGAGCTCCTTCATCACCTGCTGCTATGAAGCCCCACCCCTGCTTTCCCTCGAGTATGGAGGGAGGGAGAGAGAGAGAGAGAGAGAGAGAGAGAGAGAGAGAGAGAGAGGCAACATGCACGCTCCCTTCACAGACTTCTGCACAAATACATTTACATAAACTGTATTAGTAACTGTTCATGCGGTTAGATCCCTCCATGTCTCAAAATGTTGAAAAGAGGAGCCCCTGAATGTTAAAAGTGTTACAGATCTCCAGGAAAAGTCTGGAATATGCATTTTAGACTTCCAGCCTCCGCAGTCGTGTCGGCTGCTGGGGTCACGGTCACTCCCTTCCACAAATCTGCTCATGTCTCTGCATTCACAGGTCGCAGCTATTGAAAGAGAGCTGCTGCTTTAATGGAGCACGGGACCCGAGATGATATTTCAGCTCAAGGCTGATTATTTTATTTCGGCGCTGGCTTGTCAGTGGTTTCACAAACGGTGCGCTTTGTAGTCAGACGCTTTACCAGCTGAGCAGATTGCTGCGGCCCAGTGTCATGAAGTAGACCTGACTCGCGCCGCCTTGACGTACAGAAGCAAAGAACACCTGCAGAAGAAACGACAGATCCACGTTTTCAGACACAAAAGTCATAATCCTGCAGACATTCACTAGCTCTGCAAGTGTTACTGCTAGTGATGGGCATTTCAAGCAGTTTCATAGCTAAGCACTCGAATACAAATGTAAAGTAATTCATTATTCTAGATTTAAAATTAACAGTGAGAACTGTAATGCAATATTAATTTCCTTTTTACACTAAACGGCAGAAACTAGGCATCCACTTGATTGAATCCGATATGAGCCCATTAAGAGGCCTGTAATATTATAGCACCAGAGTCAGAATGAACATTAGTAGTAGTGCTGCACTGTTTATTCTCTGAAAATTGTACAGTCATAAGGAGATGTTCATGATGCGCTTCAGATTCTATTTTATTCACCTACATTTTACTATCTTTCTATAATGCACCACAAATCCAGGAAGAGGAAAGAAATCGCAGTCACATGTCTGTGGATGGGACGGCGCCATGCTTAAATGATTAAACATTTATCAGCTGAACTGATATTTAACCGCAATCTAAAGAAATAGTTTTAATCCGACGTCATAACGTGCAGCCCGAAATTCGATAAAGTCTCACCTTGTCATTTCTCTCACATAGGAATTTGAGCCTTTGTGCCCTTTTGTGCATGAACACACCATCCAAATGACCCGTCTCAACAGAGCGGATCTCTATGGCCTTCTCGCCCCAGCCCATGATCTGATTAGACCTGATGTATGCTGCAAAGCAAAGGATGCAGTATGTCAAAATCAAATGATTGTACGTGTGCAGGTCATGTGGACATGCATGATAAACATGGAGCTGTACGTCTGACTTTAACTGAAGTACAAGATGGACCAATTCAATTCTGCTGATAGTAGAATATTAGTCATTATATTCATATAGTCATTAATTACAGGGATATCACAGACTACGCCAGGTGCTACATGCATTCTGCTCTCATCTACACTGTTATGATTGAGTGTTCATGTGTTCACCGTACCAACAGAGGTGGGCATCTCTCCCCATTGCAACACCACGTCTTTGGTGATGCGCCCGTACGTGTTCACATAGACGCCTTCGTCCTCATAGCAGACCAACAGCTCGATGCCATCTGTGTTGGGAAGGATGATGATGGCGTGCGACTGGATGCTGGTCTGAATCTATCCGATTAGAAAATTGAAAAAATGCCAGGGTTAATCAAATACATCAACCTCAGGGTACTACGAAACGGAAGACAATGAAAATGTCAAACACAAGGTAGGGCTTTTCACGAGCTTCCTGCCACAGCTTCCTGTTATCGAGAATGCTGGAGAAGTACACATGATGCTTACGTGCGTGGGCAAATAGATGTCGTAGACAGCGCCTGAATCCACGTCGACTGCGTGAAATCCAGAGCAGGAGCCATAGATCACCTTTAACCTCTGACCCTCCTCTACTGTCAGGTCCACTAGCAGGGGCTTGTGCACCAGGTCTCCAAATGACTGCAAGAAGTTTGATAAGTGAATGTATTATATAAGCATGGGTGGGTGATTTCTATTTAGGTGCACTTTCAGAACAGAATTCCTAAAATTAGAGTTTTTACTTGAACTCACCTTAAAGGCCATGAATTTATGATAAGGCTTCGGTGCCCATGCATAGACCTCCACAGAGTTTTTCAAAGCTAGCACCAAGAACTTGATCCTTTCATATTTAACTGTGAAAGACAAACATTTGAAATTATATATAAAGTGTTTTGAACTTCACATTTCTATTAATAACTATGATACTCGGTTAGCACTGATATGCTACATTGCTCAGTCCAGGAACCTTGAAACACAGCACATACCAACTTTGTAGTGCACACAGCCCTCCAGCTCTCCCACTGTAGTCCACCCCTGCTTCTTCTCCACCTCTGGGTCATTGTGTAGGATCTTGTTCCTCAGCCAGGACAGATAATACACTCGCAGTTTGTTCTTTTTTCCTGTCACAAAACAAATGCATTAACAAATGCAAATGCATAACTTTTGTCCATTTTCCTTGGCTACATATAAAGCCGAAAATGTTTGTAGGCACTGTATCTTACCTGATATTGTGACCAGAACATTAAGGCCCTCCAGAACATCCATTTGCTGAAAACGGCGCCGGTTGATGAGGGGGTAAACTTTACCCTGCCCACTGCGGTCCAGAAGCAAAAGCCCACTTTCTGTCCCCACCAATAAGTTCACGCCTACAGAGGGAGAATAGGGAGGTTAACCAGAACTATATATATATATATATATATATATATATATATATATATATATATATATATATATATATATATATATATATATATATATATATATATATATATAAAACAAACTTCTGTAATAAGTGAAACACCTTTCAGACCCTGTTTGATGTAGCAAGAAATTTCCAATGAAATTATCTTATAACTGACCAATCCCAAGCTCAGACATCCAATATAAAGAGAATTTGAGCTAGTCAGTCTGTTTAACATTGCTGAGCGTGAAATCGCTATAGTTTGACTTGGAAACCAGATGGACAGGGATGTTGTTGACTTTGACGTTCTATCTAGTGGATACTGCTTTGAATCCTCCGTATGTACATAAGATACGCAAGTGAGTATGTGAACAACACTGCACACGTAGCAGCTGCGTGTGCGTTATGAAAGTAAACAGAAGAACACCTTATAGGGTGTTCTTCTAAATCTATTTTCAAAGCCAAAAACATCCCTGTTCAACGTTTCCAAGAACTTCATTGGTAATATGGGCTTGATTTGACTAAATATGGTGTATTTATGAAAAAACAAACAAAAGCTATAGTCGTTGCTGCACCAGCAAACTCTTGAGGTAATTATCACTAATGTACACTGAAGACCTTGCTGTTTACGTTTACTCGTGGTAGCTATTTAACTCAACGACTTCAGCTTACATTTCTCTGAAGCTTGAGCTACACAGCAATAGTAACCAAGCATGGGCATGGTTTTAGAACTGGTCAACTGTTTACCAAAGGTGTTAGAATTAGTCAAACGGTCAGTTACCTACCCCAGAGTGCAGCACACAGGATCTCGGAATTGAACCTCTTCTTGTACTTGCGGATCTCGGGCGTGTCGCTTTGTGGCCGAGTGTTCACTGGGTTGACATTAACCACCGAGCCCTTACGCATGGGGTCTGGCCTTAATGCTTCATGCAGCCGAATGTCATTCCCGATGACTGCTGCACAACAAAACCAGTCAACATCTGCTTTATCTGACTTATCTTAATGATGCACACAGCATTCATCTTCTATGGTATTTATATTGCTTAAGTGTGCACAGGTTTGCAAATAAAATTTAAAGCAACACTAGGAAGGACAATGTACTCGTGGTGCATTACAAACCAAAATTCACTTGTATATTGACTGATGCAAGGAGTTCCCTCACACCATTATTTTGCATTATTATTGCTTTATTACACTACTAATGTTTATGCATTTTATTCCCATTTTTGGGACTTACCCATGTTGCTGAGAGAGCTGCCAGTAGAGGGCGATATTTGTAGAAGGCGAGGGTCAATGAAGGGGGTGAAGGAAGAAGAGGACTTGTGTTTTTGAAGAGAATTACTGCCGGAGAGTGTCTGAGGGAGGGGAGAAAAAACAGATCACAAGAAAATGATGGTGAATATACATATATAATAGTAAAGAGAATCTGAGCTTGTCTCATACTTACAGTAGACTAATATAAGAAGTCTAAGACAACAATATTTCAGAAATCTGGATTTCACTTTCTCATAGCTATGAGATTAAGATTTACCTGTCTGGTCTCCATACTGGAACCAGTTCACAGCTAAACATACTAAAAATATTCAGTGGCGATGCCTCACTAACAAGGTTAGTGCAATTGAACTGCATTCAAGAAAACAGCTATAAAGATGCATATAAACAAACAAAGAAAAAGAATGAAATTCAGTTGTGACCTGAGAAAAACACAAGTGATTGTTAAAACGGAGATGTGCCAGATGAATCAAAGAGGGCTGAGAATTAACTGAAAGGTGAAGAGAGACCTGAAACAATGGATGACTCAAAAGTAAAATGAATTAGTTTTGCCAGTTTGAAAGGAGTAGTAGAATGTGACTAAAACGCTCCATATATATATATATATATATATATATATATATATATATATATATATATATATATATATATATATATATATATATATATATTTATATTCTGAGGTTAAGCTCAGCGCTTAACTGCTTTTATGAACTCCCCTTTACTGAACCTGAGCCTCCCATGAAAATCCAAAACAGTGACTGGAGAATTTTTTAGGGGAAAAAAAAAAAGACCAAAAAAAAATTAAGACTGTTTTGCAAACTACTGTTTTTTTTCCCCCCACTCTTTGGGTGATTCTCTCATATGCCAAACACGTGCATGCAAGCCAAAATAACAAATGAAATGACCAGAATTCTTAAATGTTCTTAGAGGTTCTAAAAACAGACCAAAAGCACAAAAACAGCTCCCTCACGGGAAGGCAGTATCCCAAATGAGCCCACTATGGTGCTCATGGTGCTTACAGCTCGTCCATCACCCAGCATCACTTTGAAGGGGCGATGATGTGAATTAGCGGTGAGTAGTGAGAATAAAGTGGAGTAAAAGCTAGCCAGCAGTTCAGAGTGGTATAATAGCTAAACATACCTCGCTGGCAAGCAGCCTCTCCAAGGCGGAGTGGGGGGACATGGAGGGGCTGGTGTGACTGGAGGAGGGGGAGGAGGTGATTGAGGGGGAGGGGGAGTGATGGCTCTGTTGGATGAGGTCAGGCAGCAGGTGAATACGGCCTGCGAAGCCATTTCGCTCCTGGTGGCCCAGAGCAGGACCGTGACCAGGGCCAGGACCAGGACCCGAACCAGGCCCAGGAACCAATCGGATTTTCTCTGCTACACTCTGGAATCAAAAACAGGCACAGCTGATTCTATACTCAGTTGGAGAAAAAGAAGGGAGCAAGGGGGCCAGCAAACGGATTATTCGGATTTGCATATATGTCTCAAAGCTGCGAGAGTGCGGTTTTTCCAAGTATAAAGTGAGAAAATTAAACAAAATATAATCATTAAAAGTACATATAGAATGAATGGATGAATGATGAAACACAAAACACACAAAACAATAAACAAGAAAAGAAAGGGGTCCTCTTGTACCTGTCTGACAATTAAAGTGCCGTCTTTAGAGGGTGTGATGGCTATGTCGCTTTCTGCTTCATCGTGAACAATCATGGTCTTCACTGACTCAGTCTCACCATTGCTAACTTTCGAGGAGCTGAAGGAAAGACGCATACTCACATAATTCGATTATTTCAATACTAAAAGCACATTAAATGTGTAGTGTGATTATTTACGCTATTAGAAGCACAAAATAAAGAGTGCACCTTGCCCTTGTGTCCTCTGCACCAGATGTAGACTCGTTGCCCAGCTCCTGTTCCACCTCATCATCCTCTTCTGAATCTGAGTCCTCACTAGATGACGAGTAGTCTGTCACCTTGTGAGGAGGACGTGCCTCTTCAATTGCACGCACCTCATTGGCCAGTAGAGTGAGATCCTAAGAGTGGGATTTAGACTTAATACACACCCAGGCCACATTAATAGAAACACCAGCACCTCTGTTCATTCATCAAATTGTCCATTCACAGGTTAATACTCAGAGTAGGTCCAGAGTGTGATGGTTTTCCACATAAACAACCGAGTTTCAACTTACGGAGGGCCTGGTTGGCCTGACAAAGTCCTTCTTCTCCTCCAATTTTTTGCCAGCATTTTCTGGGCGTTGATGTGGCGAACCCTCAGATTTTGAAGATGCTGCAGAAAGTAGAGAAATCCAATGTAATCTTAATTGTCAAACAATAAACTATGTATTTTTGAGTAAACTGACCATGGCTACGTCTACATTAATCCAGATAGATCTGAAAACTGCATTTTCGCTTTAAAACGCCCTGTCTACACTGGAGTTTTCAAACGCTTTCCAAAAATTGCTCGTGAAACCGTCTGAAAATGCTTACATTCCTATACCGTACATGCATAAAAATGTAAGAGGCTTTAAAAATGCAATCTGAAGGTTGTACATAGTGACTTTAATGTTTAACAAACAAACTGGATAGCAGGCACAACAACTGCAGTACATCATCCACCATCTTGTTTGTTTGGAGTTGAATGGGTCACATGACTGTCCCATGACTAAAAATGTGTCATCGTTTTTTTTAATATCTTTGAATATCTCCATTTTCTCAGTCCACACATTTTCAAATTCATCCTCTTGGGAGAACGCTTTCGAAAAGCTCCGTTTTCGCTCGACAAAAACGCTGTCTCAGTGTGGATGGAAGGCCAAAACATAGGGAAAAAGATGCGCTTCCAAATTTATCCTGCTTAATGTGGGCGTAGCCCACGAAGCACTAAACTTGGACATGCAAAACAATTTGCGTTAATCTAGCGTGTATTCATAGATGATGATTTTAGTCAGGTGTAGCAGCAGCACTCACAGCGAACCCTGAACTTCTCCCCTGAACTCTGAGAGCTAGTCTGTGAGCTGGAGTTACTGGAGCCAGAAGAGCTTCCACTGCCTGGTCTAGCCAGCTTCTCCACCCGATCCCACAGCAGACGCGGCTCCACGTTACTGGCAAGAAGATAATCGGGGAAAAGCAGAACGCATGATCAATACAACTTCAATACTTCTTAAAAGCTCTTGGATCTTTTCTTTTACATATATATAATCACATACTGTATAACAGTTAAAGAACTTTAGCATGTATCTAAAGTACATATAGAGGTCAGACCTTCCAGCATTCCTCTGTCCAGGTTGGCTGCTTTGCTGGTTGTTCTGAAGTGGGGAGTCTCTGCGGGACAGTACAGGTGATCTGGATGTTGTCCTCACAGGGACCTTGAGAAAGGCACACAAAAGAATATGCTAAAACAACAACAACAACAACAACTGTACAGTCATTTGCCTTTAATGCACTAGCAATGAACTTGTCGCCCACAATGTTTACATCGTTTATCGATATTTTAAAAATGGAAAATAGCGTGGAGGGAAAAATCTATATCACACAAGCCTATTTGCCTGATTCAGAACTTTGCATCATATCTGAATTTGTAATAGCCATTGTTTAAAAACTTACACACACCTGTACGTTTCACTTTGGAATTTTGAAGGTGTTAGCTGTTGTACTGAACCGGGTCATGATATGGGGAGTTAAGCACTAGTCTAACACTGTGTATTCGTCAGTCAGTCCTTGACGGAATTGTGCAGTGAAGTGCAGTGTTTCCCATACATAGGTAAATCCCTGACCACCCAAGTATATTTTGTACCATTAAAAAAAATAAATAATAATAATAATAATAATAATAATAAAAAATGCACTTGTTTCCAGTTTGGTGGCAACAGTGTGAGAAACTAGAAGCAATCATTCAGACTTTTCAATACACCAGGTGCAGAGCATTTAATTCTGTGTGTTCTTTCAGTAAATATAATGTGCGAATCTGCATTACAACTGTATAAGATCTCAAAATTTGGTAGCTCAACAAGATACACTCTTATTCGAACTTCACTGTGGCAGTTAAAACGTTCACAAGGCTTGGATTTTAACCAGAACCACTATGCGCACTGCTGCAGTAGGACTAAATCTCCTGCGTTATGCCGCTCAGTGGAATAAAACTGACTTAATGTAGACACAATGCATTTCGTCTGCACCAGATTATTTCTAAGCCAGTGTCGCTCGGGGCTATTAGTGAGAAGAGGCACACAGCTGTTTATCTGGAGCTAAAAACAAATTGATGAATCTGCAGTTTTGTTTCTATTAGCGGTGTTGACTCTTGCTGAAGAGCCATATTTTTCTTCTACTGCAACACACTCATATTTATTATTTTACCTAGATTGTGATATGTCCAGGAATCATCTAAATCTATGGCATTTTATAATTTTACTGCAATCAATTAATGAACATTAATTTTGATTTTATGGAATGAAACTGAATGGAATGTGTGGTTTGAAGTGTGGTAAAACTGCATCATTGATTATCAGCACATGCCTAGTTTGAATTATATTTTTTTAAGGCTTGCAGGCATCTCTCTTTTGAGCAGGAAAAGTCTGGATCCTGCTCTTACCTTTGGTGGAACCTCGTCATTGACTGATGTTTCAGGGGTCTCGTGGCTCCGAGACAGTGAAAGGGGCAGAGGGTGAGGATGCTCAGAGCGTGCAGGGTGCGCTGGGTGGTGTGGCTCTTGAGAGCGCAGATGGAGATGTGCAAAACTAGGAACTGGATCGCTGAACGAATGAGAACGGGACACAGGGGGAGCGGATGCGTTGTTCTTTAGAGCGGCCAGGTGAGACCACTGGACCTTGCGGAAGGGGAAAGAATAGGAGGGGAGGGAGTGGGGGGGGTTGTTGTGAGGGGGAAAGAAGAGCACAGGCACAGTGAGACAGAAAGGCGTGATCACAGCCAAGGACACAAAACATGCGATGAAAAGGAAGAAACGTTCCCTGGATGACCACCCACAAGTCATCTGGTATCATACAGCCATTCAGATAGCAACATACAGTGCATTGCGTGAGAGGTGGGAAAGCTGAGGAACTGTTGGGCATTACCTGTGGCTCCATGGGTTTGTGCATGCTTGAGGACTCGGATGAGGAGTTCCCGTTAGAATACGGCTCAGATGAACGGGGAGGTACCGGCGGCTGCTGCTTGGGTGGAGCTATCTGAGGCGAGCCCTGATGGTTCTTGCGGTATCTTTCATCAGCCTGGTACAAAGGACACAGATTATGAAGATTAACTGGTGGGCATTAGAGATGCCTCAAAGTGAACTGACAGTTGTTCCAAGGCAGGAAACTGCATGCTGGTGTTTATTAGCCTGGTTTACAACTCGGCAAGCTCAAGTAAGAGAGGGACGAAGACAAAACTGTGTTAGGGCATTGCTGCTCTGGCTCATATTCAAGCCAACACAAGTTTCATGCTTATTTAAAAACAAAACAAAACAAAAAAAAAACCCTTCACTAAACTTTTCTAAATATTAAGACAACCAAAGACCATAGTTTTCCCTAAGGAGTAGAATCATAGCCAAACCATGACATGCAAAACAAACATGAGGAAATGGGGAAAAAAGAAGCCTTTGTAAATCTGGGATCAAACAGAACAATAACTAATAATTACCAATAACCAATAAAATAAGGGTCAAGTTTAAAATAAATAAATACTAAGCGATATTCCATGTCATTCAATTCAAATTTTAAAAATGTGGGTTTAGTTTACACAAGAAAGCAAGACAAGGAGACAGGATGTAGTTTTTTTCATTCTGGTTCATGACTATGGTGGTCAGCAATATGGTTTTCTTTCTGGCTGAACAGCATGGCGTAATCCAATTTAAAAAAAAAAAAAAAAAAAAAAAAGACTGTGTAACTGATCAGTCTTCCACTGACATGGTGCCCAGACTGGCTCCAGAGCCGGGATATAATCTTAACCTGTTCTGCAATGGGTTTTTTTTGTGTGTGCAAAAAAAAGTTGGAACTTCTGATGTCAGGAGCTTGGTGACTATGTTTATATATTTATTATATTTTTTACAAAGTGGTCAAATCAATAAAAATTTAGTAAATATACGGCACTTAAAATGTTAAACATTGCAACTATATTCACTCCAAAATGCAAAATATATTTTGATATTCGTAGGGTGTTTTCAGACCTGTAGATCTGTGCTTTGTATCTAACTTTTATGTTCAACAGAGCTATTAAAGCCCATCTCATTGAGACGCTCGCACAACACCTTGTAAACCCCGGTGTTTTTATGCGTTTTTGAAAGCTGTTCAGAAATATGTTGGTCCCAAATTCCAACGAAGCATTTTACCTCGTCATTTTATCTTTAACTTTGTTCCAAGTTAAACCGCGATTCATGTTGCGAGCCATTAGCAAAACAAACACACTTTGTAACGCAACACAGGTCCCATCATGTCTTCCTATACAGGTTGGTTTGTTGGGTCGGATTGCTTTCTCACCACAAGTGAACCGTAGTTAGTTTGTAAGTGGACCACCTCGTTCCGGTTGCCTCGGCCCAATTGTTTTGGTGCGGATGCAGTGTTCATATATGTCTAGACGAACTGAACCATGGGAGAAAACACTCCGAACGAGCCAGGTGTGAAAACGCGCTTAGATAAAGCGTAATTAATGTCTATGAGGATTTGACTTATATGGACGGTAAAACTATCCGGTCTTTTATGTCTCCAGTGTTTTAGATTGTAAACGGTCACCTTGTCAGTGGAAAAAGGGGTGTGAGAGTACCATGGTAATACTGTACTTAATCACTATCAAATGTAATTTGCACTCCAACAGTGAAACAAAATGTGATGTGGTGGATAAATAATAAATGATGATGATGCCGAATTTTCGCTTTCAAAGATCAGTATTCAAAGAAAACCAAATTTCTGCTGCTCCCACCAGCACACTTTTATCTGACTGCTGTTAAGTTAAACGTTCTTCACATGCAAAACTGAGCCGGGGTTAGCTCGAGAAGCCAGAGTAGCAGCAGGCAACACTGGGTGGACCAAGGGGATGGCTTTTCACCTCTCCGACTGGCTGGGCTTCAGACACCGTGCCACCGGTTGGAGTTGACTGGACGAGGGGGTCGTCAGTCCTGTCTGTCTCACCCATTGGCTGCGTGACTAAAGGGCTCGAATCCACTGACACACTTTCAGTCTGTTCCCTGCACTCATCACTAAGGGCTTCATTCCCATCTACGTGTTTATTCTGCTCTGCATCTGGATCTACACTTTGGTCACAGTCAGTCTGACGTGGAAGGTCAGCCTTTGGCGTGCACTCATCTGCGTTAGAGTAAACTGGGGGGTCGGAGGCGTCTAAGGGGCGCGCTTGGGGTAGTTTTGCCCAGTCGGGCTGGGCTGTGAGGGAGGAAGTGCGCTGTTTCGGTCCGTGCTGCAGGGAGAGCAGGTAGGCTTGCTCCTGCTGGAGCTGACGCTGCAGCCGCTCCGCCTTCCGCTGCTCCTCCAGCTCCCGCCATTTGAACTCCTGAGCACAGAGCGTAGCTCCATGAAAAAGCTCCATAATTATTGAGGAAATTCCCATGAGTGTTATCTCATTACATGTGTTTGTACATACTGCCAATACAATATGTTGTTTAGTAATTATACACAGTATGGTCTGTAAGATTAAATTAGCATTCTGTAGCTGAGGCAAATATCGTACTCATGTGCTCTAGAGACATGGTTCTCAAAGAGGGGTCCGTAAAGCTAATTCTTGTTACAGTTATCAAAGTTTTATGCCTATAAAAAGAGCAGATGGTAAAGGAAAACACTCTTGGCTTTAATAAATAGCCAAAATATTATTTTACACATTTAAATAATGATGTGCCGAATTCAAAATGATTTGTTTGTAAAATAAATCTCTACTGATTGGTCTGTGAATTTATTTACAGTTAAAAGAGGTCACTGACTGTAAGTAGTTTGAGAACTCCTGCTCTAGAGCATGTGGTCCTTGACAATCTAAATGACAGCGATTAAAAATGCCTTTAGCTCTGACGATTAAAACTGCAACACCGGTCTCTAAAATGAGATACAATTTCATGAGATACTTTTCATTTCAGGCAGCAACCTTACACCAAAACCCTTTTCCAAACACCACACTGTCCCTTACATGCTTCTAAACAGTAACTGTAAAATAAACACTGTATTTCTTTTGCTTATTCACTGATGTTGTGTATGTGATGGATGGAAATGGGAAGAAATGAGAAAAGGTCAACAACAACAACAAAAAAAAAAACCCAGAGAGAGAAACATTTAACTTTGTTTGTGGCAGTCCCATATTAACTCATTTCCACTTTCTCCCCCTGAGACACTGTGCAGGCTGTTTACAACATAAACAGCTCCCCGCAAAGACAAGAACAATGACTCTGGCCTAACCACGGGAGAGAGAGGAATAGTAGGAAATCCCCTGCTCTTCCTGCTGGGCATTTCCTGCGGCCGTGTCATGAGACTACGCTTATATAAATATATGGCTGGACAGAATGAACCTTCTCCCTCTGCGAGCGTGCAGTATACTGAACTTGATACATGATACACCAGTAGAACTGTTAGAGAATCCTTGATCTTGTGATGATCTCAAATCAACCTTTTTTTTTAAGCTGAACAGAACAGGCCAGAAATAACACTGAGCTCCAGTGTTAAACTAAACAGAAACGACAGACTCTGTTCTAAGGCCTCAGACTTTAGTGAGACAGCATGAGATGGAAAGGGCAGAGTTCCTACCAGTAACATGGCCTGCTCGTGAAGCAGCTGCTGCTGAAGGATCTCTAGATGCCTCTGCTCCTCTTCCAGCTGACGGCGGATATATTCCTGTCAATCAGACGTGTCAAGGTTAGGTTGGCTCGGTTTCAAAGTGTGTCCGTTTGAAAATGAGAGAAATCCAACCTATAACTCAAGTAAATTTAAAAAAAAAAAAAAAAAAAAAAAACATAATATATTTATCAAAACCTATGTGCACGCTCCACACAAATTCTTATGACCAAAATGTAACTGAAGAACGTTCCCATTTAGCTTTTATTTTTTTAAGTTCACAAGTCCATGAAGTAAAACCATGGGGGTCCATGATTTTTCTTTCTTTTTTGTTACAGCAGTGGAAATGACAACACGTTTCTTAAGGTTACTGCTCCCTTGACTTGAAGCCAAACCTCAGCGACTCAAAATCAAATAAAACTCTGTGGCACCAATAAATAGCTGCATTATTATCGTACACATTTAATGAGTAAAATATTTGTATAATTCATATGATTATGTTCATAAGACTGTACTGAGGGAGTGCTTGGAATTTATTTTAGGGTTAATGGGGTCCCTCTCTGCGAAACCTTTGGCCCGTGTATACACGAACAAAACGAGACAAAATAGGTGACCTTTATAGAATCGAACAATGTCTAAAATATAGCAACAAGGCCAGGACAACAATTAAGGAGGTTAATCTGCGCTGTAATAAACATGCCTAGAAGAGGATGAAAGTGAGCAGGATGCTTAGAGAGGCAAAAACAAGGTATGCCAGAAGAAAGTCTTTCCTTTCATCTGACCACAAATGTAAGCACCTGGAGTTCATGAGACACTACTGGAACTGGTTTCCAGTACAAAAAAAAAATTCGCAGGTTTTGACAACAAACTCTCAAGGTGGGATGATTATACAGAAAAGAACCTAATCTGCACTGTTAATTATGGTGGAGGTTCTCTGATGTTGTGGGGCTGTTTTTCCTCCAAAAGGCCCTGAGAACCTTGGTAGGATACATAGCATCATGTACTGTGCCAGATTTAAAAATAAAGTCTCTCTGCCTCTGCCAAGAAACTACAACTGGGTCATGGTTGAACCTTCCAGCAGGACAATTATATAAACCATGTGGCCAAATCCAAACAAAATGCTTCAATGACCACAGAACCAAGCTTGTGACATGGCCATCCCAATCACTTGACCTAAAGCCTATTGAAACTCTGTGAGGTAAGCTGAAGAGGACAGGATATACGACACTGGAGAAAAGATCATGAGGAATGGTCTCAGATTCCTTGCTCTGTATTCTCCAATCTCATCAAGCATTATAGAAGACCCAGCACTGTTACACTGGAAAGTAGAGGATGAACAAAGTAATAGATTTGGGGTGCCAATAATTGTTGTGATTTTGTTAAAATGTATATAATTTTTGATGTTTTATTTTCTTAGAATAAATTACTTCAAATAATGCTTGACGGCATCTTACATATTTAACATATTTTTGTTTAGTGTAACCAATACAACTCTGATGCATTTTTTTTTTTTTAACATTACAAAATATGGCATCCTAGAGTTCCTAAAATTAGCATCAATCACGAAGAAAAATCGGTTATCTAAGAAATTATAAGACAACAGCCCTCTTGCTCGATTACCTGTTCGCGATCGTTCCGTCTTTTCTCCTCCTCCGCCCTCTTGCGCTCGTCCTCCTCTTTGCGCCGGCGCTCCATCTCCTCTATTCTCCTTTTCTCCTCCTGTTCCCGCCGCCTCTGCTCACGCTCCTGCTGCCTTCTCAGCTCTCGCTCACGCCGCTGTTGCTGCAACACACCAGGAGAGGGCAACAGAGTGAGTGCATGGTGTGTGCAGGAAACTCAAAACCGTGCAAGTAAATGAAATGTTTTTTAATCGAACAACAGAATATCCATGATTCAAGTTTTTGCCTTTTTAACTAGAAAATTATCTGGGAGTGTGGTTCAGATCAAGAAAGCTACATGTGGTGTAAATGGACGAAATAATATGTAAATACAAAAAACAAAAACGGCACCTTGAGGACCGTTTGGTTGATGATGCTGTTGATAAGGAACGGGGACAGAATGGCCTCCCTAGTCTCCTGTCTCTCCATGCCCTAGTTTTACAGGCCAAGCCCAAACTCAATTATAGTAAAGTGATTTGACAAGTTTGCCACGAAAGCCGTCTGAAGGTTAATCTTAGTTCCAGAACTTTTGTCGCTCATCTCTATATTTCTTTGCGACTTCCAATCTGGCTGAAATTCTGCTCCATCGTCTCATTCATTTTTTTGATATCAAACCCAAATGTCTTCAGTATGTAGCAAAAACAAAAGAATTGGCCATGCCAATACTTTCAGAGGTGACTGTATTTCACATACAAGATCACGAGCTATGAGTGGCTCAGATGCTCAGTGCGTTAATCAGTTCTCTAAACCGCCACATACACAGATGCTTCCCCCCCCCCCCTCACCTCCTCCAGGCGTCTCCTTTGCTCTTTCTGCTGCTCTATGCGCTTCTGGCGCTCAGCCAGCAGTTGGCGTTTGTACTCCTCCTGCTCGCGGAGCTGCTGTTCCTGAAGGAGCTGCTGTCTCTTCAGGGCCTCCGAGCGCTCCTTGTTTTCCTGCTGCAGCCGGATGAAGTCCCGCCGCAGCGTCGACTCGCCAGGTACGTTCACTATAGAGCTGTGAGGAGGGAGTGAGAGATAAAGAGAGAGTAGAGGTGAAGACACTACAATCGCCTGACTGGCAGTTTTAATTAGCTTTTTTACTATCATATACTCCACTATGCTCCTCAGTTGTTTTAAAAAAAAAAAAAAAAGTGGTGCAAGGGATGGGAATTGCAACAGTGGCTGGACTACAAGATCACGTTCCAGCCATCTCAAAAACCTATGCCAAGTGCTTTAAAAGGCAGTAGATAACTAGCTCATATAGGCCACAGTCTTATCAGCATGATAACAGACTACATAAATGCCAATAAGTGTAGTTCTTAAAACTAATTTCTTAGTTTTCATAATTTCGGTCATGTCACAAAATGGGACATTAAAACATACAGCGGACTTTGCTGTTATTCACATTGGTGAATATTCACTGGTGGTGCTTCATGGTTTCAATCAAAGATTTTTTTGTTTTTGCTGATAAAAAGCATCCCTACAACATGATGCTACCACCACCATGCTTCACTGTGGGGATTGTGTTCTCAGGGTGAGGAACAGTTTTGGTTTACCAACAAACTTTCCATTTTGGTCTCATCAAACTAAAGAACATCCCACAAACATGTTGAGATTAAAGCAAGCACTCTGTGGTATAAACAAATGACCTAAGCTAGTGCCTTGCCTCGACACACTGATCTGTTTGAGGCATTTTTGGGAGCTTCTCATGCCTAGGTTTTTTTTTTTTTACCTGAGCATCATAGGCTCCATAATGAGATTGAGAGAGAAAATAAATACTTAGTCATTTGGTTTAGCAATAATTGCAAAAAAGTATTACAGTACCTAGGTTCTCCTTCTGCCTCTGGAGCCTCATCATCTTCGTCTTCACTTAGACTCCAATCATACTCCGTCTCATCTGTAAGACAGTGGTGTGAGTCATTCAATTATCTATAATCTAATTTAGAATTTGACATCTGTAGTTACACAAAATAGAATATATTATCAAGGTTTATGTGAAAATAATGGACAAGCATAAAAAAGCTGGGGATCCGAACCTTTCTCCCCCCTCTTCTTGCGCGTGTGGTCGATGTGGTCCTTGAGTTGGATGCGGACCTGCCTCTCGTTCGGCTGGTCTCTGATGAACGGGTGTTTCAAGAGCTGATCGGTGGGTGGCCTCTGAGTGTAATTCTTCACCAAACAGTTCTCGATAAAGTTGATGAACTTCTTTGACCTGGTAAGGAAAAAAAAAAAAACAGATATGTAAAATATTAACATTTCCCAAGAGATAAAAGGAGAACTTTGTCTCGAGATGTTTTCATGAGCCACTTGTCTAGATACAGTTTTAGGAAGTTTGTCAGTTTACTACGAGAGCTGTGATGTGGAAGTGGGCCTGAGTAAGAGAAAGAGGTCAGCCCTGAAACTGGCAAGAATTTGCTTCAGCTTCTTGGATTGGAGTTTTATTGCTGAAGACAGAGGAGCAAGATTTTCAGAGGGTTGTATCATGGAAATTGTGAGATCACATGTCTGAGAACTGAGATCAGCCAGTCAAGGTTATAAGAGGCACACGGAAAGACCTTTGTTCTGATTTACTCCATTTGCGTATGTTAGGCTATAGATGCCAGGATGTTTATGAGACAAAATCATAATGGGCAGGATGTATATTAGCTTTACTCTTACATCCAGTCTTAGGAATTCTCCAATAAATAAACCTTTTACTTCAAGTAAAAGATTAATCATAATCTGAAAAAACAGACTTTATAGCTTTCTCAGTAGGAGACACTACATTCAGGTTAGATAAGTACGGTATGGGGCTACTTCCACCTAATGCTCCTTTTGACACGTGTTTCAGCTTCCATAGCCACCCTATATATTTGGATAATGCACTCATAGCTGTGGAAACCAATCACCAAATTCCTGACCTTCTAGGCAGACCTTAGGACCAGGTAGAGGACCTACATGGCTGAACATTATGTACAGTGTAAGAACACTGATTTAAAGCAACCAATTTTACAAATATACTGCAATGGAAAAGTCTTACATAAATCTCAATAAAGTTCATGCAATCATTATAAGTGATGAGCTAATGCGTAAATAAAAGGGTGCAACTGTTCAAGAATCTTACCATTTCTTCGACTTGAGCCGAGGAGGTGGATTTCTTGGGATGAGGAAGAGAGCTCGCATTGGGTGCATGTCACAAAGTGCTGAATGGGAAAATGGAATGGTAAGCACGTTTTTACAAAAATCCCCATGGCAACCACAGGTTAAAGCGAAACACCTACATATCCTCCGGAGGTGAAAATATCAACCTGGGCACTCGGGACAAGTGGCTTTCATGTCCAGGCGATTAGTTTTGTATTCATAGTTAACCGGTGGACAAGGAAAATAAAACTACTCCTTAAGGACTTTCGCAAAACAAAACTTTTTAATTTGGGGTTTATGTTTAAACGTAATGCATTTCACTGTGGTGTGACGTGCCACTATGCTGTAACTATAGCTCAGGCTACTCATTTTGAATCACGTAGTCTGCTGTACTACACGCATCGGTCGAGACGTGATCTGGAGGATGGTAGAATCATTTTTACTAGGTGGACTAATTAGCTTGCACAGCGACGACGGACTGTATTTTTACAATAAGAAATAGCAGGTATTACTACACACAACCACCTCATGATTAAACATAAAGACATTAACAAGACTAATATATTCACAAGCGATACGAGGACAGACCACAACAGCACATAAACTTTGGTCAATGACACTGTGACTTTTTGCCTAGGGCACAAACACAATGCGTTACATCCTTGATATATAATAAGGGAAACAATCAATGTGTTTAACCAGCTAACTAACTTTTTATTGTATTACATTAGCAACCACTTTTTAGCCTAGCCAGTTATGTTTTCCTTTCCCAGTGGGCCAGCTAAAAAAAAAATTTGTGTTGTCCACACCAACATCATATGAACATGATTGTATACAACGAACACATCAACATGTAAAAATACGTACGGGGAGCTCCCTCGGCCATTTCAATAGCAGTGATTCCACACGACCACAGGTCACTCTGCACAAAAAAAGACACAATTGGTGGTCATCGCAATGAGCATACTGACGACAGAACAATACACATATCTGTTTTAATGAAATCACTTCTCAATAAAACCTAATCCTGAAACAGACTGCAGCCAGTTAATACATTGGCATATTTTACTGAAGAATAAACGTACCCTGTAATCATAGGTGGCATCAGGGTTCTCATCGCAGGCAATGACCTCGGGTGCCATCCAGTAAGGCGTGCCGATGAAAGTGTTCCTCCTGCCGACTGTCCGGTCCAACTGGGCACTCACGCCAAAATCAACTAGAGAACATCACAAACAACACGCTGAAGCAGACACTGGAATGAGTAGTAAATGGTTCGTGCGGAGAGGAATGCTTACTTTAATTACACACAATTACTACATTAACTTCACTCACCTAGTTTGACCTCGGCGTTCTCGGTTAGCAGGACGTTTTGGCCTTTGATGTCACGGTGGATGACATGGTGTGCGTGCAAATGGGCCAGACCCTGAATACACAAAATAATGAGAACACATTCCAGAATTGAGTCCTAACTGGCAGAGTTAATGCACAATGACTAGAAGGTCGGTTCAAAATTAAAGAACCCTTAACTGTCAAACGCTCACAGTGGACCGTGTGGATTGTTGAATGAACATCTATGTTACAACAATCCAAAGCAAGGCAACATCAACAGAAAAACAGATGGAAAATAAGTTATGCCTCTTGATCTCTAGATCGGATCTGAAGAAGGTAATGTGTGGCATAATACATGAGAGGTTGGTATGCAGACGTTTGCACTTGGCTAAGTGACTGGATTGCCTCATATTCAAGCCATTTTGGACAACAACAACAAAAAAAGTGTCTACAAATAACTAACATAACACCAAATGTTTAAAATATAACCTGATATCAAGGTGGAAGAGAAATTATAAAAAGGTGAAGTCCTACAGCAGTGGAAATTGGGGATTGTGCAATGTGTTTGCCATGCAGTTTGCGACTTTGTGTAATAAATAACACCCTATTTATAATCAAGACTGATTCTCACTAGAAGCTTTAAAAGCACTACCTCTACTTCCTGTTGCACATACTAGAGTTTTATATATATATATATATATATATATATATATATATATATATATATATATATATATATATATATATATATATATATATATGTATGTATGTATGTATACTTTTTTTTTTTTGCACCAAGTATGGTCTTGCTTCTAGCATTGCAGTATGTATTGTCTGGCATAGTTTGTCACCATCTTGCACTGTAGTCCTATACCTGACCCCATGTTCTTATACCGTTGTGTTTATAATGCATGTTGCATTGGCGAGAACTGTGGGAAAGAAACTGGAAAATCTTTTTTCGTTAAATCTACTCACTCTGAGGATCTCTCGTGAAATGTAGGCGATCCAGTCTTCCTTCAGGCCGTTCTTTGTGTTCTTCACCAGGTCTGTGATTGAGCCAGCTCCACAGAATTCCATCACCAGCTACAGTGAGACACAATAAGTAAGGGATACAACACTTGGGGGTGCGCGGTTATAGGAAAATAAATCAAAAGATGGAGTGGGTGTGATGTGGCCCAATGCAAAGGTCCCAAAGTGTAACAGAAATTTTTACAATTTTGAATTCATCTATGCAAGTAATTTAAAAAAAAAATCTGTTTATAGTTACGTTTACGGTGGAATGTTGCGAAACATCCATGAGAAAAGTCAGACTCCGTTATTAAGGAATTAAATTTGTGCCAAAAGTATTGAAGGCAACTTTTCCAGAAACAAACAAAAAATATTTTACGTTCGCCGTTCTGGCACAAATCTCACGTGTATGTGGGCTTAACAGAGATTTACTCTTATTGGCCAGTGAGATCTGGATGGACAGCTCGAGTGTCCAGCTGAGGAGGAAAACGTTGATGACGATGACGACGACAACGCTCCGTGCCGCTCCTGAAAGCTCATCTCGAAAAAATAGTCGTGCGAGGCTACTGAAATCTCGAATATTAATTACGATCTAATATACTGACTAAAGTAAGTAAGTCATTTCCAGTACAAAGTACAAACACTATAATTATACAGAGAACCGCATCCAGAACACTCTCCAAAATTCATGACACTGAAGTCTCTACTTTCTGGTCAGGGAGCAGTCGATCCAAATCTCACTAGCCAATGAGAGGAAATCACTGTTAAGCCCCGCCCACACGAGAATTGAGCCAGAATGTCGAAAGTAAACTTGCGGAGCGTAAACAAAAACTCTGGCAGTGCGTTCATAAACCATGATTAGTGAAAACGAAGCTTAGAAAACTGTTAACAAAGAACGCTGTTTATTTGAAGACCATGTTAAATTTTTGCCACTGAGCTCACCGTTTTCAGAGTGTTTTTCTTCTCTCTCATTGTACATTTTAGTTCGTTTCTTGAAAAGTTACGTTCAATACTTTTGGCACAAATTTTATTCCACGTGTTATCACTTATGTTAAAGCAACAATCTCTTTGGGAGGGGGGGGGATGCACCTTGTTACTTCATGTTACTGAGAAATCAGAAAACGCAAAGTCGTCTTCCCGTAGCAGAAAACTTGCTGTCCTGTTTCAAAGCGCTGACACTGGAGACTCCTCCCATAAATGTAAAATAATCATCTCCTTACAGAAATGTTCACTATGTTTTTCTTGGTTAAATGACATGTTTCTTATTATTAACCTTACAATGCAAAAGCGTAAGTAACAAACCATTCAGTTGCTGTGACAATCAAATCAAATCAACATCTTCTGACCAATTAAGGAAGATTAAAGAATTCAGCAGCACTGAGGTATGAATCTATTATAAATGTATTGTATTATATATTCCTCTCGTGTTCTATAACCTGTAGAAAATACTCACCCACAGCTGATCATCGTGTCCTGGAGGACTCTTCTTAATGAACGCTCCATAGTACGTGGCGATGTTTCTGTGATGTGAATATTTCTTTAGCATGTTGATCTCGAGTTTAATCTCTTCCTCTTCATCCTAAAAATCACATTAAATGAGAGATGACGCTAAGCCGGACATAATTAGCGTGGACACAGTTTGTGCTAATTCCATTTACACAGGCACTATAGGGGTCTTATGGTGATTCGGCCTGTGACAGATGGATTCACGTAATGAGATCAGGGCCTTTTTGTTTTTTCAGTGCTAACCAACGTATGATGAACAATGTTCTTTGAAATTTGCGTAATTGGCTCCCTTGCTCTAAACCTCAAAATGGAAAAAAAAAGAAAAGCGAGTAATCTGTTTAATCATGGCTAATAAAATTAAAGTTAATTGATTAGTGTGGTTTTGCTGTGTTGGCATTCAGTCATTTTTTCCAAAGTGGTACGGATAAACGAACGCCAAGGATTTCCTAATGAACACTGAAGAAAGTAAATAAGCAGGATTACTTTATCTGCCAAGGATTTAAAACAAGAGACGTTGTTTTATTGTGCATTTGTTCTTTCATCAGCAGTCCAAACACAAAAACCCACAGTCAAAACACGCTTTGACCTTGAACGATGCATTTAACAAAAGTTGGCTACTCCGGAAAAACCAGCTGGCAGACCTTCAGAGATGATGCACTCTGTCTGAGTCTCAAAAACAATGACCGTTCACCCAGATGTAGACGGCAGATCCACCCAATTATCCGCTGCCATTACTGAGTGAAACATGCCGCTGACCACAGTCGAGCTCTCGACTGCTCCGCCGCTCATTATGGTTAATTCAAAACACGCTGTTCCTCCGTGAGTCATGTGCACCGTGCATGAGGCAGGCTTTCACAAAGGCTTTCTGTCTAATGCAATCAAATAACCTCTTTCGCCTCTGCTAGTCTGGTTGACAGCAAAGAAACTCAGAAACCTTGTTAACTCACTGCTATTATTCACTTTAATATCAACAAAAATAATCCTTTCCTTCACACAAATCATTCCTCAGTGAAGGTTTACTGAATAGTTAGTAGTACTCTTAGTAGAATGTTTAAAAGACAACGTTTCACAACTATTAACCCGTTTGCAGTGTCTGAATCAGAGCACATTGGATACCTTTGGTTTGGTTTCACACGGCACATAATTAAATGATTTTAATTTATTCATTGGTCAGAAATTTGGTGATGAATTAAAAAGTGCAAGTAAAAATAATTTTTTAATTAATTAATTTTAACTTTTAATAATTTTGTGTATAGGCTCCTGACTGGCCCGAAAACGTTTGCCCTACCGTCAACAGACCAAGTTAAAATTTTAACAATCCACAGCCATCCATAGCCAGGAGCCCAAGAGGGAGGAATGGGATACCGTCTCTCCCCTGGCTTCTGTGAGCTCATGTATGTGGAAGAGGGTAGATGGCGCTTTCTTCCTCTCTCCAGTTTGAGGCAGTATGAGCAGCAGTTTGAAATGATGTGGTTGGTTGGCTGGCTTCGCACGTCTTGGAAGAAGCATGTGTTAGCCTTCACCTGCTCTGGTTGGTAGCTGTCGCATGATGGGGGAGACTGGACTGGCGGGTGGGAACTGGCCAAGACTAAATATGGGAGAAAATCTGGGGAAATCTGATTTTTAAAATAAATAAATAAATAAATAAATAAATCTTTCTTAAATAGCCTAACCCAAGATTCATCAATATTTCCAGGATATTTGATCAAATTTCTAATTTCTAGGAAAAAAGTAGAAAACTTTGGATTGGTCCAAGAGCAATTTAAAGAAACCATTTCCCAAATATTACATTAACTAACATTAAAAAAAATAATAATAATAAAAAATAAAAAAAATCACAGACAGAAAAATTATGTACAGAACACTTCTCCTTTTTCCTCTTTACTAGCGCACCGCTAGCCAATAAAACAGAACTGAGTATGCACACTGAAAGGTTTTGTCCATTGGGATGACATCATCCTTCTTCAGTAGTTCCCCTTCCTATCACACACCAAGACTGACACACACACACACACACACACTCCCTGAGGCTGTCTAGATTATCCCACTCTGACGGGTCACACTGCAGCTGTCACCTGACACTGTTGAACAGACGAACACAGAGAGAGCCAACTTATGACTGCGCTGAAATACACTGGTCTTTGCTGCTGTTCCCAAATCAGAGCAAATAAAAGTGTGAGACTTTTGAGTGTAGACGACTCTTTCACTGGGTCTGCTGTGACGGCTAGGCAGGCCTCTTATGTAGACCAAAGGGCATATAAATGGGAAGAGGAAAAAAAACCCCAAAAAAACAGGAAACTACCGCTTGACTTTGTAAATAATCAGTAGTGACCTTATAATACACAATATTACCTCTTTGAATTTACATAGAAAAAAAAAGAACGATATTACATTTTGGATTCACAGTTGTGGATGCTGCAGTCATGACCAAGTGGGAACTGGGAAATTTTGGACATCCCAGTAAGAAAAATCCATGTGAAAGGCCCTGCAACTTGTAATTCCCACTCAATGTCAATAGGTTCTTAAAAGCTCAGGTTTACCAGAGTTCACATTCTGTGTCATCATTTCAACAACAGCGTCCATAGTGTCATGTTAAAAATAAGAAATGTGTTAAGGCATCAAACACACACACACAAAAAAAAAAGAAACTCAAGTCTGCTTAAAAGGCTTAAAATCGCCAAATACAGGAGGACTATCAGATAATTAACAAGTTATTTCATTAGCAATATTACTGACCAAGCTGGGCACTTTAATGCTTTTTCCACACTTTATTAACAGTGAACTGCTACAGACTGCATCCTAAAACAACTGAAATAATTAATGCACCAATCAAAAAACAACTCTTTGCTCTAGTGGTTGGCGATATGACATTTCTATGATACACGATATATAACATGACATAGGTTTTAGTAGTGTTACACTGAGTTTAAGTGTTACCAAAAAAAAAGAAAAAAAGAAAATTCTCGTAAAGATCTGTACACGATTCAGTACTAAACGTCAAATCTGAGTTTTGAATTATGAAAATACAGACGATACCAATATTGTCAACAACACATTGCCCAGTGCTACTTTGCCCTTTGGCCAAATAAGTGCTAGCTCACCAAGTATCCATTTCGGACCTCAAACAGTGTCTCCTAATACATAAATTTACACAAACCCTCGCTCTCCTAGAATTTTTCTGAAATAACACATTTTTCACGAATGCCACATTTCTTGTGAAAATGATCCTGCGAGCGCATTACAAATAATTCCACGTTCTGTAGAAATACAAATGATATTCTCAGAAAGTTACACTATATGACCAAAAGCATGTGGACACCTGACCTTCACACCTACATGTGGTTCTTCCCCAAACTGTTGTCACAAACTTAGAAGCACACAATTGTATAGGATGTCTTTGTATGCTGTAGGTTTACAATTTCCCTTCACTGGAACTAAGGAAACGAAACCTGTTCCAGCATGACCATGCCCCTGTGCACAAAGCAATCTCCATGAAGACATGGCGTGCCAAGGCTGGTGCGGAACTCGAGTGTCCTGCACAGAGTCCGGACCTCAACCCCGCTGAACACCTTTGGGATGAACTGGAAACACTGACTGCACCCCAAACCTTTTTGCCCAGCATCAGCACCTGACCTCACTAATGCTCTTGTGGCTGAATAAACAAATCCCCATAGTCATGCTCCAAAAATCTAGTGGAAAGTCTTCCCAGAAGAGTGGAGGTTATTATAACAGCAAAGGAGTGACTAAATCTGGAATGGGATGTTCAACAAGCACATACGGGTATGATGGTCAGGTGTCCACAAACGTTTGGCCAGATAGCGTACACTGTGACAATACATCATGATATTTATCATTCTAGTCCATATTGCACACACATAATGAGCGCACCATAAAACCCTTTAATTGTCTAACAAACCCTGCTTCCTGCAGAGCATGTAGGAGGTTTTGGGAAGGAATACCCCTGAAAATGTGGTCACACACTCACACACACAGGGTTGAGGGGGGTATGCCCACCCACGCAGACCCTATTAAGAGTCCACACATCCAAGCTCAGCAGATCCAGACTTACAGCCTGTAGCTCACAAATTCACTGCCATCCAAAGCAACAAAGCACGGCCAACCTGAATGTTTCGGCCAAAGTTCTTAACAAAAAAAAAAAAAAAACATTTCTTTTTCTAACTGACATTCGTGGTGGATGTAAGTTTGGTAATCAGTATTTCTGGTGCATTGCCAGTTTTTACTGTTGGTTTGCACTCAGGCAAATGAGGTGGAATGTTATCTCGGGTCCAATTAAACAGCCTCCCTCTCTACGTTCCCATGTGGCACAGGTTTAGTTTAAAGGGAAACCTCCCATTACTGACTGAAAATATTTCCTATAAAAATAAAAGGCCTAGCCAGTGTTCGATTCGAAAAACTCTTTATAAAGGAAGACCAGATACATCTAGTTGTTTCCAGATCTTTCTTTACATTTGCCTGACGTGGCTATGAAGCAATCGGTCTAGTTTGAACATGTACACTTTGCAGATTTAGAGTCAAAACCAACAGTGTTGAGATCAATATACAGGTGCATCTCAATAAATTAGAATGTCGTGGAAAAGTTCATTTATTTCAGTAATTCAACTCAAATTGTGAAACTCGTGTATTAAATAAATTCAATGCACACAGACTGAAGTAGTTTAAGTCTTTGGTTCTTTTAATTGTGATGATTTTGGCTCACGTTTAACAAAAACCCACCAATTCACTATCTCAACAAATTAGAATACTTCATAAGACCAATAAAAAAACATTTTTAGTGAATTGTTGGCCTTCTGGAAAGCATGTTCATTTACTGTACATGTACTCAATACTTGGTAGGGGCTCCTTCTGCTTTAATTACTGCCTCAATTCGGCGTGGCATGGAGGTGATCAGTTTGTGGCACTGCTGAGGTGGTATGGAAGCCCAGGTTTCTTTGACAGTGGCCTTCAGCTCATCTGCATTTTTTGGTCTCTTGTTTCTCATTTTCCTCTTGACAATACCTCATAGATTCTCTATGGGGTTCAGGTCTGGTGAGTTTGCTGGCCAGTTAAGCACACCAACACCATGGTCATTTAACCAACTTTTGGTGCTTTTGGCAGTGTGGGCAGGTGCCAAATCCTGCTGGAAAATGAAATCAGCATCTTCAAAAAGCTGGTCAGCAGAAGGAAGCATGAAGTGCTCCAAAATTTCTTGGTAAACGGGTGCAGTGACTTTGGTTTTCAAAAAACGCAATGGACCAACACCAGCAGATGACATTGCACCCCAAATCATCACAGACTGTGGAAACTTAACACTGGACTTCAAGCAACTTGGGCTATGAGCTTCTCCACCCTTCCTCCAGACTCTAGGACCTTGGTTTCCAAATGAAATACAAAACTTGCTCTCATCTGAAAAGAGGACTTTGGACCACTGGGCAACAGTCCAGTTCTTCTTCTCCTTAGCCCAGGTAAGACGCCTCTGACGTTGTCTGTGGTTCAGGAGTGGCTTAACAAGAGGAATACGACAACTGTAGCCAAATTCCTGACACGTCTGTGTGTGGTGGCTCTTGATGCCTTGACCCCAGCCTCAGTCCATTCCTTGTGAAGTTCACTCAAATTCTTGAATCGATTTTGCTTGACAATCCTCATAAGGCTGCGGTTCTCTCGGTTGGTTGTGCATCTTTTTCTTCCACACTTTTTCCTTCCACTCAACTTTCTGTTAACATGCTTGGATACAGCACTCTGTGAACAGTCAGCTAATTTGGCAGTGAATGTTTGTGATTTACCTAGTGAACCAAATTGAGAGACCATTTTGAAGGCTCAGGAAACCTTTGCAGGTGTTTTGAGTTGATTAGCTGATTGGCATGTCACCATATTCTAATTTGTTGAGATAGTGAATTGGTGGGTTTTTGTTAAATGTGAGCCAAAATCATCACAATTAAAAGAACCAAAGACTTAAACTACTTCAGTCTGTGTGCATTGAATTTATTTAATACACGAGTTTCACAATTTGAGTTGAATGACTGAAATAAATGAACTTTTCCACGACATTCTAATTTATTGAGATGCACCTGTATTTTACTCAAATGCATTTTATTTTTCTTCTGAAAACTCGCCAAAACCGGTTTTGTTTTTACTGCGAGTTGAAAACATTCGCTTAAATCTGGTGAGAAGTCTGTGGGACCAGTTTTCTTAGGGTGTCAGAACTTGCCTATGACTCTCCTTATTTACGTCCTTGGCAAAGAGTTTCATCATATCTGAGTGTTGCTCAACCGTTTCCTATTACAGGTGGCTTGGTAATCAGGTGACATCAATTTTAGGTGCACACCCTACCCTTGCTCTTGTGTTTACCTTTCAGAATACTGTAAAAAGTCGGGTTGATGGAGCTTTAGCCCGATTGTACTCGATGAGTCTATATAAGGTCACATTTGAGGAGGCCAAGAGGTTTTAGAGTGGACAACAGGGTTGTCATGATACCAAATAAAATTGACTGACAACCGATACCATGTTGTAAAATCCCAAAACGGAACACTAAATTAAATTCTCGTCCTTTTTATAACGACAAAGCACTTGAGAATTTACATAACGGAAATAAAGTTACTTAATAATTCTCACAGGATTTCGTTTTTTCTGAAATCACATGTTGGCGCCGCATAGTGCTGAGCAGTGAGGACTCGAGAGACAAGCTGCTGATGTCTGAGAATTCATGGCATACTTTATCTGCAAAAGCATACTAATGTAGGTTAAAGTTATACTCAAGTAGCAGAGGGAGACACTCACACTGTGTTAATATTTCGCCTCTACAACCTGACAACCTGTTTAACGATATTTTATTACAACCCTTCATAGTTACATGGTTAATTTGTGATGACAAAGAAATCAGTGTCAAAAGCCTCATGAGTCAAAAGCAGTTAATGGTATGTCTGAATTAACTCAATAATGTCTGACATCTGATCTAAATCGAGGTTCTCGGCTAGATTTCTCACCAAGTTGTTTGCGTTGGCTGGATTCTAGGGAAAGGTTTTATAACACCTTTTCAGAACAGGTTTTACGTCATGTCTGTTCACTGCCCGTGTTTAACAGCATGGTAAGATGTTGTGCCCAAAATGTGCCCAAATATCATTCCTTGAAGTGATTTTGTTTCCCACAGGGTGAAGGTAAGAAACTCGTTTTCTTTATCCGCTGGAGGCGCTGTGTACATCTTATCCCTAGTCAAATTAGTATGCACAATTTCATTCAAGGTCAGCATGGTGTAACACCAAGTAGTATAGCTTGGTGGCTCAATTCTGAGCTTGGGTTGCTGTATGTGTGGAGTTTCACATGGTCTTCCTTCCACATGGGTTTCCTTCCTTCTCCAAAAAACGTGTCCGTGGGGCGATTGGCTACACTAAATTGCTCATTACATTAGGTGTGAACGTGGTGCCCTGTGATGCCCCCCATGTCCCGTCCAGGGGGATATTCCAGCCTCTCACTGAAGATGAATGAATAAATCTGATACACTTTTAGGTTAAATACAACGTCAGATTACTGTTGGCCACATAATATTGAAAAGGTAGCAAACGTCTGATATATGTCACACAACTCCAATAAACACTAAGTGATGCATGTTCTCTCAGCCCTACAGTATGAACTGTTTTCACTGCAGCTCTGAGTAGAGGTCCCACTTTTATCCACGACTAACCCATCAATAGTACTTCAGATCTAACCCATATGAGAAGAGAACAGTGGAAATCTGCTCTCTTTATGGATGAAGGCTCTAACAGAGCAATGTGTTACTTTACCTCTGTGACGTCCATAACCTTGATGGCCGCCAGCTGTCCTGTTTTGACATGTCGGCCCTGTAGGGGAGGAAGAGAAAAACAGAGTTAGTCACCCGTCTCTCATCGGCGCAAAAATATTGAAGGGGAATACTGAACTTACTGAACTGAGAAGTGGTTTGGATGATTATTCCACAAAAAAAAAAAAAAAAAAAAAAAAAAAGAACTTCACATTTCTTATTACTTCCTCATGTACGTACAGAAGAGAGTGAACTAATACAACAACACAGTGACCACATCATTGCCACATTGTTGTTGAAAGAACGATCACACCCTCCAGGATGATTTACAATTTCATGCACTTATATAACTTAATGTCTATCTTCCTCTTCGCCGTTAGACATTTTACCCCAATCCTGGGCCCTTGTGTAAACATTCCCACACTTTGCTCTGCACATTTCAAGAACCGCTCTCCCTCTTTCTTTCCCTCTGCTGTGTCCTTCCTTCCTCCATTACATAAACAGAGTCAAATATAGACAGCACTCTTCCATTTTTCAAATATCCAAACCCCAAGTCCCCAAAGGAAAGTACTATCATTGGGCGACGTGAAACCTTATAAACCTTATATTCTAAAAATTCTAGGGTTTAAACTAGTCATGTGCAGATGGGTGTTAAAATATGCTGTGGGAATACCACCTTCGGAGTGCAGCCTAGTACATGTGAATGCAAAGAGGTGACTTTGGTGGTAACTTAAAACAAACAAAAAAAAAAAAAAAACGAACTACTACCACTAGACAAAAAAATTATTCAGACCTAAACTTAATTATCTCAAAATGAAGGATATCTTACAGCCCTGCTTTATGTCTGACCCTCAGTGGAAGGGTCATTGGAGAAACAAAGATGAAAAGAGGTTTTGTGGCATGGAGAGTAATGCAGTCCTCCTCTATCTCATGGGAATGTTACGGTCCTTCAGTGACGTCATGCTGCCTCAAGTGAACACATTTTGACGAGCCCTTGGATGTGGTGAGCGTATGTCAAAAGTAAAGAGCAGGAGGTGAGAATGGTTTTGGTCAAACAGAACCTGCAGCTGCTATTCGCCATGCAGCACTGCGGTTTTTGATTTCTGTTGTCTACAGAGAGTTGCCACAAGTGCCAAGGCCTTTGCTCTCCCAGGCTCCCTTGTTATGAAGGGGGTCGGAGGTCTGGGGGATGACAGACGAGAAATGAAACCAGCTCCGGGATAGACAGATTAGGACTGCTTTGTGGGTCAATACGTTGTCCTTGGCAGTTTTCCCAAGGTAAAGTGGGATTGCATCATGCTGCTGGTGGCTTGATATGTGAGGAGAGGTGAAGCAAAAACACTGAAGAAAACTGTGGGAAACTACAGGAAGAGGTAAAACCAGAGACCCCGGTAAAGGGGTGAACGCAAAACCAGGAACAGACATTCAACAAGTTTTAATTAAACCAGGGTATTTTGTCCTGATGAACATCTAGACTATGAACAAATGAGACATCTGAACTTTTGAACTTGAATCAGGAAAAAATAAATGCATATTTCTCTATCCAGTCGTCTTTCAACATTGTCATTCATCATCGAGTTTAACAAGTTATCACTTCACTAATAAGACCAGAAATTGTAAATGGGGGGGGGATAAGCCACACTTCCCTCCTTGACCTCCCTATAGTACAGATATCCAAATAATGTATTCGTATTTGGTTACAACAGATCCTAAAGTTCTAAAGGAATACAAATACAGACATGGACAGTAGTCAGCCTATTTAGGCTAACTCACTCTCTCTTTTTTTTTTTTTTTTTTTAAAATAGACAGCTTGCCAGAAATCTTCAGAGTAGGGCAAGCTTAGTACAGGGCAAAACAAAAAGATTTTGACTTTTATGTGGAGCTTGAAAGGCCAGCTTTGAGTGATTTTAGCAAAATTCCCCACTCCAACTACAATTCAAAAATCCACACAAAAAGACCTGAAACTAGCCCAAAAGCTGGACAAATTTTTAATCTTTTCCTCAATATTTGTTTGGTGAACAAGTGAACAGTGGTGCGCATGCATTTCTGATTTGCGGCATCTCCAATATGTGGCGATTATATGCTGAATCTGGAAACCTTGCTCGTGAGAAATAGTCCAAAGATAGGACGGGCACAATTTATTTTTGTCTGGTCCCCCCCCCCCCCCCACCCAATCAGTGGTTAGTAGATAATAGTAGATACATGTCCACTATTACTTTAAATCCCAGTGTTGGTGGTAGTTCAGTGGTTGGACTACTGCTCGGAAGGTTGAGAGTTCAAATCCCAGCACCGCAGAGCTGCCACTGCTGGGCCCTTGGGTAAGGTCCTTAACCCTCAACTTACAATAAATGCAAGTTGCTCTGGATAAGAGCATCTGCCAAATGCCATAAAATAAAGAGAGAGATGAATCTTTTGAGCACTAAACAAATACAGATTAATGGCAGTGTGTTACACCACTACTCTGTAGCCAGTTTCTGGTCCCATAAGTTTCCTTCAGCTAAATAATTTAACAAAACAAATCCATGCAAATCCAAGCTGCAACAGAGGATCTCCTACCGACGAGATGGTTCAGATTTAGAAAACCAGAGTCACTAAACTACAGCCAGTTTTCTTTTAAATGTATACTGATCAGTTCTTCTAAAGGATTGTTTTCAAGTGCCTGGTTTGGTCCATGGTCACTAGGACCATGGTCTTCCAGTAGATCACCCTTGATTTGGAAGAATACCATTAAAACTAAGTGAATTGATTAATTAGAAAGTTCAAACCCAGACTTCATGGAGAAACAAAGCTTTGCTAATTCCCTATAGCTATTAGTGCTATGACAGGATCTTTAACCGCTCCATCCAGAGAAGAAAACAGCAAGCACGTTTTACAAACACAATGTTAAATCAAAGTGTCCAGTTTCTCAGACTCTTGCCTGACTGGGACTGCAGCCAACAGAAAGCTGTGCAGATAAAAGCTGGCTTGTGAGCTCATTGTTTTCTGGAATCCTGCTGGGTTTTCGTGTCAATTCACTCAAGTTTTACCAAGCTGTAAAACTAGTACCAGATGAGATTCTATCACTCAGCATGCATAAAGACTGCTAGCGAAACACTTTGAAATACATTTCATCAACTCTCAAGTGATGGAACATGTCTTTAATGGTGCAGACAGGAAATCAACTCAACTCTGGAGAGGAAAGAAATAATTAGTGGCAAAAAAAAAAGAAAAGAAAGAAAGAAACAAAGAAAGAGTTTGCCCTTTCACATCTACTAAGTGCTACTCATGTACTCAGACTGCTTCTGCATTTTTCTCCATTATCTTTACACTGCATTTTTTTGGGGGAACACATGCTTCCGGCGCGTCCCTTTGTGAATTGACTCAGTGTGTGTGCCTGGCCATCTAGATAAAGACAGAGGCCTCTTCAGTGCCTTGGGTAAAACTTTAACGAGTATGGCTTATCTGGACGGCTCATTAGGATCCCAGGCACCATCAGTTTAACCTCCAGGCTAAATGTCCATGTGGCCCCATCTCACTGCCCTGACGACTTTTTAGTGCAACTATGATAGTCAAGGTTTGGCGGATTACTTCAAATTGGTGAAGGAAAAAAAAAATAACCCACGACCAAAAGGTGAAGACTCACAATTGGGGGATTTCTCAAATATAGATGTTAGAGCAAGACCAATTTCTATATCTGCTTGGATTCATATTTCACTTTCTCCCTGCAAATGGTGCCAAAATACACACCAGGCTATATATTTTTCTATTTCTCATGTTAACTGGCTGCCAATTATCATTTCCATTCATAAATACAAATGGAAACATGCTGTGTTTCAAGAAGAAAGCAATTTGAAGCAAGAATTTCGAACAGTTATGTATTAAATTGTTATACAAATAAGTTACAAGCGTCCAGAGAAACAAGAGGTTATGCCACCCAACAAAGTCATTTTTAATGAAGTGCCAAGCAAGCTGTGGTTAAGTCCGGTCTCTGGGAAGAAGAAAGAAAGACCAAGAGGTTCATGGTCAAGGGGCTAAACGACACTACAGGTTTTCATGAGTTTAGGCCAGTGATGAGTGGAATGCAGAGGAAGAGGAGAACGGTACCAAGGAAGTCAGCGTCCTAAACTGTCCCAAGCCTCAAAGCGACAGTCCTTTGATAGCATCGCTTGTGGAGCGCTGGACTTCCATGAGGAAATGCCAGGGAGGATGAGTCACAGCGAATGGTGAAGAGAAAGCCTTGAGAACCGGCATTCACGGAGATCCATCAGCTCATAAAGCTCACAAAGCAAAATTAATCACTGACAAAAACTGGCTGGGTACATTTCATAAAGTAGAATAAACAAACATGGCTGCAGCTGGCAAAATCTGTACCACACCTCGTGCAAACAGCACATTGAACAAATGGTTTGAGATGTTCGACCTGGAGCACAAGCGGGACACAGTGTTGTGCAGTGACCCTGTCAAAATGGTAGAATGTGCTGAATGCAGATCAGTGGGTCACTGCAACACAACAGTTTAACAATCAAACTGAATCTCGGTATTACACAGTGTGTTAGAAGTGTAGAGGAGGTTGTAGGCTGATTTAGAGGGGGGTGTCCAGAGGAAGGGGGTTGGGAAATCCGACCTACATTTTTGGGGACTCACAGCTGGACACAATACGGAAGAGAACCACTGGAGAAAGGGAACTTGATCAGGTTTTTTTTTTTTTTTTTTTTAAATAGGTAATAGACTGTATTTTGAGTCGACTGTGAGGTAACGTCTGATTATACATGATGACTAACCATGAAACTGTAACCACCCTACTACAAAAATACAAAAAACCAAGAACTTTTTTATTTTTATATTGTAAAGACTATAAGGGAATTGTAGTGGCATTTCTGGCTGAATAAGCTATTGTTATAATTGTGTAGTGGGAAGAATTTACAAGTACACACACACACACACACACACACACACACACACACACACACAGAGAGAACATGGTGGAATTATTTAATAATTTAAAATGAAATGGTGCCAATAAGTGCATCAGGAAACAGGTTGGGATAACTGCTATAAAAGGATGTTCATGTGTCCGGTTTTATTGACTCTGCCTGTATGCTGTACAGCAACATGAGGACAGACATTTCCTCGTTTCCTCAGCAGAAAATATAATCCAGCTTCATCCCTCTTTCCTGTCCACCAATGAAAGGACTTGGCATGGATTTTACAGGCCAAGAGAGAGGCGGATTGCTATAAAGGCTACAGCATTTTTGCGCGTGTCCAGCCACATCTAAAGAGACAGGGACAGTGTGTGGTGGTGTTCCTGCGTGTGGAGAGGAGATTGAATCAAGTGAGCAACTGTGACAGGCAGGTAAAGCTCCATTAACCTTGCCTAAAACTGCCTAAAGCAGGTCACCAACCCTGTTCCGGGAGATCTACCTTCCTGAAGACTTCAGCTCCAACCCTAATCGTGCCCACCTGACAATCTAATCATTGCCTTAAAAAGTTCTTGATCAGCTAAAACAGGTGTGTTAGATTTTGGTTGGAGATGAAACCTGCAGGAAGGTAGATTTCCAGGAACAGAGCTGGTGAGCACTGACCTAAAGACTAGTAATGTGGAACACAGCACATAAGCCCCCTGTTGTGTTCAGGTCAGAATGACTCTCGTTTTCATTGGCATATTGTTCCGCATTACTATGTGCTTGACTTGATTAACCAAAATTGCTTTTACATGACGGATTAGATCACAGATCTTATTAAATTATGGTCTGTTCCATTGAAATGTATGCTAGAGCACCCTAAATGTGTGCACGCAGAATGAGCGCAATATCTGTGGCTAAAAGTCGAGTACCATGCCATCCTTGTGACTTCCATGATCCTCGACCCGTGTCCGATTTGCATCCATGAATGGTTTACAGTCCCATTCAATACATCAGAACAGAACAAATAAAAAGGTCTTTTCGCAGACCTGATGCAGTCTCAAGCGGAGCACTGGACATCAAAATACACCATTTGTCAACGATGTCTTTCACAAACAGATGGATGGAGATGTGAAAAATGACCATCTTGTTTGGAAAATGTCATTAGACCACTGAACTGTTCTGCGGAGATACAACGTTTATGTCGTCTTCCAAGCTGAATTTCCATTTTATGTTACCTGCTATAAACGGTGTATGACTGAATTTGCATATAACACGGGCACTAACGCCACCTGCCTTTTACATAAAGCTGAATGAAGATTTAGTCATTCATAGTTAACAAAAACCTTTTCTTTTAAAACAAATAAATAAATAAAAAGCACTACAGTGGATATTTCATCAACCTACACAGACAGAGAGACAGACCGTCAGAGACAGAGAGAGTGGTCTTTGTGTATACTGTACAAGAGATGATGCTATAATTGGGTATTTAAATGTAGGAATTAAATTTAGCCTGCCCCTTCAACTGATGTGTGCTTAATTTAGTTAAGATTTTTTCCCCCCCCCCAGAAAGAAATCTCCTAAATCTAGGGAGTCGCAAAGTCTTCCCACTTCTTCTGGTCACCTGTACCAAAAAAGCCTTTTTCCCCCCCACAGTGTCACATAGATGCTAAAATATTATGAAATTTGCCACGAAGTGAAACAGAGGTACGGCGTGAAATCCTAGGAAAAAGCCTAGGTGCGGTATCCAAGACTCTACCTCAAGCCTCGATTTCCAGGCGATTTCATCACCCTCAAAAAGGCAACACCAATATAACGGTAAGGTTTCTCCCACATGAGGAAGGCGAGTGGATATTGCAAGTATGTCACAAATCAATCACTTTTAAGGGGTCATATCATGACTTTTAAACTTTTTTAAAACGTTAATTATTTTGTTTATTGGGTATAATAAAATAGGTTAACATGCTTTAATGTTCAAAAAAACGCATTATTTTTCAAATAATGTACATTAATCCAGTGCCTCTATTCCCAGGCTGCCTGGAACGTGCCGATTTCTCCAAAGCTCCGTCCGAAAAGCCCAGAGTGCTCTGATTGGCCAGCTGACTCGTTGCGTCGTGATTGGCCGAAAGCCTCACGAGTGGGTCAGAAATGTAACGCCCCTTGGGTTAGCGTTAGCCTCCAAAGCAAAAGAGATTCTAAGCTCCTAAGCAACATGTTAGCGGTTTTACCGTATCAGTTCGAGCCCGAGTCAGATTTAGACAATGCGGATGATCAAGCGGAAGCAAGTTTGCAAGCACGACTTGAGCAGAACGTTTCACAGCGGTAAGTTTTTATTTTATGACTCTCTTACCTTTCGGATACACTTGTGTGTGGCCTGCTTTGTACTCTCCCAGGTTCAGGAAGCTGTCCTCCGCAAGATGCGTTCGGGGTTGTACTGCTCAGTAACAGCGTTATGAATAAACAGTAACCGCTGATTTCGTCCGTTTTCGGAAGGCTAAACAAAGAGGTTTTGCTTTCGCACTGAAACACAGCGTCTCCACGACACGGTGCCTGAATTCACTGAAGCCTCGCCTTCTTTCTTCGCGCCTGCCTTTGGGCGGGATTATGCTGATGGTGCACTTTGTGACGCAGAGAAATTACGGAAGTAAATCTGGACTTCGAACGACGCGTTCCGGGCAGGTCTGGAGCAGTGCTCTGTTAGATAAAATAAGTCCCTTCGGGGGAGACTATGAGCTTTGGGACTTTGCAGAGCTTATACTTGCACAAACAGATACATTACACACCCAAACTAAAGGAAAACATTAAAAATCATGATATGACTAATGAGCATTACACACAAGCGTGACCCAAAGTCAGCAGACACGGTGATTAGTGCTTGGCGTTCTGAAAATGATAAGCAGCCAGAAGTAATATGGCGTGGGCTAAAAAGTGAAGCCAAATCTCCTTGGCTTTGATGTAAGAATGCGGCTATTAAACCGCCAAACGTTATCAATTTCAAGGCAACCCCAAACACGAGCCTTTGGTGGGGTCAGAGTTCACAGGTGCAACCAAGAGAGGTCGGGGTGGGATGGGGGGTGGGGGGTTGTGAGTTTCCTCCCTCTCAAACACTGTTCTCAACAACACTGAGCCTACGCAAATATTAGGAGTTGCGATAATTCTGGGACAAAGCTGTGAGGGAGAGATAATAGTGCAGGAAGGAATGCTGAAGAGCTGCCACTTCGACAGGAAGTGGTGAGAATCAGATTGGCATTGAGGAAATGAGAACCCTTACTGAGGACCTGGGAGTGAAAACGGCATACAAACATATGATTCGAGAAGTCCTGCAGTCACTAAATGTAAAGAATCTGAAATAAAGAGCTTGGAATACTAGATAGCGTGTTGTGTGAAGATACTACAGACTGTTACTTCACTAAGTAACTTCATTAGAAACTCATCAGAGCATTACACGGGTGTGTGCTAATCTTCCACAGGTTTAACGAATACTACAGCTCCAGTGTTATCCGTTATAGACTTATAACAGGCGTAAATCTTAAAATAAGCCAGATGTGAACCTAGCTGGCCTCCAGAAGTGAGAGGAACTCTTTCTGGAAATAGTCACTTAAAGGAAATACAAGCGCAGAGATTTATTCAGTTCCCTTATATATTAGTAAAAGTAGAGATGGAAAAAAAGAATCCGTTCTTCAAAATTTTTACGTAGACTTTAAAAAAAATAATAATAAAATACTGAAGCCTAGGGCTGCCAAATGCATTTAAAAAAATTTTCAATTCAAAATTAATCAAATTCGAATTCCTGAAAAGGTTTCCAGTCCGTACAGGATTTCGCAGAGTTTATTTTTTGTGATTGATGTGGCCAAAAATGCTCGCTTTTGCTGTGGCTTTTTACAAAATTTGTGATGCAACCTGTTTTTTGTGCTTTTTTTTTTTTTTTTTGCGGAAAACTACTTGAATTGCACCAAATTGTCTTCCACGGTGATGTCTGTTGGTAAACGAGACCTTTTAGCTGTACTCATGTTCGACGTACGTGAATCGGAGAGGGCTTTGGCTGAATGCGCGTTGTGATGTCGTCGCATGGCGTGTCTTGGCCCAGATCTGCGGAAAATCTGCAGGAATTTTGAAAAATCGCAAGCTCCTCAGAATACTGCACAGTTTGCTTCATTTTGCCGTAACTTCTGCGATCACAGAATCGCGAAATCCTGGAGGGACTGGATTTAGAATGAATTCAAATATTAATAAGTCCACTGTAGACACTGATCATGAGTAACTAATGCCTAATTAACAGAATAAATAAGCTACTAATTAGCAACGTTTAATGTAAAGTTTCACAAACATCCACCATCTTTAACATGACTCAGTTATGCAGAGTTCCACATGGCTTTCACTATACATGCTCACTACATAGGGTGAAACACCTACAGACCCTGAGCATTTTGACTCGGGTGGGATTAGTATAGATTGGTCAAATGTAATGTAGAATGCTACAGTTTGATGCATCGAGTTTGTTGCTCAGAAATGAGCAGACGCTGAAACTTACGAACGACAAATTCAAAAGTGCGAGTTTCTATCAGGGTTGCCAGATCTGTCCAGATGTTCCCACCACTTTAATTATGATCTGTGGGAATGACGCAAGATCATGCTGCGAAAGCGAAATATCGATTACACAGCTGCTAATAAGCAATTAGCCGAACAGAGAGGAAAACCAGCATGAGAATGGCTGCATGCTAAAGCAGGGGCCTGTGCGTGAAGAACGCTTGGGAAGCAGCCAGAATACACACACACACACACACACACACACACACACGGTTAAAACAGGCACAATTCTATACACACACACACACATTCCCACACTCCTGTATGTTCCTCCACCCTCCTGAACACTAACCAGATGAGAGCTCGAAGTAGAAAGAGCCAAGCACCACAGGAAACGGGCGCAATGCAAAGCTGTGATACACCAACTAACACACTTTGGTCTACTTCTGACTACATCACAACCAGACCATGACCTGTAGTCATTAAGGTCAGAATACTCCTAGTCTCGGCCTCAGATGCTCCACCTAGGGCTCGTGGACTGTATGGTATCTTTTGTACACTTTTCTGGCCACAGGTTTCAGAATTCTTAAGGCTGAATCTGATTGGCGGGTCCACATCTCCAGATATACATGTACTTCCACACACCAGCTACCAGTGGAGAAATAAACTTAACTAAAGTCTGGTCTCAAAGTCACTGGATTCATTATAAAAAAAAATAAATAAATAAAAAATAAAAAAAAGGCAGCAAAACACTAAGGGCAGGGAAGAAAGCGCTCTAACATATGGTGACAGGAAGTGTAAATGTCACGAAAATCATCTAAGCACTAAGAAAAGCAGAGCCGGTGTTGCATTATTTTTCCATTCTTCAGTCCAGATATCCTGAATAAATCATACTTCAGCTGGAATATGCCATAATGGAGCTCAGCTTGTCATTATGCGTTTCAGTTTAGCAGCTCAAATGTCAAAACTTAAAAAGATATTAACATTTCTGCCACTTCCTGTGGTTGGGTCAAATCAGGATTGAATTGTGTGTGGAATGACGAGGTAAAAACAAGAGCAGAGCTGCAACAACTAATTGATCTAATTGATAATCGATTATGAAAATCACCTTTCAACGAATCTCATTATCGAATAGTTGGTCTGTTGGATTTCTGTTCCTAGAATGCATATCAGAAAATTGGCGGAGAGTACAGACCAAAGTTGTGTCCCAAATGACGTACTATACACTATGGACTTACACTATGCACTATTTACTCTACAGTCTAGTGTATGAATTTTAGAAGGGTATTAACGTTTCATATGAAGCACTAGCGTTTTTTTACTAACTGGAAGTATAAGTTGATGACGTCAAACGCATGTAATGCGACGCCGCTAGCTTTAGCAGAATACCAAGAGTCAACAAAAATGAATTTCTTCAGTTTACTGCTTATGTCAGCGTTACATTTTATGCCCAACATGACCTCAGTCACCATCAGACGGTGTGCAACCCAAGTCCTCTAAGGCAGGGAACATTTTATATTAAATGGTGTGATGAAGATTGTAACCTGCAATCTTTACAAAGTGGAGATTGTGTAGCACTGAAGCACGACAGTGATGCACGAGCACAAACTTATGTTTATATCCAGAATGCTCCACTGTGTGCAAGGGGTTGGGGAAACTGGTGCGAATTGCTTAAAAGGTTTCGTTTAATTCAAGTTTATTGTCATTATATGCTGTATTTGTTCTCTTGCAGTGTCAATTCTGTTCTTTATTATAACATTATGATAATTACTATAATAACAACAGGAGCGATCTGTAAGTGATCTATTTGTGACGAGGCTGCATTGCTCCTCACTCGCTGTGTAGACGGGGTGACAAACCGTAAGAGCGTAAGTAAGATCTGTAATGTCAAATTAAAACGGTACGATCAAAATAAACGGAAGTAAAACATTATGCCTAAAGGCAATGAGTAACAGAAACCATAAAGTACAATGAAAGATTTTATACGTTCAGTGCTTTTTGTGCAATATATATATATATATATATATATATATATATATATATATATATATATATATATATATATATATATATACATACACACACACACACACACACACAACAGTACTGTGCAAAAGTTTTAGGCACTCTTTTTTTTTTTTTAGTACAAACTTTGTTATAGATTTTTTATTTTATGACTTCTACATTATCAAGTCAGTACAAAAAACATTTTAGATTCTCAAACATTAGTTTTCTAGCACAAAATTAAATGTTACAGGAAAATGTTTGTATGTCAATAAAGAAAGCAGCATATTACGTAAGAGACACTTTTCAGACAAAAAAACACAATGAAGGCTGCTGGGTTTTGCTGCAAAAATAAGAAGTAAGTGCGAAAGTCAAAGTCTCCAGAAGAACTGTGTCTGGTTCTGCAAGATGCTCAATAAAACTTACCAGCTCATTTCCTTATAAAACTGCACACATTGTACTGGAGACTACTGTTTTTATTTTTTCTATCACACCAGATATTGACTTTGTTTCATTTACTACTGTTTAATGCTCTTCACGGTATTTTTTTTTTTTTAATGTAGAAACATTTAATTTCATTATTTTGAAGGCATCTGTGCCCAAAACTTTTGCACAGTACTGTAAATAAATTGGACAAAACAAAAAAAAATGCATCCAATTTTTTTATCCGAGTAATCGATTAATTAATGTTAAAAAAAACAATCGATTATGAAAATAATAGTTAGTTGCAGCCCTAAACTAGAGAGTTTGATTGAAATGGACTAAACACTGAATGTGTAAAGGTTACAGTACTCGAATCAAATCCTTGAGAATATCTTGGCGAAGTTCATTGGGTTCAGCAGTGAAAACCACTGTGTAGTTTTACACCGCCTTGGGTAGGCAATTAGTGCGCACCACATGACTGGCTTTTTGTTTCTCAATCCTTACGTTTTTGTTTTTTGTTTTTTTTTAATTGAAGAAGCATATCACGTTTTAGATTCGGTCTTGTCGTGAATGATATGCTGTTTGGTGTGTAGTTATTCCAGAAGTATCACTACGCCCATGGAAAAGATCTGATCTTAAATTCATTCATTTATCTACAGACATGATTGAACCATAATGGACAGTGATGTATTAAAAGGAAGGCAGCTCCTGACAAACACAGAAGTTGGTGAGACCAAGATAAATGGAGAGCCCAGGAACATTTGTTCACTGACAACTTGGGTATTGTCAGGGTTGAGGCCATTACACTGCGCAGGGTGAATAGGGCCTCTGCTTTACTGCAACAGCAGCGCTGCTCTAAACACAGCTGCTCAATCACCTGCCCTAAAGAGTCAGTGGCTGCGTCTCAGATTGCGTACTTTCGGTGCCATCATGTTCACAGTGGAAAATCTGTTGAGATGTAGTGCATTATTAAAAATCTGCATGACAATGTTAAACTGCAGAGAAATTAAGTGTGATTCCCTTGATACGTTTACTTTTTTTTTTTTTTTGTACTCTGTGGTTATAGTCCGCGCTGCCTGTCAGAAATGGAGGAGAAACGCGTCTAATCCAAAATGGCTGCTGACGCACTAAAGAGGGAAAGCTGCAACACCGGAAATACACAATCTTTATTATGCGCGTTCAAGATTTAGTTGGGGGTTTTTTTTTGCGTCCAAGATTTTTAGTTTAAAGTTCTTTCATCGTCATGTGTGTCCTTTCCGTTTGCCGCAAAACACTGGTGCAAAGTCCAGGTACTAGTCAGTCGAGTACATGATGGACAGTGGAACATGTGTTGGACTAGAGATCAGAACTTCGGCGAGGGAAGGCCAAAGAAAACGCCCCCTCGACTCGGTATACCTACTCGGGAACTCGTGGTAGTTTTCTCAACTACGAGTCCGTCTGAATTTAGAGAGTGATGTCAAATCAGCATGGCCGCACAGTAAATAGCCTCTGCAGTAAACAAAGCATCACTTTATGCTGTATATACACCGGTATTTGCTTTAGATCAACCAACATAAAAACATATTCGCTTGTTAAATCTGTAGCTTTGACTATAAAGTTCGGTGTTTGAAGGAGGAAAATATACAGAAAAGTCTCTGAAAAGTCGGGAACCAATGGGAAAATTTTGAGCAGGTATGCTCGGATATGCAAAACCTGAAAAAAACTTGATACAGAGGATGAGAAAAAGCGTAGGAGCGTATGGGTGAAAATGTAGAGTATATGTTGTAAATAATAAATACAAAATATAATATACATGTAGCTTTACTCTTTTTGGTTCCTGAATTTTCTGAAACTGAATGAGGGTTGAAAATGACGTTATTCCGAGCCCCGACCTCCCACTTCCCAGGCAAGTCAGATGCAGCATAAGAATCTGAGGCAAAGCCAGGACTTGAGTGCAAATATTCTTTTGTTGTTCAATTATGGCATATTTTTGTGTTTTGCATGGTTGTAATTTTTTTTTGTTTATTTATTTTTATACCTTTAATTACTTGTGGGAAAAAAACTTGAAACACTTTGAAATACTTGAAGTATACAGAATGGCATTGTTTTTTTTTTAAATATAATTTATATTGATATTTAACTTTATTAAGAAAATAGTGTGTTGTTCAATTAGCATGTTTTTGTGTTTTGCTTTGGTACCGAAATTGGTACCGAGTACCGTGGGACTTTACTGGTATTGGTACCGACTACTGAAATGTTGGTACCGTGACAACCCTAGTCAAATGTATCTTTTCGCGGAAGTGGAGAAGCATGTGGCCAGATTACATTTGCAGTGTGAATGCTAATGTGTCCCAAACATCATGAAAAGTCTGCTTAATCACCCATGTGGCCAGCTACTTTTGCTCTCCATCCACGCTGCTGTGTCTGATGTGTGTAATGTAGTTCCTTTCTGTTTGTCTAAAGGGTATTTTGCATACATTATATTAAATACAGAGATTAATTAATTAATATGTACACTACAGGTCATGCGGGGTCCTCTCTCAAATGGATGCTTTTTCTAATGGTGCTTAACATGAGCCATGTGCATACCCACAGTGAGCAATCGTTCAAACACAAATGGAGCGCTTGCCTGAGTAAGTGGATGCAGATTGCAAGTAAACTGAGATTGGACAACACCACTGATCTAACAAATGTCCTTTTTCCATCTTACCCTCCCACTCGCACGCAACGCACACCTGCAAAGAGCAGGGTGAAATGGTGAAGTGAAAGAGAAAGCAGAAACAAGCGGAGCCCGGAGAAATAACGCGAGAAGGTACGGCAAGAAATCGGCAGCAGTCTACAGGACTGGCTCAAGCAGTGGACAATAATGGCGTGGCTATTGATCGAGTATTGCTGCAGCTTCAAGCAGTTCAGCAGGATCACTGCTGCACTAAAAATGTGTCCAGACCCCACAGCAACACTCAGTCTGATGTGTGGTGGACCATGAAGCTGACATCTAAGGCCCCATTCTACATGTATACAGAGATTTTTTGAAAACAAGGTTTTATTCTGCATTTTGGCCTTTGGTCCACACAAAAACATGGAAAAAAATTTTGGGTGACTGAAAATGAAGCTTTTTCATTTATTTATTTATTTATTTTTACAACCCTCCTTGGTGAAGACATTAAAACTCCATCTTCAACATTTTCATTTGGACTCCGTTTATCACGGCTGATGACCAGATTATACGTTCTGGTTTCTTATTTGATAACGTGCTGGCAATTTAATTTCACTTTCTTTTATTATTATACCCTCGGCAGCTGCGCCAGAATACAATATGTACTGCTCTTAAATATACCGCTGCAGCGGTAAAAACTGCACTGACAATGAAGATTTTGGATCTTGTGAACTTTCTACTTAAGTGCATCATCAACCACACACACAAATCATTCTGCTTGCCATTTTTTTGGGTAAAATTTGAGGGGTAAAAACTACATTTTCAAAAATATCCATATACGTGTACATGGGGCCTGGGAGGCTTAACAAACAACAGATGCAAACAGACCTAAAAGAGTAATGGCATCATCATATGTATTGTCTATTTTATATATGTACCATCACTAATGATGATGTAGCTTCTCCTCAAGTGGCATTGACAGAAAAAGCCAGAATCCTGCTTTGGTTCCAACAACCACATTCTTCAGCCGCTTGGCTGACCTCACTTGGATAAAGAGGATTCCAGGGATCTGGACCTTTTGATGTAGAGAATCTGCTGTATAAGCAGCCCAAGGAGGTGAACTCTGCCCTCGGACTGCTGGGCAAAACCTTGCAAAGCCTTGAGTCCACAGATGGATTAATATGTTGTCTATTGGAGTCTATGTCAGAATCTGTGAATCCAGTGGAAGAACTTTTGTGCATATGCCATCGTTATTAATGTTGGGATTACAATCAAGGGCTCTTATGGTTAGAAAGGTATTGGGTTTAAAGTGTAGGATTTAAGACAAAAAAAAAAATGCTTTTCTCATAAGTTTGGGCATTTAATATCTCAACCCATTGAAAGACATAGTAGTGGATGGTCACATGACAACATTCAACTCTGGAAAATAAATTATGAACTTGCAAAAGCGTTGAAACTATGACTCAAGAGTAAAGGCACAAACTTTTACCCAAACTGCTTTTCATCAATGTAAATTGATTATACAGACTGAAATAGGACTAAACAAACTGATGGGTTACTATAACATGTAGAATTACTATGATAACATCACACTGTGGTAGCTGCTTTATTTATAAATTGGCAATATACCTCAATGATGTACTTGGTATAACTGAGGTACGAGAAGCATGGCCAATGTTGTGAATTACAGCAGGGGTGTCCGATTTTATCTGCACAATTGTGGCTACAGATTTTCGTTCAAACCAAGCAGGAGCCACGTCGGATTCCACCTGCTGATCAGTTGATCGTGACCTTCATTTGACTAGCAGTTATGGCTCATCTTTGCTTGTTGCTGGGGTGGTGCCCTCAGTGGTGAACCTTTTACACTTTTAGTGTGAATCTTTTACCTAGGAAAGCAAAGTATACCATTGCATACTAGTCAACCCCAGTCCTGGAGAACCACTGCCCACTTTCCAAAACACCTAATCCAGCTCATTAGAGAAAAGGTCAAGCACTTCAGCAGTTGGGCTCCCAGTTTGTGTAACAGAAGAGTGCTTGCCATATCATCGGGATATTGTGTTTGAATCCTGATGATTCCACAGCCATCTGTGGCCAGGAGTCCAAAAGAGCAAACCTGGCAGTGCTCTCTAGGTGGGAAGGACAGTGTTACTCCCTCCCAACCAAGTGATACTAGCGAATCATGGGCATGTGAGCTCATGTATGTGGAAGAGGCATTGGTGCTTTCCTCAGAGTGTTCAGCTACCCAAGTGATGCAGCATGAGCAGTAGTTTGAAAAGATGCAGTGGCGGGATTCATGTGCCTTCTAGGAAGGACGTGCTAGCCTTCACCCTCTCTGGCTGGTGACTAGTTAGAGCTAGCTAGTGGGTGGGAATTGGTAAATAACCAAAGTGGGAGAAAATACAATAGTACATCCATTTATATTTTACAATTATGGCATTTGGCAGACATCCTTATCCAGAGCGATTTATATTCACTTCATTTATACAACTGAGCAGTTGAGGGTTAAGGGCCTTGCTCATGGTCCCAGCAGTGGCAGCTTGGGATCTGATCTCACGACCTTCCGATCAGAAGACCAAAGTCTTAACCACTGAGCTACTACTGCCCTATCATTGAGGTCCCTTAAAGATAAACACTAACGGTAGAATAGACATGGGCAACAAGCAAAGACAGTCATTGGGACCTTTAATTCCCGACAGGCTTTTTGTTCCTCAGCTTTGCTCACTACATGATTGTGGCATGTTATGGGCGCATGAAGGAAGCACTACTAACACTATGATTTAGCTAGAAATAACATCCACCCTGTAAAGTGATTACAGGACCCTTTGGGGCTGCTAACGTCCATCCGCTTTGGTAACGACGGTGTAACTGTGGCAACTTCAAAATGGAGAATTTTTTGTCACTGTCTTCAAAGAGCCTGGGATGAAACTAAACGCAAGCTGTGCAGTGAGGGGGTATCATATTCACAGCAAGCTGTAGTAAAAGATCCCCACTTATGGAAAGTGCAAGAGTGCAATTATTCACCCAGTGGAGATGTAAAGAGAGATAGAGTTTCTTTTAAACAAATGTGGCTTTAAGAAGAGAGAGATCGGGGCTTTAGGACCTGCTGGGGGCTCATATGCGAGAGTAGATTAGACCATGTCAGCCAAACAGAGTACCTCTATTCAGCCAGTGTCACGGACAGTCAGGGTCTTTTTGCTCTTGCGACACCTATGGTGTAGGAAAGTGTGGGTTGGGGGCGAAGATACAATGGAGTCAAGAGACAAGGACAACAGAAAAAGGGTTAGGTGATTTTACGTATGCATGAATTTATGTGTTTGGGGAGCTTGGCAACTATTCAAGGGGTTAGGTTAGACATCCCCTCCCTACTGCCTCAGCACCTCGATGTTTTTGTTCATCCTTTCCATTCTCTCTCCAGGACCATTCTGGCACTGGGCCAGAGAAATGTGTAGTCTGATAAAGCCTTGGTCAACGTGACACTTGGCTACCAGCTGAAAGGGTGACACATTCAACACCCAACCACTTTACCCATAAGGCCACGGGGGTGAGTTAAACTCTGCCATTTAACCCGAGTCTGTCAGCCTCCAACCTTCAACACAACTCTCTTTATTCCCCTACCAGAAGAGTTCTGCAATCCAAAGACAAAAGTTTTATACTTTATGCCTCAAAATGAGCAGTCAAAAATGTACAATATTTTAAGTTTTGTCTAAGACCCTAAGCAGAGCCACAAGGTTTTCTGACTGTTTTTAAACCTAAGTGGCTGAGAAAATAGCAAAAAGGGCCCTATTTAGAGAAAGAGAAAGCTGAGCAAAAGAAATGTGCCTGTGGCCCACCACTCCCTCCAGCACACTAACCCACAATTCAGTTTCCATTGAGCTAAATATAGCACTTACCCACAGTAAGGGCCGTTAACTCTAAGTGCTAGGCGTATGACTTGAATATAGAAGACACTTAATCAAAAGAAAACTTGTTGACTCGTCTAAAGCCATCTTTATATTTTCACTCCTGGTTACTGCAATACTGGTCCACAAATGGTGTAATCATGTGCATCTTGTTAAAAGAATGGATATTGTGAGAGATTGTGACTGAAACTGCAACCTTGAGTTTCACTTCCTCAGCTAGAATTACAACAAACATACAGCACACCCAGTGTGGAGAACGCCACAGATGCTAAAACAGGCGGCCTTGTATACATTTGTGTGTAGGTATGTATTTCTAAAATACAAGACTGGTGGTGTTACGTGTTTATAAGGCACAAACTTAGCTTAAAAATAGTCAAGTCTGCAATTAAGGAATGCAGCGTTTAAAAGAACCCTCGCAACATGAGTCACGGCAATCCTCAAAAACCTTTGAATGTCAAAAATAGACAACTTGGCCCTAACCATATGGCCGCCATGCGCAAGCCTCCACTTTTCTATGTTTCTTATTTATGCTTAGCATGCAACACTTGATAAGCACCAGGTTTCGGGAGCATCAGTGTTCATCCTACTACTTCTGCTTTCCTATAAATCCCAAGCACATATTAACTTTTATTCAGGAATTCAGTGCTAAATAATGGAGATGAGCATACACACTACGCAAAGCCAAACTACTGGGGAAATAGCTGCGGCAAGCGTTAGTCGAATGAGGTAAATGTATAAAGGGACTATGAAGCACACTGGAGCCTTTACTTGCCTGGTAGGCTAGCTAGTAATTTTATGAATTGTCCTCCCATGGATAAGTTGGAGGGGGGAGGAAAAAAAAAAAAAAAAAAAAAAAAAGACACAATTGGTACCAAACCTTGAGTGTTTGAAACATAAATGTTACCAAAAACATTGTGTGGAATTTGTGTCACCTTCTGCATATTGGGTTTCATGGTAAATGTAAATGCGTGCACCAGTGGAAATACCAGTTGATGACCAGTTATCAGTCTGCTGAAATGTATGCCGATAACATCCCAAGGTTTCGCATTTAAAACGGGCATGGACTCCCTGTTCCTCCTTCTGAGAGTGTCTCTGCAGGCTCAGAGTCGGGTGAACCCCTTGCTAGGACACACTGTGGGTCCATATGGCCCTGCCTGGTATTAGACGGCATTAAGACAGCTTGCACTAAGAGGATGTGTTCATCCACTGCCAGCAGAACACCACAGGCAGACTCCAAGCCGTGCTTCTGCAGCATCTCTTATTAGAAATGCAATTTGGATCGGGGTTTTTTTTTCAGTTCTCAATGAGTGTTGTAGTGAAGAAATGCAAAAGAACAGGAAAAAGAAGAAAGGTGGTCCAGTTGGTCAGCTCTTATTTTACATGAAATAATAAAAGTTGGGGTGTTGAAATAGATCAGCAAATCAACAGAACCCTACTCAAAATGGTTATTACACATATGCAACATAGAAGGAAGTGGAATGTTTCTCTGTGGGGAAACACGTCTAAGCGGTTTGGTGGCAGATTGCAGGTGCTTTAGACACAAGCTTGCAGCCATTTGCATCATCTCTCATGGCTCAGCAGATGAGTCATTAAGGTTGTTAGGTTGGGCCACTTGAGCGAATCTCTCAGGAGACAGACAGATGTCTGTATAAAGCTGTGAATAACTAGTACCTAACCAACTTTAGTACCACCACTGGCTGCCTGTTTCCTTTAGAATTAACTATATATATATATATATATATATATATATATATATATATATATATATATATATATATATATATATATATATATATATATATATATATATAAAAAAAAAAAAAAAAAAAGCTCGGATACATGATCTCTGGATTAAAAGTGGCTGCAGATGGGGTCTTCTATATGGAGGTCAATATAAAGAGTAGACCTATAACCTGTGTAGGCTATAGATAATAACATAGCTAGCCAATACCTTGACACCTTCAGGTCTGCTGTGAAGACGATTTATCAACGTTGCTTCTTTCTTTTAATGGATTTACCTTTCCATGGCCTGTCATGCTTGTCAAAAAGGGCTGCATTATCCACTGTAATATCTTAATATCATCATCATCCTAGGACAAAGGCTGCATTTTCGATGATGACTGATACCTCACATAGAAAATGAGCCATTTTGTCATCCATCTTGTTTCACAAACGGTGGTTGTAATGCATTTAATACAAAGCTGATAGCCAGTTATGGTTCCCACTGGGAAGATATGATTATTGAGGCGGATCAAATGGATTATGACAGTCTCACGTGTTTTGAGTATCTGGCTTTTGCATCACATCTGTGTAGCAAATCATACTGTTATAACTGGTAGCACGGTGTCTTTTGTTCATTTGATGAAAAGTTCGTTTTAAGCCCTGAACATAGCTAAAATGTTCATTCTGTATTCTGATTGTTCACTGGAAATAGTGTACTGCGACGGTACGTACTGCATTCGTTGCAGTAACTATTGCACGGTATGTACTAATCAGTACGTGTGTATAGTGTGAATACAATCCCAGACATCCGCCATGTTGGCATTGTCATGTGACCTTCGGCGTCATCATAAACACAAACAAGGGACCACCAAATTAAGGCAACTGCACGGACGGCAAAATGCACATCAGGACAGTTAACTGAATTAGCAGTGTAATGTGGGCAGTGTTAACAGGCTGAGGTAAACTCGTTGCTGTTAGCTTGGCCGGCTAAGGCATGATGGAGATCACAAAAAGGTTTCAAACGCCGTGACAACTGTTTTCTTGTTTAAACCTTCAACAAGTTAACAATTTATTCAGGTATTGTTAAACAAGTCCTTAATCCAAGCCGGCGATTGTTTTTTTTCCCCTGAGCTCATCCGCACCAGTCCCGTTGCATTATGGGATTTTTGATTCGCGTAGTGTCCATCGGTTGCACACCGCAAAATCTCGCCGGAAGAATTATGCCATCCGGGTATTTCTCACCTACTGAGAATTCGGACATACTAACCCTCTGGCATACTGCTTTTCACCTACTGTGTGGTAGGGTAGTATGCGATTTAGGACGCAGCCCATGTCTCATCTGCCACAGAGATGACTAGCTTCAATGGGTGAAAAAAAAAGAGAAAAACAATTAGGCTTTTTCTCTTGACCAGTGGGCTGCCAAGTGACTTGCCTCCTTCTGCACAGCACTAGCCAAATATAGCAGGCAACAGGCCCGGTTCATTAGTTACCATGGGACCAAACAAGTAAACAGTAGCCAAAAGGGTTCATCACGCACTGAAATGGGAGCCAGTGCCAAAATGTAGCCCTCACAAAAGCAAAGCTGGAGAAGCAGGCCAGTAGAGCGTACAGATGCATGCTTTGTCAAATTCCACCATAGCCGCTCACAGCTGAACAAAACCACACAAGGGGCCTTTAGGGGGAGATTCTGAAATGGTGGATAATAACAGAGAAAAACATGGAAAGACAAATGGAAAATGGGATGAAATGTCTGAGGTGGTTATTGTTATAGCGTTATATACAATATGCAGCTCTGCACCTCGTTCCCTTCGAGGTCTAGCATGGCTCGACTAGACCCGCCATCCAACAAAGGAACAAGAAAGACATGCGTCGTCTCTCTGTCCTGGCAGCCTGGTGGTGGAATGAACTTCTCCTTGCGGTCTGAACAGCTGAGTCATTGGCTGTCTTCAAACCAAGACTATAGACCGACTAAAAATCTGTTGACTTGTGTTTTCTTTTCTTGCTGTACTAACTTCCCGGTAACAGGGTTTTAGCTTGATGGTATTCTTAGACCTTGATCTGTTGAACCAGCATAATTATGTTTCTTTGATAGACACTACAGATCACTTCTGGAAGTCACTCTGGATAAGGGAAAATGCAGTAAATGTACTGTTTAAGAATATAAATGTCTAACATTTACCCATCATTGGTTCCACTGTAGGATATCCCTTGAACTTGGTACAACAAGAGAGAGATTTATAGTAATAAATCAGTGAGAAATCTGTAGTGACTGCATCAGAACCTCCTTCTTCTAGCACAAAAACACAGCCATTCTCATGCCAAAAATCCTGGAGCCTGTGAAAGTTTCAGCAAACAATTGGGAGTCATGGAGTGTACAGATTGGGAACGTGTGTACTCTGTTTGACCCTGGATGCTGGCAATGAAACACGGCACCGTGACGGGAGGTGCGACTGGTTGATGGCAGAATTCTCGCCCTCTGTTGGGCATTCCCCACGCTGACAGAAGTGTGCCGAGCTATTTAAGGCAAGTCTGGCACCTCTTAGTAATAACGCACCATGTAACACCATCCCACCTCTGGCATTGTCAATACAGCTATACTTACAGTTTCATTCATTTGAATGCAATAGTAAACGCAAATATGGCAGTAGGATAGTGAATAGTGAACAAGGATATGGGAGGAGGATGGAGAGCTGAGAGGGCGAAGGAAAGACCGTCGATAACCTTGGAGGATGTGTGGATGTTCTTATGAGATTAAATGAAGGAATATAAAAGAAAAGCCCAGCTGGGAGCCAACAAATGATGCAAAGCCTTGCACTCAAGTCCAAAGAATACAGTGAAGTCCAGGCCAGAGGGGGAATTAGTTTGACTATATATGGCCATTATTTGGTGGAATTGTTCTCGCTCGCTCTCATACACTGCGCATCTCAGGAATTTAGTGTCTTTTGGTTTGAGGCGGTTTTAGAAAGGCGGCCACCTGAGGATTTCCATTCTTGAATGCCAGCTGGCACAGTGGCGCAGTGATAAAAACCTCAAACAGATCCCACAAAGCTCTGCTCAGAAGCTGCTCGTCCTCTACCAGGCATTAAGCGTTTCAGACAGCATCAGTAATGCCTTTTAAGGCTACTGTTAAAAAAAATTAAACCTCTTATATTCACATTCAGTTTGGTGGCATTTGCAGGCGGGCAACCACCTCACACACGCCCCTAAAGCGCAGAGACTTGGTGAGCCTACAGAAGAAAAATGGAAGAAACAACCGTCTGTGAGTGAATGTCATAAATGGTCCAATTATATAACTGGACTCCAGGTTTAAAAAAAAATTTCACAATGCCAATTTCAGAAACAGGTTTTAGGAGAAAAGGAAGTAATGGATGAATGCAGTCAAACACGTTTTGCCCAATAACACACAGTATGGATTGCAATACTGTTGTAACAATCTCATATTTATCATGTGTAGAACACAATATTTGATACACACTACACAAAACGGTTTGCAATCCTTTATTACAGCCAGACCCACACATGCAGGCTTTTAGCTTCTATCTCAACATGTGATTTGTTGTTTGTTGTCAGGACTGTCAGTTGATCAGATATGTTCAGAGACTGTGCAATCAGGAGCTGCTGTGGCAAAAAAGGTCAGCCAACAAACAGACCAAGCAGCGCATCACAAAAAGGGAATAGGAAACTGAGTAAGAGACAAATGATTGTTTAAGACAAGGAGAAGATGAGAAATTGTTTTGTTTAGATGGACAAACTCATACTGACAAATCTCTGGGAATGAACAGAATGGGCTACTATAAAATCCAGATGTATTATTAAGTTGAAAAACCCCCTATATTAACTTCATGCCTACATCACATTAGTTCATCCTAGTCGGTTAGCCTTCACCACACAAGATCTGAGGCGCCAACAAGAAAACTCTAGCAGGCGGAGAGAAATGAATTTTATCTCAAATATCCTAGCATAGGTCAGTGGACAAGACTGATATTCCGCCCCCCCCCCCAGATGTGCACCAAACAACAAGAAAAAAACAGCAAGTCACATGTATAGTGGCCACTACTTAATAATAAGCAGCTCCACCACCAGAGACCACAGTCCTGCCTTCTTGTTTTGTATTAGCTCATAAGACCAAGCAAAGGTAACCACTACCAGAAGCAAAAACATTTTTCACATCCTGCGTCCTTTCTTCTTCAGTTAATTCAGTATTCTGACAATAATTTTATTCATGTTTGGTGCGGACCTCTGCTTTATCTGCAAATGGTGTCTCCAGAGGTCAAAAGATCGTAAATGTTCAGGAAAAGTGGCCGGGTTTGAATACTGGTAAGGCCAAAGTCATAAATGGAGCCAAGGGAGCAAAACTGGTGATGTTCTGAGTGGGAGGGAAGGCATATTCTCTCCGTGAGCTTATGTATATGGCAGAGGGCAGATAGTCCTGTGACACAGCATGAGCAGCAGTTTGAAAAGATGTGGTTGGCTGGCTTTGTGTGTCTTGGAGGAAGCACGTGTTGGCCTCCGCCCTGCCCAGTTGGTAGGTTAAGTATGATGGGGGGGCTAGCTGATAGAGCTTGGTGGTGGGTGGGAATTGGCAGGTAATCAAATTCTGGAGAAAATGTTGGTTGGGGAGGGGGAGGGAGGGGGATCGATCAAACAAGTTGGCACCTCTGACTAATCAGCAGCATCCCAAATCTTGCAATTAGTCCCTCTACTGACTGAATCAGTGCTTATAAGTAAAAGAAAGGACCTTCCAACTCTTCTTTTTTATCTTATATTTATCTCACTTGTGTGCAGAAGTTTGCCTCCCCATGGTTTCTGGGTGAAAAACTTTTGTTACTTGCAATACTGAATGAGCATGTGAAACCTGACACTACAGTTCTTGTCGGTGTCTTCGTTTTCTCCTATGGGTATACAAACTTTCGCATTCAGCATTACAGTATGGCTCAAAACCTATATCAGTAGTACTTAATAGTAAACACAAAAATACTACATGACAAAACTCTACTGTAAAAGAAAAGGACTTTAATTTACTGCAATTGAACATGAACCTCAATCTCTGTGAAGAGTTTATTCCAAAAGCTGTTAATGTTTTCGTGCTAATGCTGGGGTGGTGTCTCGGTGCTTTCATTCCAAACGCAGTCGTTCCTTCTCCGTGTGAAAAGAGAAGCAGTCTAAACAGCTCACAGAAAGTCAAACAAAACCACCTTTGTAATGAAGCAGTTAGGGCTCTTAGTGACACAACGACAGCTGCTGCCTTCAGCGTTAGGCCCGGCCTGCTCATTCGTCACTCTGTTAAACAAGACGAGCAAACTGGCCAATCAGAGGGCTCAATACAAAAGCAAAGCGATTGTACATGCAGCACACACACTGCTGATGAGGGAGGAGAGGAGGAAAGAAAAAGAAAAAAAAAAAAAAGACAAGACATTTAGTTGGGTCAAGCCACATGGCAGTGTATCAAAAAGGTTTGAATATTCAACAGGGAGTAAAGCAAAAAGAGCGCCATTGAGCAAAATGTTAGTGAGGAAACACCGAGCATATTATGAGCTGACCACATCTCGTCAGAAAACACCCGGCCTATAAAACCCTCATCTCTGCCTACGTCAGACAAATACAATTTGATTTTGTTCTGTATACTTGTGCATTGTGCACCAGCAACAAAGCTTTACCACTAGTGCATAGTGTTGAGAGGAAAAAAAAAAAAGTGAAATGAACTGTGCAGCAGTACAGCATAAAAACACAAAACAAAACACGAACTCTTTGTTCATGAGGCCTGTGGGCCCCGGGACTGGAAAAAAAATGGCTGCGTCGTAATTTGAAATGATGGGCTGATTTTTTTTCAAAATCTCAAACAGAACTGAACGAGGCCCTTTTACCTTCATATCAAATGACTGCATCTGCGGGTCAAATATAGTGAATCTCCACTCAACCCCAAGACACCATCTGTTCGCATACAAGATGGCAAGCATTTGGAGAGGGAAAATGTGCCAATTAATCACATAGGTAGGAAACTCCGTACGAGTTCATGTACTGAAATAGTACAACTGTATAACCATACGCACTACTTCATTATAAACCTGAAAGCATTAAGTCATTAATACACCAGAGTGCTGTCTAATGCATGATTCTGATTAGTCAGAAGGTGTCGATTAGTTTTCCACGACAGAAGTGCTGACAGTGGTTCTAGCTACATAGGTATATATTACTGCTGTCGTTCTAATAGGTTATCACTTCTATCGTCAGTCCCTCGAGGATTTCGCAATTTTGCGAACACAGAAATTAACGAAAAATCAAGCAGACTCCTCAATATTCTGAGCAGCTTGCAATTTTTTCGAAAATTACTGTAGATTTTCCGCAGACTTGGGCCTAGACGCGGCATGTGACATCATCACAACGAGCATTCAGCTGAAGGCCTCCCCGATTCACGCGCATCGAACATGAGTACAGCTAAAAGGTCTCGCCGACAAACATCACCGTGCAAAACAATTTCATGCAACTGCGATTTCGCCAATTCAAGTAGTTTTCTGCAAAAAAATAATTTCTTTGCAAGTTGCATCGCAAATTTTGATAAAAGCCGCAGCAAAATCAAGCATTTTTAGCCACAACGATCACAAAAAAACCTTGCAGGTTTAAAAACATGCTACTTAGACCTAGGAAAAACCTACAGAGACTAATCTCTGATATAGTGAAACTTTCTGTAGGGAGATGTTTATGTAACATTTATGGGAGGAGTCTCCAGTGTCAGTGATTTGTTTTCTGATACAAAGGCTTCAGTACAGAGGAATTTGTGCTGTGTTTTTTAGTACTATTAAAACAAAGAGAGGGTGAGGAGTTATAACTTATTTCACAGAGGTCCCGCATACATTAATTGTAGCAATAAATGGACAAAAAAAGTATGAGGTGTCGTTTGTTTATTAAATTAAAAAATTGCAATCACTGGTGAATTGCTGTGGTATAAGAGGGGGGAGGGAGAACAAAAAAAAAGAAAAAAAAAAAAACAAGACACTGTGGAATTGGAAAATAATCAACTTAACAATATCGAGCCGCATCACAACACACCTTCATTGATTATTTTCCTAGAACGGTACGCTCAGTCATGTCTTTATTTTCTGTACATAGCTGAATAATGGATAGCATTTAATTTATTTAAAAATAAATAAATAAATAAATAAAACAGCTAGAGTAGGGCTGGGCGATATGAAAAATATCATATCATGATAAACAATGTGATATGATTTAGCTAACAAACGGTCCTCAAAACGTTTGACGATACTTTTCTTCCATGCCTACAAAGACAAAGATTAAGTTTATTCAAAAATTACATCAAATCAACAGCATCCATTCAAAAAATACCACAGTATACCAACAATATATATGAAAAGTGAATCGCGTAATCATTTATCACGATATCGATATTATATTGATATATCGCCCAGCCCTATGCTAGAGTAAAGGAGGCAAAATCAATGAGTGTGCATGTAAACTTCAGCAAGTTTGCTAGCATGTTAAAAGGTTATTGGTCTATCCGCGTGAAAACATTCCAGCCCTTTCCCAGACTTTCACTTATGTTCATTTTTTTTTCTCTAAATGTTAGGGTTCATTAACTACATAGCGAAAAGGAGCAACATGAACTGCGACATGCATTAACCCTAACCTCTGTGCAGAGAATAAGGAAACGGCTAAAGACAGCATATTTAGTGTCTTGAGTCTGACTTCGACAACATCCACACGTTTTATAAACCGTTTCGAAAATCCCCAGATTCTTCCACACCCAGAAACAAGTGGTCTAAAATGAACTGCTTGAGCAAGCGCGAAGGAAAAGAGTCACCTCTACCGAAGTGCAGTTTAATGTACTGAACGTGTGGGAGTGTACACTTGGCTTTCTTTAAGCATAGAAATGAACATGCAGGCGTGTATTACATCGGTGTAGCAGAGCCCATAGCAAAGAACTCAGAGGGCAATCATGAGCAGTTACACATATTATTCATGCTTTGCATAATTAAAGATGGAATTAACTGAATGAAAAACTCAACTATAATCTATCATTATGGCAAAATAAATAAATAAATAAATCGGCAAAAAATGAACCAAATTGTGCAGCGATTAAAATAACCTATTACTCACCAAACAACCAGATATCTACTTATTTCTCGGATGTTCTCAAACATTTTGCAATCAGGGACTCATTTAAGAGCTTTACAGATTTATGAAACCATCACTGCAGCACAAAAGGATTTTTAAATAAACTCCATCTCCAAAATAAACTCCAAACTATTCAAACAGTGAGCACACAATGCAAATTATGCACCATTACATTTATTTATACCCCAGCACCGTTGAATTCCAGAATCTGATTGGTCAGAAGGTGTTCATTAACTTTCCATAACAGCACAGCTCAGACTTTTGTGCCAGCTGTTAATAAATCAAGTCCCCATGAAATCAAAATTGTAGTTTTGTGACTTAGTATGAATAGGTTAGCCTTAAGGTTATCTATAAGCTAGTGTGCTCCAAAACAATGACAAAATGCATACATCTTCTAAATGTGAATTCAAAATGTACAGGATCTCTCTACCACCAATACGGATCAACAATTCTGATGACATCATTCTGCACTTCAGCCTCTCATCAGAGTTTCAGACCAATCAAATGCTCTCTAGAATCTGAAGCATCCCACCTCCAACATTAAAAAAAATCCATGGTGCTGACTGTCAAGTAAACATTACTGGCCATTTTAAAAAGGGGGGAGGGGTCACTCGATATGCCCCGCCCTGACTTCCCGTTTCAGTGGAAATTACGTCAACACATCGAATAACGCCGCGCATTTCAAGGCACTTCAGTGGGACTTTAATAATAAATGTATTTTAAAAAGTGTGTTATTTATTTAACTAAGAAAACGTATAATCCTTATAATCCTTGTTTATTTAACATTCATGGAAGGAGTCTCCAGTGTCAGCACTTTGCCCAAATAAGTTTTCCATCATGGGAAAGTCTTCAGGATAGAAGACTTTGCACTTTCCAGTTTCTCAGAAACCTGACAAGCTGCGTTTCTGTGTTTTTGTTTTTTTTTTGTCTTAACTTCAAAAGAGGGGGGTGGGGTAGGGGGGTTCGCTTGTGATGGAACAACGGTTTACAGTTGCGCAAGATAACATTTATTGCACAACATAAGTGATAACAAGAACTAACTTGTTTCGCGGTTATCCCACATCATTAAATGTAACTATAAATGGATAAAGAGTATGATGTGTCGTTTGTTAATAAATCAGTTTCGGCATGGCAGCAGTAACTTCTCTTCACACCACCATGTTGTGGCTCATTTTCCAAAACCATCATGCCATTGTTGTATTTTTTTTATTCCTTACTTGTTGGAGCAATTCGGTTCAAGGTGACTATGTTTCCGATGAGTGCATTAGTGTAACTGGCATCATTTTAAATCCATTCAACTGTAACCGCAGTTGATCTGCAATTTCACCAGGTCATGAGTATAAGGCTAGACGTCATCCCAGCTGGGGAAAAAAAAACAAAAAAAACAATAGAAACCCTCACAGAATTTGTAATGGTTTTAATGGGAATTGTACTGGCTTTAATGGAAGCTGTTATGGTCCCTGTGGGTCTCTACTGGGTTTTAATGGAAGCTGGGTTTCAGTGGAAGCTGTAATGGTCCCTGTGGGCCTCTACTGGTAATTTGTTGCCTTCTATTGGTGGCATGTTATGTCTAGTGGATACCATTAAAGACCAATAATGGTAACGGTTTTAATGGTTAACAGCTGACGGTGTGTAATGGTATTTGTAGTGAAAACCATTAGAATTTCTGTAATGGTTTCTATTGTTTTGGGGGTTTTTTTCCCAGCGAGGATGGATCCCATGTTAAGAACCAATGTTTTAGTTACAACTTATTTTTTCGTCACTTCCTGTGTTTCGCTCTACAAGCACTCTCGACCTCAAGAGCATAGTAATATTCCTAAAATAAATGTATTTTTCTATAATAAATGGGACAATAAAGGTCACAGCCCAAGGCAGTCGGGACAAACTTCCTTTTCCCTTGCTCGCTGCAAAAGCGGAAGTGGCGTCATCTGCCATGCACGCGCAGCAGAGCGAGACGGAGAGCGTGCGCTGCACGTCTGAGAGCCTGTTGGCTTTTTTTTTTTTTTTTTCTCCCCGCACAACAACAACAACAACAACAACAACAAAAAGTTGTAGCAATTGTAAACTGAACGAGAAATAAACGCACGCTTGCAAACAAGGTGACACATGAGAGCTTTGTACATAGTCCAGACGCGTGGAGGGAGGAGGAGATCTCCAGCTGGAGACAAAAGACAAAGCCAGACGCCGAGTTACATTGTGTGAAGTGGACAGAGTGATTCAGAGCCGGTTCTGTCACTAACTCTTAAGTGCAACCGCAGTGAAAGTGAGCTCCTTATAGCATACAGAACGCCATTCGACATGCTAACTGATTAAACACGCCTTTTGTCCACAACGGCTCGATGTAACTCCACCCTAACCGTTTTAAAACGTGAGCTTCACTTAAAACACGTTTAGAATAATAAAAAATAATCTACCACAGTGAAGCGGTTTAATCCTAATATTTAATGAGTCCAACCTTGTACACTTGTCCATAGGTGCCATTTCCGACCACTTCCACTAATTCGAAGATCCCAGCAGGGTCCTAGAGGGGAAAATAACAAATAAAAACAATGTAAACGTGTAACTGTGGAAACATTGTTATTAAGTGCGACTGAAATAAAGGAGAAAAGCAGCTGTTGCGCTTTGGGCTTCATTTTCAAAACACACATAGACAAGCTAGGGTTTTTCAAACAAAGGGAAAAAAAGAGAGAGAGAGGGAGCTGAACTCCGACACTGAAAATAAAGCTTACTACAGTGTGCTCAGTGTGATTTACACAGCAAAGAAAGAAACGTGAATTGTTCAGAGCTTAAAATAATTTACAAAAGGAGTTAAAGTGGCTGTGTGTACACTAAATACCCACCCGCAACGACGACAGGTCTATATCGACTAGACTTTTAGCCGGAGAGTCGTTCGCCATCTTCTCAATAATAAATACAATGTCTGGTCTTCACTCTGAAGCAATTCTGTGGCTGCACTTGGACATCTGCAGTCGGTCTTTTTCTAATTAAAATATTACTGCTACGAGAAAGCAAACGGCTGACTCCGGTGCCGCTGAGGTGAAACACGCACACACGGTTACTCCATGTTGAGGTGGCAGAGCGATTGTGCATGAAAAACACACACAAACACAGGAAGCCGGTCCGCTGATTCACACTGAGGGAAGGGCAGGGCTTAGTCAAGACAACGCGACCGGGAACTGCGAGAATTACTCACAAAAGAGTCACAGGTTTGCCCTAAGGAAAAAAATAATAATTTTATATATATATATATATTATAAAATATAACTGCAAAACAATAATTTCACTCAAACTATACAGTAAGGAGAGTGGCGCTCGCGGTCTGAGACGCGCGCACGTGCGTTATGGGTAATCAGCAGGGTGGTCGAAATCAAAGGGCGTGGCCAAAGAAAACAATCGGATTACAGTTTAGCTACAGTGTGCTAATAAATCACTGGGCCTGACACATCCGCCTGTTTAACTGATTGATACATTCATAATGGCCACTGGCTCGGCTCCAGGCTTGCATTATATCATGATAGAAATGTATAATTGACGCCATAGACTATAATTGTATCAACAATTTAAGTCCTGGAGGAAGACTAAAAAGATTGGCCAAGACATGGTAGATACTCCACATAATCTAAGCCTAAACATAACACTGAAAAATACATCATCGTTGATATGATGATGATTTTCTGTAAGGAGACGTTTATTTAACATTGATGGAAGGAGTCTCCAGTGCTAGCAGTCAGTAAGTTTTAAGCCTCGTGAGAGTCTTCGGGACAGAGGAGTTTGTGCTGCCTGGTTGCTCTGTAACATGACATGCTGGGTTTTTTTTTTTTTTTTTTTTTTTGTCTTATTAACTTAAAGAGACAGAAAAAAGTCTCTCTCTGTGAGGAATAAAACATGGCTGGTGAGGGAAACGACTGTTTATAGCTGCTCTAAGTAATAACAGGAACTAACTTGCATTGTGAACATTCCACAACATTAAATTGATCAACTATAAATGGATAAAAAGTAATAATGTGTCATTCTTTAGTACATTTTTAAAAATTGTCTAAGGGGCACGGGGGCTTAGTGGTTAGCATGTTTGCCTTGCACCTCCTGGGTTGGGGGACATGGAGTTTGCACATTCTCCTCATGCTTCAGGGGTTTCCTCCGGGTACTCCGGTTTCCTCCCCCAGTCCAAGGACATGCGTTGTAGGCTGATTGGCATTTCCAAATTCTGAATGTGTGTGCGATTGTCCCCTGCAATGGGTTGACACCCAGTCCAGGGTGTCCCCCGCCCTGTGCCCAGAATTCCCTAGGATAGGTTCCAGGTTCCCCGTGACCCTGTGTAGGATAAGTGGTATGGACAATGGATGGTATAAGTTGGCAAATCACTGTGGTATAAGAGGAATAAAACACATAGGAAAAGAATCCACTTCGGGCTCTGCTTCACCCAACCTGTATCACATCAATCCGTCATGTATTACATTCCTATAATAGAACACCCTGTTGTGTTTTTAGTTTTTAGAATCAGTCAATGTGTGATTCTATCCTAACCCTAACCCCAACCCTAGAAGTTTTGCATGTTCTTCCCATGCTAGTTTGGGTTTCCTCTGCGTTCTCCAGTTTCTTCCTACCTCTCAAAAACATGTCGGTAGATGTTAATGTGTGTGCCTTGAGAAGGACTGCCATCCCATCCATATAGTATATTCCCACCTCATGCCCAGTGTTCCTGGGATAGGCTCCGGATACAATGTAACCCTGACCAGGTTAAAGTGGTTACTGTAGATGAATGAATAATGAGGACTGTCTTGTAGGGATCTTGCTTCATGTACAGTCTGAGCACCCATGTTGGGGTATTTCAGACAAACCGTACTATGTGAGCATATAATTTATCCATATCCATGTCCATGCAGAATAGACAATTAAATAACAAGATTTATGAGCGCTGCATTTAACATAAATAGTTGAAGGATTTCAAGGATCAACATCTCATTTGTAAAACTGTACATTTTGAAAGTTGATGCCATGCCATGAGTTGATTGCTTCTCAGTGTTAAGCCTTGCTTTGAACATAAAAGCTATTAGCTAGATACCATTCTGTAGCTGGTTAATGGCTTCTAATTAGACCAAACTATTTAAAAGTGTGTAGTGTAGCTAGGTAGTTTTAGCTTCATTCAATTAACCAATTGTTCATCTTTCTGTTTTTAGTTAAAACCACTGTGGTTGATGTTATAGACTGTCTATTAAAAATCAAACATGTGGTCCTATTTTAAGGTTGTGTGCCAGTTAACATTAGCTAAGTTCTTTTCAAATGGGAACCACCTTCTTATCCTATGTAGCTAAATCCAACATTTTGGACGCATCTCTCCAAGGATATGTGGGTTCAATGTACACGTTACACCTCAGTACAACCCAATACGGTGATTTCTCACTCCAGCACACCCAATAAACCTTTTAAATAACTGGTGTGTGTCTTTAAGCAGTCCAATGTGCTGCCCCCTGGACTGGAATTGATGACTCGTATTGGATGCAATAAATGTTTAATCAAATGAAATGGTTATACTTTGAATCCAAGAGCCCAAGTGGGTAGAATCTAAGACAAAACACCCAGAAAGGAGTCAAGCCCCTCCCCCAATGAGGTGATGGTTCCAGATCAATCCGGAGGCTATTTGCCAACACGCCGAATCAGCATGTAGTTTGGTCAGCTTCCCAGATGGCTATTCAATTTCGCAGTAGTGTATGTCATGGGGAGCTTTTTGTCCAGACTTTTTATTCTGGTTGGCTGAACCAATGACGGTTACAAATACAGCAAGGTGTTCTCACTCAGTCGATGCCAGAGGTGTCCATCTGTTGTGCTAGACATCCAGAATCCCTTGACGACGTTGCCTAAGCTAACATCCTTTCTAAATCATATCATCATCATTAACTCATTCGTTCAGTCACCTTCAGGAGCCACTTTTTCCTTTTTACAGTGGATCGGGAGCCTAGCTCAAAAACGCTGGGCACAAGACCAGAACACATCCCGACAGTACGCCAGTCCATTGCAGTGGTCATTAACTGATGAGCTGAATTCTATGCTTAAGCAGGGAGATCACCAGTCCAAACTTAAGCCAAGAAGGTGATTGTTTATCTGCAGTAGTATCAGCTCATGGCCCTCATTCACATATCCCTCATCAAGCTTAAATCTGGACAAAAAAAAATGTATATGTGACATGGAAGACCTAGTGGGTAGCAGTGGGGCCTCACAACTCCATGGTCCTGGGTTTGATCTTGGGTTTGTGTTTGGGTTACTGTCTGTGTGTTGTTTTGCATGCTCTGCCCGTGTTCCTGTGGGTTTCCTCTGGGTTCTCTGGTTTCCTCCAGCCTCCAAAAAACATGCAGACATGGGGATTAGCTATGCTAGGTGTAAACAAGTGTGTGAATGGTTACTTACAATGGACTAGTGTCCCATCTGTGGTAAATTCTCCTGTCTTTTGCACTGCAAAAAATGACATTTTTAGCAAGTGGAAATACCTTGAATATAGTCAAATTTATGTAGTATTTCCTATTATAGGATTACAATAAACCAAATATAAGATTACTAAATCTATTTCAATCCATTTGTAGTCATTTCAGGCTTGAAATAGTCTTGTTCTATTGTCAGATAATTTTCTCATGTTAAGCTTTTTTTTTTTTAGAAAGAAGCTAAATTATCTGCCAATAGAATAAGAAAATAAGAAAGAAAATTAACTAAGTAATAATGTCCAGAAATAGATTTATTGATCTTATACTTGGTTTATATTTGGTGGAATCTTATAATAATAAATAATAGATACATTTCATTAAATCCAAGATATTGTAATTTGCTAAGATGATTTTTTTTTTTTTAGTGTGCCCAAGATTGGCTCTGGATCCACTGCATTACCTCACCACTTAAGGTTACCAAAGATGAATGAATGAATTTCTCACTAATGAAATTATTAAGTAAGTGCTATATATAAGATGATTAGACCTACTTTGGGCCTTTTTTTTCTTCTTTTTTTTCATTTCAAATTTTTTCTTGAAATTGTCTTCTATTTGGCTTCTTTCTAGAAAGAAACACTTGAAATAAGCAAACATGTCTTCCAATATAACAAGACAATTTCAATCTTAACATGTCTAAAACAGGCCAAAAATCATGCATCCATCTATTTTCCATACCGCTTATCCTACTCAGGGTCATGGGGAAGCCTGGAGCCTATCCCAGGGAACATGGGGAACAAGGTGGAGGACACCCTGGACAGAGTGCCATCCCATCGCAGGGCACAATCTTGCACGCAGTGGACAATTTAGAGATGCCAATCAACCCGCAGTGCATGTCTTTGGACTTAGGGGGGAACTGGAGTACCCAGAGGAAACCCCCAAAGCACAGGGAAAACATGCAAGCTTCGTGCACACAAGGTGGAGGCGGGATTCGAGGTGAGGCAAATGTGCTAACCACTAAGCCACCGTGCCCCCTGACCTAATATCATATATTTTGTATTAACTACGTTGCCTATTCTGAAGACTTTTTTACTTGCTAAGACAGCACTTGCTTTTTGTAGTGTAAGTTAGGAGCACAAAATAAAATGAAAGCAAATAATAAAAGGGACAGTGTTGGCCTCAGACAAGAAATAAAGGAACTGCTACAAAACAGCCTAATCTTGAATGCACATCTCACAGTAATGAGTCTCAATAGAACTGAACAAAACAAATATCAGTAGTCCCTAAATGACTCACCAACTGACAGACAGGACAGACCGGTCAGGCTAGGTGTGTGTGTGTGTGTGTGTGTGTGTGTGTGTGTGTGTGTGTGTGTGTGTGTGTGTGTGTGTGTGTGTGTGTGTGTGTGTTCGAATGAGACAATCCGTGTTTTATCAAACCATTTTGCTTCTAAATGAATAATTTGATGGGAGGAGAAAATGTTTAATAGTTTATACAGATTTGATTGTATAATCTGCAGCGTTGTTGTAAAGCCAGATCTACAAATACTGTAAAAAAAAAAAATTAAAAAAAATGTAAAATGTCTTTTTATGAATGGAATAGTTGCCATAACCACTTCATGGAAAACAAAATGAATAGTAAGAATTCTAATGAAGAACTATTTCAATTGAATTTAAAAACAAAACAAAACAAAAGCTATGAGCAGGTTGTTTTGCCAACAAGTTGGCTCAAGCAAATACTTCTGAATTTTACCAACACCCCAAAACACTATGTTATTATGATACCACTTTTGAATTTGCCCTCTAGGTGTTTGAGTGTCAACTAACTGCACACAGTTCTGCAGTTTTTCTGTTGGCAATAACTGCTGCAATATACCGTATAATCAATATTAAAAGAAAGTATTGAGTATGCAGATTGAAAACCATGACATCAGATGTACCATGAGGTCAGAATGTAAAATATGACTCAAAGCAAAGTATGACTCCAACTTAATGCTGATGCTGTGTATCATAAGGTTATTAGCGATATTAAAGTCCCTGCTGAGAAAGCAGGATAGAAGGACAGAAGTTGTGGTGAAAATAGTACATTGACGGAAGAAAGAATTAGAGTGAGTGCAGAGAATCAATATAAGACGTGAGCTGACGTGTGTTAAGGAATATACTGTATGCCTTCTACTACAAGTAACTGAACTACATTACTTTACATTAATACCGTCGTTGAATTCACAGATCTGACTGGTCAGAACGTTTTCTGTAACAGCAGCTGTGATAGTAGTGCAAAACATTAATGCACTATCACTATCTAATACATGATCTAATACATTTCTATAGTAACAAAATACACACATAATTGCAGTTGTTGATATGATGAAATTCACACAAAATCAAGGACACTCCACAGTATTCGGAGGAGCTTGCAATTTTTTGAAAATTACCACAGATTTTCAGCAGATGTGGGGCAAGACGCGCCATGTGACGTCATCACAACACGCATTCAGCCAAAGCCTTCTTCGATGTACGTGTTTGTTAAACATGAGTACAGCTTAAAGGTCTCATTTAACTACAAACATCACTGCGAAAGACCGCGCAAAACAATTTGGTGCAATTGCAATTTCGCCAATTCAAGTTGCAGCAAAATCAAGCATTTTTGGCCGCAATAATCACCAAGAAACGCCGCAAAATCCAGTACGGACTGATTTCTATAGTAACAATATACACACGTATGGAGGACGCTCCATATACATTGATTAAAAAATGTAATTGTAATGGTTGATATGATGACGTTTTCTGTGAAGAGATGTTCATTTAGCGTCTTTGGAAGGAGTCTCCAATATCAGTGCTTTGTCACAGGTAACGTTCCTTCAGGTTTTCTGACACAGGAAAGACTTTGACAGGCAGCATTATTTGTGGTTGATAAAAAAAAAAAGAGAAGCAGACAGGGGAACGACTTTATAGCTGTCATAACAAGTCATAACAGGAACTAACTTTTTTTTTTTCTTTTCTTTTTTTTTTTTTTTTTTTTACAGGCATCCCACAACATTAAATATAACTATAAAAGAATAAAGCCTATGAAGTGTTGTTGTTTAATTGATGAAAAATGTAACAGTTGGCAAATTGCTGTGGTATTAGAGGTATAAAATACTTTGGGGCATGTTGTTATTGGAAAATAACAAACTTTGGCTAACATGGTGACACTAACCGCTTTGCGTCAGGTCACATCGCACTGTTGTGGACTATTTTCCTATAGTGTCATGTTTTATTCCTCACATAGGTCTCACATTTAGGCAGCAGTTAAATTCAGTTAAGTTCAGTAGGTAAATTAGGACGGAACGCATGAAGTGCCAATGTTTGCGTTTCACTGATAAGAGCTTTGTCACAACACAGTCGCCATTTGAAGAGCCTCACTTTCGAATGCAACATGCCTCAAAGAGTTTATGTGAGGTTTTTGCAGCAAAAAATGCCCAGCGAAATAAAAGGGAGGATATATGACTTGGACACATATGGAATTGCTGGAAACTTTCCCATTTGTACGTTGCAAAAATTCCAAATATTATCTTTGATCAGCTGTTGCTTTAGACGATGTATTCCAGTTGGAAGATATTAATGCTTTTGAGTTCGAGCTGACAATTTCACCAACATGCCTTCATTAAATGCAACTTTTGAATAATGATTGGTTGCGTTTATTACAGTTGTAGATCTCTAATTTGTATGGCGACCAAATTTTTGGTTATTAAACCTAGATTTATACCACTATAAAAATGATAATGTCAAAGAAGTACAAACAGCTAAACACTAAACTCTAAACTGTAGAATTACTGGCACCCTTCAGGAGAATGGGCACAGGATAATGTATAAAACCAACATACACAATTGAAACTGTCCATTCAGTCAGAGCATTTTGTTCCTTGAAGCCCAGCAGCCTAGTGTGTATATGTAAATATGAAGTTTTACACATAATCCACCACCATGAGAAAAAACAAAGCACTTTTAACACAATGTTGAGCTGCACAATGCCATTTAATCACTTTAAGTCTGGAAATTCTGGATCTGTTTAAGAGGCCATATATATATATATATATATATATATATATATATAAGTAAGTGTTATATTCACATTATATGGGTGATTTCACGATTGGGGTGTCCGTCCTGCTGGCAGTACTACCCTACTGCCTAAATTATAGCTTGAAAGTAATTTTGAAAAATGCATTTTAAAAGTAAATCATCAGAAAGTCCTTGCTAGTTAACCACATTTTGTGTGTTTGTGAATGTTCTATGCTAAACATTCGACCCAGTTACTTTCAACTCTGATACTGTTGCAGCCATTGGGCCTCATTTATCAAATCTTTTAGTAAAGTTTTGTGTAAATGTTTGCGTAAGCCAAACTGAACTAAAACGTCCCACTGTTTTGGAAATAATTTTCATCGTACTTGCATGCATATGTTAATCAACCATAACGTGCAAAGAGTGTTTGCGACACAGTGGTGACCCACACAAAAATCCTTAAAAGTTCAAGTGCACAGACAGCTGGGAACGCAAAACGAACAAACACGGTAAAGGCAGAAAGACAGAAGTGGAAATCATTATGACTCAGGTCTATGCCAATAAAAATATTTAATAATATATAATATTAATAACAATAAGTGAGCGCTAAATCTTCTGTCAGGTGAGGCATTTGTTTACAGATTACGACTAGGCGCAGACAGGTCGGCCCATCCTCCGTTTATACTGTGCCATTTCTTTTGTCATAATTGAATGATTAGTTTTATTTGTTATTTAATTTACGGCTTTGTGTTGGCTCGCTGGATTTTTACTGGGTTGTTACAAAATTTGTTCTTAAATTGTTCTTAGTCTCTGACCTAGTGAACTAGCATGAGCATGTGTTTTTGATAGAGACTCCAAAGCTCTTCTATAAGTCGCTCTGGATAAAGACGCCTGATAAACGCTGTAAACATAACAAAAATAAGCAGTTGAAAGTCGACAGAATATTCCGTATATATAAAAGCGCAGTAATCCATGCAAATTAGATGATTTGAAGTCGAGGTTTACGTTAGTCAGTCTTCTTATGCGTGAATTTACAACCATTCAGGAGCACGAGTAGGATACGAACGTTTTTTCCGAATTAACAAGATTTTCATGAATACGTGAAGTTTCTTGTCTAAATGCACGTACGAGTGATTTACGAATAAATCTGTTCATTACCAGCTTGATAAGTGAGGCCCATTGTTAGCAAAGAAACCTTGTAAAAAACATTATGATATATTTTGGGTTAATACTAGAGATGGCACAATACCACTTTTTTCTTTTTTCAACACCAATACAGATACTGAAAGCTCTTTATATGTAAACATTTCCAGTTCCAAAAAGAAATTCAATTCCAATCTTTGCCATTCGTAACAGGATCTGATATTCGATATGCTTTCTCCAATATCTGATCCACCATTTTTTGTTGGTATTGGCCCGATACAGATACTGGGAACTGGATCAGTGTCATCTCTAATTAATACATTTTTGAACGGTTAAATGCACGTTTTTTTAGATTCAATGCTGAAAAATTATAAAACAAAATAAAGTCGACTTTTTAAGACGTACGGGCACTAAATGGCACCCCATGCCATTTTCCACATTTTCATGAAAGGTGCCAAAAGTTGATTTATTTGTTTTTTGGAGGAACAGACAGAGCCAAGAAATAGTCAGGCAAATGATTCATTATTCAATATTTTACTAAGCTGAAACAGAGTGCCAAGTAATTCAGATAGAAGTGGCATCGATTACGTCAACGGCTATCAACACAGTGATAGAGAACACACACCGACATATACACAGATCACACAAACACACTCAGAGTGAATATCCTGAAGTTGCTTCTATATTGATGTGTCAACATGAAACATACAGAATTTCCCAGGTCATCTTAAGACATAACAGAAATGTGCAGCGTGACCGGAAGTTATACAAGTTAGATGTATCTATCAGCAACTCGTTCGTCAATAAAGAAATACGTAGCAGTGTTTTATTATTCAGGTTCCAGAGAACAATATGAGGTGATGTGTTTTAACTCGTAAATTTGACAATGTGAGGAAAGGCAGGCATCAAATCTGCAACCAGGCAGGAACCTAATTTCAACACCTGATGACCCAGACAAGGAGTGAGCATCTGATGACGAATTGTTTGTCACCGTGTCACAAGATTCCAGTGTGGTGGATGCTATAAATATATATTCACATAAAGCAGAAGTTGGGACAGACACAGTTTGGGAACGCATCAGTGGAACTGGCCAGTCATCCATTATTCTTCTCATTTTTTAGCTTTACTCTCCACCACAGCCAGGCCAGAAAACTGTCCAGATTCCGAGCAGTAGTTCAAATCCTTTGTGGAGCAGCAAAAAAAAAAGAGAGGATGATTTCATAGTGCGTCTGTTTTCCCGTGCAAAGGAATGCATGTCAGCCATCATTTGATGGTATACTGTAATAAGGAATCACTACTGTAGTGTGTTGCTTTAAATAAGCTACACGAGGTGTAAATTAGGGCTTCATGCAGGCGAAAATCAAGAACATTTTGTTCCCCCAATTTTTATAATGAATAAACAAGGAGGGGCATGGTGGTTTAGGGGTTGGCATGTTAGCCTCGCACCTTCGGGGTTGGGGGTTTGATTCCCACCTCTGCCATGTGAGCATGGAGTTTGCATGTTCTCCTCGTGCTTTGGGCGTTTTCTCCGGCTACTCCGGTTTCCTCCCTCAGTCCAAAGACATGCGCTATATGCTGATTGGCATCTCTAAATTGTCTGTAGTGTGTGAATGGGTGTGAGTGTGTGTGCAATTGTGCCCTGTGATGGGTTGGCAACCCGTCCAGGGTGTCCCCCGTCTTGCGCCCCGAGTTCCATGGGATAGGCTCCAGGCTTCCTGTGTAGGACAAGTGGTAGGGATAATGGTTGGATGGATAATGAATAAACATTCCAGCAGCTTGCATAGCCAAAAAAGTGAATGATTTATTAACTGAGTGTTAATCAATACTCAATGTTTCATCTTCAGTTTATAAGCAGGTACACAAGGTAGCAAAAATCATAGTAATGGCTTTTTTTTTTTTTTTTTTTAACGGTTTTGGCTCATACTGTACATTTTTCACACAGACTGATAGCAATATTTACAATATTATATATACAATAACTATAAAGTGTCTGGGGCAAAACAATGGTGCCCTGTTGCCCATTTTGATGACCCAGGACAAATGAATACTTATTATACAACAGCACTGCTATTATATAATATTAATATTTTATAATATTAATATTTTGCTATAGTTTGATTGTTGAGAAGGTGTTGATTCGTTTTTTTTTTATTTATTTATTTTTTTGCAAATTAACACAGACTTGTGTGGCTGACACGCTACAAACTCAATGCATAATAATAACTGGATTTTAAAAACACACTGTTATTTAAGGAAGGAAACATCTAATCTGAAGTTTTCTGTAAGGAGATGTTTATTTAGCATTTATAGAAGGAGTCTCCAGTGTCAGCCTTTTGTCACTTTTCTTCCACAGGAGAGTCTTGAGATCAGAGTACTTTGTGCTTTCTGCACAAAATGTGATGTTTATATTGGTTAGAACATACCTGATAGCGGGAACTAACTTGTTTTGAATGACATTGAATGCAACTTGTAAACAGATAAGGCGTACTTGGGATTAATATAAATTCTAATCATGGGCAAAATAGCTGTGGTTTAGGAGGAGTAAAGCACTTCGGAAAAAAAGAATTAATACAAATCAGGGAGCTAAAGGCATCAAACCACCCATCTTACATAAGTAATAATCGATTATTGACCGTTTGTCTAATTCTATGTCGTTACATGAAGTTATTTTCTATTTACAGTATGATATGAATGTTGTTGGAAATGCACCTGGTAAAACAGAGCTGGTGGAAAAAAGGGGGCAAGTGGAAGTGGATTTTCTCTCTGTGGTGTAAATACAGATGCGTCGACACCAATATTGTTATCATGTATACAGTAGGTCTGATACCGCTCCCCTTTAAAATGCCCTGATACCATACCAATATGTGACATAAGCCTAGTGCTAATAAACAGACGACACAAAATGACAGCAATCTGGATGTATTTAAGGATTAATGATGGCAGTCAAAGCAAAGCAGACTGCAAGCTGCTACTACTACAGCAGATTTCTACAATACAAGAGACCCGATAAAACATTTTTATAGCGTTTAAACAGCATCTTCATTAAAGAGCATGAGAGTGGCCGACCTGAGTACGCACAGCAGTTTCAGTGAGTATGACTATTTAAAAAAAGGTGCACAAGGTGCTGTGAATTGTTCGAACGCAAACCTACTTGTGAGCGTGCAGCAGTGAGAGATGGAGAGCGAGCACTTCAGTTGTGCAAGCACTGAGCACCTTGAGCTCATTTTTAACAAACAAAAACAGAGTTACAAAATATATATATATATATATTCCATGATGTTCCTGGAGGTTATTATTTTTGGTATCTGTATCAGTATTGGTATCAACAAGTACCAGAAACATGTGCTAAAAATGGTATTGATGCCTCCATCATTGTAAATGCCACCTGTACAAATTCTGTAAGGGGAATAACACACTCATATTCCCTCGGAATGAGACAAATGGTTCCACTTTGCGAATATGAAACGATACAGGGTCGTTGTACAGACCAGAGCTTGTTCTTGTCTATTTTCACTTCTCAATACAGCTACAATTGACAAAATGTCATATCAGTGATTATAACGCTAATGACAACAATAGGACATGTTTGGACATGCCTTTAGTGTGCATGTTGTGCTTTCTTTAAACTCTATGAATCATTTCCAGGTCCAACCAGTTTTTATTTCACAAGCTCCATGGTGTACTCAAATTATACAAAAAGTGCAAGATGAATGTATACAAGTGACTGACAGCTTGTGAGCTCCCACAACGTAGTGCAACGTGACCTTTTAAATGCCTTTTTTTTTTTTGCTGAGTCACACCTGGCTGAGAAATAGCCCTCAAAGTGACTGTAGAAAACATTACAGCGGCTTTACGGGTTATATGGATGATGACAAAAACACACCGTATGGCAGGAAATGACATTTATATCTACATCTATATCAATATTATCATATGACTATATTAGAATATAAAAGGGAGTTTAGAAGAGAAAAACAGATCTAGGATCAGGTTCCACGTCATCATATAATTATATTCATTAAGATTTAAAAGGCAAACCTGCTCATGTTCATGTGACTGTATTTATTAGAATCGAAGATCAGGTTATACTATATTAGTATGATTAAAAACTGAAAAACTGATCTAGGGTCAGGTTCTTTACCTCCATATCACTTCATTTATTAGGTTTAACATGGACACCTATTTAACACCCTGCCATAACTGTGACAGTTATATGGGATCACTTTGCCACACGTGCCTATTGTGTTATGGTATGTTTGTGTGTTTTTCAGTCATGGAGGATTAAAAAAAAAAAACAAAAACAAATACCGCCATCTTGTGGCCCAATTCAGAATTACACAGTACACTTCTGAATAGACGTTATCAGCCATAACATTAAAACCACTGATAGGTAACGTGAATAGTATCGATCATCTTGTTACAGTGGCACCTGTCAAGGGGTGGGATATATTAGGCAGCAAGTGAACAATCAGTTCTTAAAGGTGATGTGTTGGAAGCAGGAAAAATGGGCAAGCGTAAGGATCTTAGTGACTTTGACAAGGGCCAAATTGTGATGGCTAGACAACTGGGTCAGAGTATCTCCAAAACAGCAGGTCTTGTGGGGTGTTCCTGATATGTAGTGGTTAGTACCTACCAAAAGTGGTCCAAGGAAGGACAACCGGTGAACCGGCGACAGGGTCATGGGTGCCTAAGGCTCATTGATGCGCATGAGGAGTGAAGGCTAGCCTGTCTGGTCCAATCCCACA